>OX578281.1:72819890-73223612 GCA_951217055.1 Gerris lacustris | reverse complement strand
ATGCCGATTTATAGAATTTCGAAAAGCCTTAAACAGTTATTCGGGCCCCCCCACTGCGTCGGGCACCGGTGAAAATAAAATCGAAGAAGATTTCGTATCATTCATGGGCTTAAAGGCCTACTTGCGGGCTACAAAAAAGGCCTGTAGCGTTTTTCTCCAAGGGATACAGGGACATATGCCACTTTGAAGAGCGGAAAAAGGTGGATATATTAATATTAGACTGAACCCCAAATTCTTCAAAAATTTTTCCCCAAAAAAGTTTTAGCCTTAGAACCCTAATATTGTGCACAGCGTCATTTGTTAAGGATTTCTACACGACAAAAAAAAGAGAACTATGTAGGTGCGCCCAAAACAATTTTAAGTACAAATAAAAATTTCATAAATATGGGGGGGGGGCCCAACATTTTTTTTTTCGGAAAAATCTTTCATAATCCTTGTAGTAGTGTCGAACAACGGGTGTATACCGATTTTGGTGAAGATCGGACCATATAAAAATTAAAGGTTCAAAATTTCCCAGATTTTCCAGTTCTCGATTTCGGGGAAATTTTTTGTCGACGACCCCATACGTGTTATACATGGTTGGAAAGTTATTTTTTTTTTCATTGGGGTTTCCTGTGAACTTTTTTCTCCACGACCAATATTTTCCGAGATAATGGCGATCAAAGTTTTAACCTTTTTGGCGGGAAATCATGTTTTTCGGGCTTTTCTCGGAAAATATCGGTCAGGGAGAAAAAAGTGCATGAGCATGTCCCATATTTAAAAAAAATTAGCTTTCCAACCATGTATAACACATGTGGGGTTGTCGACCAAAAAAAGAATTTTTTTTTTTACTAAAAAAGAAGCTAGGCTTAGGACCTGTGATTATTTTAGTGAAAATCGAAAGTCGCCATAAGAAGTGAGTCGCTGATTGATAATGTTTTCTTACCTTATGGAATCGCTTATTTATGCCTTGTCCACCGATGAATTGGGTATATGGCAACTGGGCGCTGGGCCATTTCTTTTTTGTTGACATGCCAAACTTGCCCTTCTGCGGGAACATTGAAAAGAGATAGATAAAGTTTTGATTTTCACAGGATCGTTAAATTAAATTATTTCAAAAACAGTGGTAAAGGTGGCCACCGATACGAGTGGGCCGTTTTCTTTTCAACGTCCCCGCAGAGCGATATGTTTGGGGCGGTGGACACCCCAATCTGGACACCCCAATTTCAAAAAAATGTTCGTCTCATCGAATAGATGATGACAGAATTTTCTCCTGTCCTGAAATTCCAATTTAAGTTTTGTACCTCTCGTTTACGCGAGCGTTGCGCGCGAAATCTTGGACGGATCACGCTGTCCAACGAACTTAGCCTGAGTATTAATAAGAGGAACATGTATACAAAATTTCAACTAAATCGGTCAACTTTTACTCAAGTTATCGTCACACGCGTAACCGTTACTGACAGACAGACAGACAGACAGACAAGATGCATATTTCGTTGAATGTAAGAAGCTCGCTTACGCTCGCTTCAATTATTCAAGCATTTATATTTTAGGAGCAACAATTTATTTTACGAGAAAAGGACAACACCCCTCGAAAATTCCCTAAATTTGATCTAGTGGCCGAACGGTTGAGAATTGACGTATGGTATATGAGGTGTTTTTTGTTCCATATAAGGTGTACTAATGCCCTGTAACTTTTCCAAACTTTATCGCCAGTCACCCTGTATATTTGGGTTCCTTCGCTTTAATTTGACCAAACTCAATCACGTAGTTCGCCATCCAGCCTATAACAATCTACTCTTGTTAGTTTGAGTTAAAGAAAATTAATATTTTTAGAATAACTTCCCTGCTGTTATACTGTTATACTTACTTTTCTAGTAGTGAATCTTTAAGATAAGTTTAAATGATGATTTCAAGATGTGAGAAAATGATAAACATTGTTTGGCATGTTTTCTCTGCCGTTCACTACTGATACTGCTACAGTACCGATTCATTTTCAAATGGAACTAATTGATCTTCAGTGTAACAATAAGTTAAAATCAGAATTCTCTGAAAGTCCTCTATTATATTTCTACAGAAATTACTTGCCGAAGGAAATGGAATCGCTTAAAGATCAAAGAAGTTACCTAACGTTAAGACTTAGACTATAATGTTATAGACTCTATAACAGCGGTCACCAAATGGTGGCCGGCAGGCCTCATCCGGCCCGCAGACGAATTTTATCAGGCCCTCAGGCTGATGGAAGAATAGGTGGAAAATAAATAAGCCGGCGATGGCAGATGAACTTTGAACTCGGACTTCGGTAACTTTGTGTTAACCTGGTGATGTGCTGATGAATTTTCATTTGCATTCCGCCACCTTCCTTTTTTGATTCGAGCATTTATAAGGAAAGAAGAAAGGTTGAAGTTGAAAACAGACACCTTGCCTGAGTACTTAATTGTATTATCTTGCTGCCAAAGATCGTATGCAATTCCTTAGTAGCAGCAATAACGTGCTTCAAAAATTGCATTTTTGGTTGATATATTCAAGCACATAAAGTCTCTGAACTTTAAACTTCAAGGCAACCAAAAGCTTGCTTGTCCCCTGGCGTCAAAGGTCAATGGTTTTCTGTAAAAGTCTGGAATTATTTTTTCAAGTCGATGGTACATTTCCTTAACTTAAAGAAACTTTGTGATGAAATTTTCGACAAATTGTTTACCGATTTTTTTTTACGAATTTGAAAAATGAATTTGAGAGTCACTCTGCTGACTTCAAAATAGTCAAGACGTTGTGCAACTATAACTGTTCAATAGTTAACTACATTAATAATTGAACAGTAGTTTTACTTCGTAGCCGGACGATGAGTGATAATGAATCAAGTTTTTTCAAATGTAATTAAACTGCCCTGGAAACGGAAATAATTGAATTGCAAGAAGATACTGCTCTAAGAACTCTGTATAATTTTCACATACCATGTATGTGAAAAAACATACCCGACACTAAAATTATTTGTAGTGAAGATGTGTACGACGTTTGGTTACACATAAGTCTGCGAGTTCGCTTTCTTCGAAGGTTAATTTCATCATGAACAAAAAAAGATACTGACTTAGCAACAATTCAAATAATAAAGATAGCATGCGCTAATTAAAATCCAAGTTTTTTAATTTTAATTTTTTTTGGATAAAATCAGGATTTTATTAGTCCTCATTTTTGTGGATGTATAAGTGCAACTTTATTTTCAGAGATATTATGTTAAATCACGAATCAAGTATATTGAAATTTGATGGGCCGCGACAGGTTCCCGTATTTTTAATATGGCCCTTCAACAAAATTAATTGGTGACCCCTGCTCTATAACATTATAGTCTTGTTAATTTGGGATTAAAAAAATTGTTTCCATGTGCAAAATTAGGGGAAGATTGAAAGACGGGGGGTTCAAAATCAGGGTAACGGAAACGTGCCATGAAACTTACAAAGCAAAGTAATTATAATAGTCCAGGAGATAGCGTGCAAAAAAGTGTCTGACTAACATGAAGCTAGAATTTTGTTTACAAGTCAATCTTTTAGCGCCTTTTAAGAATATGTGGTCGGCTATGTTCGTCTGCGGGACATAGCTTGGCAATAGGCGTTTGAAAAAAACAAACCGGTGGAGAGCGGCCATGTCTCACCAATTATGGTGGACAATGTGATTTTCATGTTCCTGTGTACAGAATTAGTTAGTAGACCGAAAATCAAGTCGATGTTAGTTTGTCCGTTGACAGGTGACCACGTTGATTTTTAGTAATATTTAAATAACTAACCTATCATCATCATCATCATCATCCTCGGCGCTACAGCTCTCGAAGAGCCTGGGCCTGCAGCACTTCGCTTCTCCAGAGGTCCCACTGCTGCGCAACAGCCCTCCATCTCCTAACCCCTGTCGTCCTCAGATCATCCTCCACCTGATCGAGCCATCTCAGCCTAGGACGTCCTCTAAGCCTTCTTCCGCCAGGTTTACCCTCATGCAACTTCTTAGCCGCTCTATTCTCCGGCATTCTCTCAACATGACCTAGCCACCTCAGCCTATTTTTCTTGATTTCAGCCACCAGGTCCGGTTTGCCATAAAGGATACGTAGCTCTTTATTCCACCGAATTCTCCATCTTCCATCCTCGTTCACTGGGCCGAAAATCCTTCTCAATAATTTTCTCTCCCAACGCCGTAAGAGGTTTTCATGAGAGTTCTTAAGAGACCATGTCTCCGATCCGTACAGTACAACAGGTCTGATGACGGTAATATATACTTTAATCTTTAAGTCTCGACTTAAGAGTCTACTTCTTAGAAGTTTCATTAAGGAGGAGTAACACCTGTTTCCTGCGGCCAGCCTCGCTTTTACCTCCTCTGATACACTGTTATCATCAGTGATTTGGGATCCTAAATATTTAATAAAAAAAAATTCCTCGTTGCCTTAAATGAGTCCCCTCCTAATAACACTTCTTCAGGAGGGTCTCTACCTTCTCTGCGAGTCATCAGCATATATTCAGTTTTGTTTATATTAATATTTAGTCCCAGTTCTGCAGCTTCTTGTTTCATAGGCGTATATGCTTCTTCCAGAGCTCTTTTGGATCTTGCTAAGAGTCCAACATCATCTGCATAAGCAAGGCATTGGGTTTGGCGGTTGAACAGAGTTCCTCCAGGGTTGCTAGGTATTTTCCTTACTGCTCTTTCCAACACAAGGTTGAAAAGAGTTGCTGATAATACGTCCCCCTGTCTCAACCCTTGTTTAACTTCAAAGGAAGATGACAAGCACCCATCTATTTTAACTTTGCTTCTTGTTCCTTTCAGTGTTAGCATTATAAGCCTTATTAATTTACTTGGAACATTGAACTCCTGGAGCGTATCTCTTAGTCTCCCTCTGTGCACGCTATCATAGGCTTGCTTAAAATCAATGTAAAGTTGGTGCACATCCACATTGAACTCATAGCATTTCTCTAAAATTTGTCTTATTGAGAAGATTTGATCGACTGTTGATCGATTACGTCGAAATCCACACTGATATTCTCCTATAAGAAACTAAAAGAATTAGTTAGTAGACCGAAAATCAAGTTGATGTTAGTTTGTCCGTTGACAGGTGACCTCGTTGAATTTTAGTAATATTTGAATAACTAACCTATCAATTGTGAAAATAACATCGACATGATTTTTGGTCTACTAACTAATTCTGTACTCAGTATCATGAAGATCACATTGTCCACTATAAGGTGAGACATGGCCGCTCTCCACCGGTTTGTTTTTTTCAAACGCCTATGACCAAGCTATGTCCTGCAGACGAACTTAGCCGACCACATATTCTTAAAAGGCGCTAAAAGATTGACTTGTATACAAAATTCTAGCTTGATGTTAGTCAGACACTTTTTTGCATGCTATCTCCTGGACTATAAGACCAGTCATCAAAAATGATCTAACATATCTGTTTTTACCTCATGTAGATACAATTCGTTGGACAGGCATTGAATAAGAATTCAAGATAGCTAACGTTTAACTTGTATGAACATAGATTAGATTAAGGATATACATGAAAGAAAATTAAACAATCTTTAAAATCACATTTTTTAATAGATTTTTTTTTTTTTTTCAAGAAACAAAAAATTAGACACTAATTTATTATTTACTCAATCTTTCTTTTATACATAATATTTTTTTAAATCTTGTATTTTTTTTTATCTATATTCTTAATATAATTAATATTTGTCACGTTTCTAAATGCAGAAACATTTTTCTTAAATATAAAATCAATATATTTAATCACTTCAATTTTTCTTTAATTTTTGCAAAATCGTTCAGATTTTTTAATAAAGAAAAAAAATGATAACACATAAAACAAACAATAGACTGTTCTGTTATTCTTCATCTTTTTTTATGAAATAATAATGGATATATATATTTTTTTCATTGTCCCAAAAATTTAAATATATATTTAATTAATACCATTTATTTTTAAAAATCTTAATATCATTGTATTGCTAGACATAATTCTTTTTTATTGTATATAATAAATTGACAAGAACAGATATAATTATTATTTAATACGTACACATATATAATTTTTTTATGTTTATTTATTTTAATTAGATCAACATAATATTCCGATTCATTTATTTAATTTAATAATTCCTAGTTCTTTTTTTTTTTTTTTTTTATTAATGTTTTTGTTGTTTTTTTGTTGTTTTTTTAATTTAAAACATGAACTTAATAAATTAATTTTTAACATTTCCATTTCTTTTTTAATGATTATATTTTTTTTAAATTTAATTTAAAGTGTTTTCCAATCGATATAGGGTTTTATAAGTAAATGACATTGCCATTGATTCCATTGCAAAAAATATTTTTAAAGTATTCTAAATAAAAACTTTTAATGACTAGATGTAAGTTTGGAATGACAGTATATGGAGCTAGTAAAAAAAATGCAAAACAATATAAAAGCCTTTTTTGTTAGAATAACTCTATATATTTAATTAAACTAATATTTGAATAATTGGCCATCATGAACTGGGATAATAATAATTTACTAAGAATTGTATATTTTATTGACCTAATATTTAAATAATTGGCCATCGTCAAGTGGGGAAAATATTAATGCACTAAGAATTTTACAATTTACAGAACTGGCTTTTAAATAATTGGCCACCATCAAGTAAGGAAAATATGAATACACTATGAATTGTATATTTTTTCAGAGCTGACTTTTGAGTAACTGGCCATCATCAAGTGAGGCAAATATGAATACACTATGAATTGCATATTTTACAGAACTGACTTTTGAATAATTGGCCATCATCAAGTGAGGCAAATATGAATACACTATGAATTGCATATTTTACAGAACTGACTTTTGAATAATTGGCCATCATCAAGTTAGGAAAATGTTAATGTGCTAAAAATTGTACAATTTACAGAACTGAATTTTAATATTAATAATTTTTATGGGCTAAGGTAGATATATGATTACAAATATGTAATGTTCAACAGTGTTATATAGGGTGTCTAAGCTACTGAGTATCACTCATTTATCTTCTGCTGTTTTTGAGGTTTAGTGAATAATAGTAAATTGTGTTATATTTAGCGTCGTTTTTTTTAAAAAAATAAGCCGTCCACATGTTTTTTGAGCTGACTTTTCTTTAGGAGTGCCTTTAACTTTATAATTTTAGTCTTTTTTCAAAATCAATTAAAATGAAGGCAAAATCTGTATTTTTTTTACAAACCTGTTTATCTCTACATTTTTACTGTCGTTTATCCCTTTAAGGATTGGTGGTTTGCCAGGCAAACCGCCCCCTTTTGCTCCGAATGGCGCAGTACTGTTTTTTTCTAATTTCTAAAATTAGAGTTGCAAATCTCATCTGTGGGATCAAGAATGGCCCTAGAAAAAATTCTAGCCCCCCTTCCATGAAGAAAAAAATCAATGTTTTTAGGTGGTTTCTATAGGAGATGCCACCAATCAATTAGGGATTTGTACTTCTGATGACCTTGACAAAAATTATATTGCCTGTAAGGTTTGGTGGTTTACATTCTTTACCACCTTAAAGTAGGTGGTTAACGGTTTGAACCACCAAACCTCTAAGACAACGTAATTTATTACATTTTCACAACTCAAGCTAAAAATCTGCAAATAACTTGAGAGCGCTAATAATTTATTATAAAAACTCAATATTACATCAATACGGGTAGTATAATGAGTATTTTGACAAAAGTCCGCTCTAAGAAATTGTTTCTATGAGCCACAATAAAAAAAAAACTAGAGAAATGTCATCCAAAACTCACGTGTAGAGATGGTCAGGTGGTAAACCGCGGAAACCACCAATCCACAGTAACATTTTTATTTTATTTTGCCTGATCCTTAAAGGGTTATATTAAAAAATGCATATATTCATTGAATTGATGCTATTTAGAAAAGAAGTGATTTTTTATAGTTAGTTATTTTATAGAAGAGAATATTTTTAGAAAAAGCTTCCGACTACTTGTTCATGAAATAGTATTTTGGAAACCACATTTAGAAACGACGCTAAAACTAAATAGCACAAAAACAAACAAGATTAATGGAAAATGGACAATACTCGTATCTATGGTGCACTTTGTAAAACTGTGTGTTTTACAGAGCAGACTTTTGACGTAAGCTGGATGTAGCTGGATAGGAAAAATAGGATTGGAAGATTGTGGAAAAAACAGTGTAGTTCACAGAATTAAAATAATACCATCATTGCTAAAGAAAAAATAACATAAAACCTTAACCTTTAACTGCTCTGCACAAATATTTTATTTAAATTTCATAATAGCATTAAATAGAATGTAATTCGAATTGGAAAACACATTAACTCATCCTTACATATATATACATGCCTGAAATTTCAATTTTAATAAAATCTTCATTTGCTTAATATTTTTTCAACTAACAGATTCTATCTATCATTTTAATTTATACATTTTATATATTTTCACTTTATTGATTTATACAATTTTATAAAATCAAAAAGAAATGTAATATATTATATTTTTATATATTACATCGACCCCAAAACTATTTTTAATTATTAGTATTAAATAGAATAATTAAATTAATTAAAATACATAAAATACTCATAAAGTAGCCATCACATTTTTATAACATATAGTTTAACCACCACAATAAAAATAGTTTCTGTACATTATATAATTATTAATTATACACTAAACAAAAACATAATTATAATTAAATATATATAAATAAAAACAAAAACAAGTAACAACAATGAATAAATTATATTTAACAAATTTTAACAACAATTTAATTTTAAAATTATATGTTTATGATACAATTACGTTAAATTATTTTATTATATTATTTATTGCTGACTTTGATAATTTTTTTTTGTGTAATTTAAATTTATTTAAAAATTAAATGTTTATTTCCTATCCTTAAATTTATTATTTTACAAAAATGTGTTTTTTTAATCATTGAAATTATTATTATGTTGTTTTTTTTATACAAATAGTCATAAAGTATAGGTTGATATCAGAATTAAAAATATATTTTAATATCTAAAACAATTTTTTTTTTTGAAAATTTCAATTTACATGATAAATTATAACATATATTTTATATGTAGCATTAATATTTTTAAGTTCTTTAAACCTCTTTTTCCGTTTTTTATACATTTTTTAAAAAAATTTTTTCAAGTAATCTTATTCCGTAAATAAAATGCAAATTAAAATACTCGCTACACAATGAGTTATTTTAAAACTTCTAAGGATAACAATTAAAAACAATTACAATTATATTATGTTAAGCTTTTAATCAGAGTGTAGAAAATTATTTATAATTATGCAATTTATTCTAATTTATGTTTAATTTGTTTTCAAACATTACATTAAATGCTTTATTTCAGTGTAAACTACTTATTATTGATAAATAATAACGTTAAATTATCAGAATATTATAAGAAATATATTATTATACATAGCAATATTTTATTAAATAGAAATGTATGCTTCAAGGATTATATATCAATCTCTAGCATTGCAATGAGTGTAAACTAACGAATTATATTAAGTGCTCTATATCTTGATACGTGCGATATATGTACAGGTGCAGTTAAATTAATTATTTAATACAGCTATTAATTTTATTCTACCAGGCAAACCAAATATTATTATATAATATTATAATTATAATTTAATGTAAATATATATATATATATATATATATATATATATATATATATATATATATATATATATATATATATATATATATATATATACATATATATACACATATATACATATATATATATACATATATATATATATATATATATATATATATATATATATATATATATATATATATATATATATATATATATATATAAATAATATATATAAAATTTAATTTGTTTTTATTTTAATTTGCTATTTATAAATAATGTGCTATCTATTGTTAATGTGCAATATATCATTAATGTGCTATTTATTATTAATGTGCAGATACAAAAAAAAACTTAAAATTAATTATCTTAAAACTGTGAATTACTTAATCTATTTTACAAGTATACGGTAACTTAAATATAAAACATTTGTGCTCGCTTACATGCATAATTAAGCAAACACATTTATGTATATATTTTATGTATATTTATGTATTATTTATGAGTGCAATATGCTAATAATTAGAACCAGTATACGTGTGCTGTGCGTCTACTTAACGTAAGAAAATATTTTTTCTTATTGCATTATAAAAAAAAAAATAAAAAAAAAAAATAAATAAATAAAAATGCATTATATACTTATTTACAATAATAACTGGTTTTATCAATTACATAGAATATAAACGAAAATAATTATATTTTATTTTAATTTTTATAGCATTACTTATTTATTATAAATACATGTAAGATGTGTATCTATTTTTGTGAGGTGTATAATGCATAAAAAGAAATTAGTATAATATCTATTATATAACAATATATTATAATAGTCATTAATATAATAAATCGTTTTTTATTATTGTTAGGAAAAAATAATTTGTAGCTGCGATTTGCAAGAATTTGTTGACGCAACTATATTACATCTAACGATGCAATCATATATGCGAAGCATTTCTCACTTCTCTATAGAAATCTATTTTTATTGTTTTATATCTACGTTTTGATAACTCGGCTTCAGATTTTGTCTCCCTGCTAAATATTTTAATTTATTGGTATATTGTCTAAATTAAATGTTTTAAAAGTCACTTACTTTTACCATTATCAGCTGTTATCACTTTTTGGTGAACACCTGTACTCGTGGTTTGTTCTGAGAAGGACCTTTTGCGTTGGTTGCGTCATGCGCACTATATGACTTTTTTGTGCATGTCTAAGTTTTAATTTTTACCCATTGAAATCAAACCTTGATGCTTATTTTGATCTATATAAGGTTAATCGCTAATTTAAAATCCCCAAAAGCGACATTCTCTCCCTTCAATTTCTTATACTGGTGTTTATAGCATATTTTGAATTTTTAGTTTAAAACTTTTTTGAAATTAGTAGCTTATAATGTCTTTGAATTAGTAGCTTGTACTTTCTTTGAATTAGTAGCTTATATATGTCTTTGAATTAGTAGCTTGTACTTTCTTTTAATTAGTTGCTTATAATGTCAGAATTAGTAGCTTATACTTTCTTTGAATTAGTAGCTTATAATGTTTGAATTAGTAGCTTATACTTTCTTTGAATTAGTAGCTTATAATGTCTTTGAATTAGTAACTTGTACTTTCTTTGAATTAGAAGCTTATAATGTTTGAATTAGTAGCTTATAATGTCTTTGAATTAGTAACTTGTACTTTCTTTGAATTAGAAGCTTATAATGTTTGAAATAGTAGCTGATAATGTCTTTGAATTAGTAGCTTATACTTTCTTTGAATTAGTAGCTTATAATGTTTGAATTAGTAGCTTATACTTTCTTTGAATTAGTAGCTTATAATGTCTTTGAATTAGTAGCTTATACTTTCTTTGAATTAGTAGCTTATAATGTCTGAATTAGTAGCTTATACTTTCTTTGAATTAGTAGCTTATAATGTCTTTGAATTAGTAACTTGTACTTTCTTTGAATTAGAAGCTTATAATGTTTGAATTAGTAGCTTATAATGTCTTTGAATTAGTAACTTGTACTTTCTTTGAATTAGAAGCTTATAATGTTTGAATCAGTAGCTTATAATGTCTTTGAATTAGTAGCTTGTACTTTCTTTGAATTAGAAGCTTATAATGTCTGAATTAGTAGCTTATAATGTCTGAATTAGTAGCTTATACTTTCTTTGAATTAGAAGCTTATAATGTCTGAATTAGTAGCTTATACTTTCTTTGAATTAAAAGCTTATAATGTCTGAATTAGTAGCTTATACTTTCTTTGAATTAGTAGCTTATAATGTCTTTGAATTTTTTGCTTATCCTTTCTTTGAATAATAAGCTTATACTTTCTCTGAATTAATACACTTTTTTTGAATTAGTAATTTATACTTTTATTTTTTCAATTAGTATCCTATACTTTCTTTGAATTAGTAGCTTATTTTTCCTTTGAATGAATTAGTAGTTTATACTTTTTTTGAATGAACTAGTGAGTAATTTGTTATCTTATCAGGAGAAACCCCTTTTTATTGATTAGGGCTCGTTAGTATCTCTTTTATTAAGCCCTAACTGTATTAAATTAATATTTACAATTATAATTAAATATTTAATAAGTTTGATCATGTTATAATAATCAATTTGTGTAATATAATCAATTTTTAAATGAAAAAGAATAAAATTAATTTTATCTACATTAATATACTATTACATGCAATATTACTGTGCATTGCTTAGAGTCTAACTTGCTTAATATTATTATATCTACAAATATTAATTTACAGTCTGTGAGAAATTACTGTTGATTTAATGACAGCACGAGAAAATCGAAAGATGGAGCATGCAGCCAATCAGAGCTCATGATTTTCAAAATCCTGATCTTCTATTGGCTCCCCTCAGGATTTTTCGATTTGCCCAAGCTGTCACTAAATT
Source organism: Gerris lacustris (assembly GCA_951217055.1). Taxonomy (NCBI): domain Eukaryota; kingdom Metazoa; phylum Arthropoda; class Insecta; order Hemiptera; family Gerridae; genus Gerris; species Gerris lacustris. Next base: position 73,211,118 of record OX578281.1, on the reverse strand, counting down.
AAAACTCATTTCGCACATATTGTAAGTGCATGTGCTTTGTGCGATGAAATGCATTCCACATAATTATGCTGCGTGATGTAATTGTGCTTTGCTTGCGGTTTCTTTCTTTTTTTTTTTTTTTTTTTTAGTGATAAAAGCAAAATTAAAATGTGAATGAATGATAAATAAAAAAAAATAAATAGAAATTGAGTGCGCTAAAAATATAACAGTTAATGTGCAATAGTATCATTTAAATATACTATATATATATATATATATATATATATATATATATATATATATATATATATATATATATATATATATATATATATATATTAAATAAAACTATATTCGTTAACTTTAAAATATAAGGTGCCATTATGATTTCTTTTTTAAAAATAGGTATAATTGTTAATAAAGTGCTTTTAAAATATAATTAGTGCAATTAATGAAAATATTTGTATAAAAAATTATTATTGTCGGAACTTTATTGCAGAGACAATGTTCATAAAAAAGACATCAATACATATTATTAATATTATTCATCTTAAATTTTATAAAAAAAAAAACAAAAAAAAAACTATTTTTTTAAAACAGTTATTTTATGGAAGTAAAAAAGATTGAATGTCGTAAATGACTAAACATTTAGATTGCTTTTTCTTTGGATGGACTTAAAAAGGGCTTATTGTCATTAAAAAGTGTTGTTTTCTCAATTAATTTTAATTTTTTTAGTTTTATAATTAACTGTTTTTTTTTTATTATTGTCTTGCGTGATTAAGAAAATTTTAAAAACAATTGATTATTATTATATATTAAATCTTTTTTTTTTTTTTTCATTCGTTGATATAATTTATTAAGAATTATAAAGAGGTATTTTAGTTAATTTTAAATTATTATTATTATTATTATTAGATTTCTCTTAGTATAGAGACTTGAGAATGGAAGAAATGGCATGTACAGAAAGAGTAAGGAGCAATACCTTAACAATACCATTTGTACAACTCAACACATTTTGAGAGTACCTTATTAAATTGCTCTTTAAATCACTCACTTAGCTCTTTAAATCCCTCACTTAGCTCTTTAAATCCCTCACTTAACTCTTTAAATCCCTCACTTAGCTCTTTAAATCCCTCACTTAGCTCTTTAAATCCCTCACTTAGCTCTTTAAATCCCTCACTTAGCTCTTTAAATCCCTCACTTAACTCTTTAAATCCCTCACTTAGCTCTTTAAATCCCTCACTTAGCTCTTTAAATCCCTCACTTAGCTCTTTAAATCCCTCACTTAGCTCTTTAAATCCCTCACTTAGCTCTTTAAATCCCTCACTTAGCTCTTTAAATCCCTTACTTAGCTCTTTAAAATTCTCTTCTAGTAAAACTCGAACTCTAATTATTTATTTTTGAACTAGATTATTAAAAAAAATATCTTTCTGGACTTTTTCTTAGCGATTTAAAAAATTATTAGATTTCTTCCTATGAATGCTATCTCGAAAAATTTACTATAAGTAATCCTTATTAAAAATAGACTGCCAATTGTTGTGGCACATAGCTTCCTCGCATCCTATCCACGTACTTTATTGATTTCATGCTTTTACAAGCCATTATTGTCTAATTGGTTTAATTGTTTCCCCCGTTTTTTTTTAATCGGTCAAAATTGTTTTGAGATTTTACACGAATTAAAGTATCAATTTAGCAAACGTTAAAGAGCGCAGACGGTTCATATTAATCTGGGGCTCTCTGCGGGTAACTTTTGATAAACTATAAAAGTTTTATTCAAATCGAATAAGTACTATTGAAGCTATAGGTGTAAATAAATGTATGTCTGTGCGCATGTGGAAGAGCAACAAATAGGCCCAGAAGGTTGAAACTTATATGGGACCAACAATGGGCTAATTATGACCTACCACCCAAATTTCATTAAAATTGGAGGTATGGTTTTTAAGATGTGTTGGTTCGCCAAAAATTGAACGACCGACAGACAGACACGGAACCAAAAATGATCCCTGATGTCTGAAACGGATTTGTCTTGGAATTTTTGAAATCGGAGACCTTTTTGTCGAATTTTTTTGTTCTTCTTTGAACGATCACATAGCTTCCATGCTATGTTAAAGCAATCATTAAGATTGGAATAGAATAGAAGTATAAATAAATTATTTGTATTACTACCAACATTCTTGTATTATACTTGAAGAAGGGATATTTTTTCCTGAAACGTCAGTAAATTCAAAAAATTAGATTTTTTATTTGATCCTCGCTGTCATCAATTTCTATTGAAGAGGTATTGAGAGGTAGTTACACAATTATACTTTCCAAATACATGACTCGCAAGTTAATCAATTTGATTAATTTTTATTTAATTTGCCAGTACGATTTTGACAGCTAAATAAAATTATGTGAACTCATTTGATTATTGTTATTATAATTTACTCACTATATTTTTATTGAAATTTTATTAGAGTAGGCAGGAAGGTTTATTTCGAATGAAAGTCCTTCGAGTGATGCGTATTTATTTCATCAGAGCTTTCCCCCAGGGAACCTTCTTCAGTCCTCTACAAATTAAAATTTTACTTGAATAGCAAAGGAAAAAAAAAACAATTTTTTTTAATTACTAAGGAAAAGTCCAGTCGTGCACCATGACTTAATGAGCGAATTTTCAAAGAAATCTTCGTATTATTGGCTTATGATAATGTAGGGAAATTTTGGTACACACGGGTACGGGGTACTAAAGTCAAAATAGTATTTACCCTTCAAGATGCATGTCTTTGGAAAGGTCTTTAAGAGTACAGTAATTGTTGTTATGCACACTTTTATCATATTTTCATATAAGAGAGGGGTAAAATGGAAAAAACACGTTTTTATGCTATTTTTGACCCTAAATGGTCAAAATTTGACCCCTAAATGGACTCCAAAAATTCTGGCCAACGAACTCATCCTTTCTTTTGATATAATTGACATTTTAAAATTTGTTTGAAATTTTTAAGTGCATCCTAAGGGGAGATATCGTCTGGAGTGACACATATATACATATATACATACATATATACATACATATATACATACATATATACATACATACATAAAAAAAAGTGTTACATTTTAGGAATCGATTCAAAATGGTCTAAAACGGATTTCCGTGAAAAAATTTTTCAAAAATTGGCATTACAAAAATGTTGAAGTCATTGCAATAGCTTAATTTTCTTCGCAAATTCGCTAAAACATAACATTTTTACAAAAAGTCTTGCCAACAATTTAAAATTATGTTCACTCAAACAAAACTTTGTTCACTCAAACAAAATTGTTTGAGTTCAAACAATTATGTTTGAGCGGAAATAATTTTATATTTTTAATGAGACTTTTTGTAAAAAATGTATAATGCTTTTCCTCAGAAATTAAAAAAAAAGTTTATTGTTTTTTCCTTAGTCCTAAATTAAATCTCTTCTAATTTTATTTAATTCCACTTTTTTGTGAGATAAAAATGTTTGTAATAACATTTTTAAACCACGAATTGTTGGAACTTTTCGGCTTTATAGAAAAAAGCTGAAACGCTTTGAGATTATATATTTCCGCTAACAATACAGGTCAGAAGAGTTCTTTTCTTATAATTATATAAAAATCTATTATTATTTGTGACCCCCCCTCCCCCCCCCCCCCCTCGACTTTATTATATTTGCAATCTAATTTTGCTTCTTTTCTATTTTAACTTTTTATATTTTTCGCTAAAAGTCCAGATAAGATGATAATAATAATGGTATTAATTTTATACAATCATTAACCATTATTCAAACTCAATTTGATTAATTTATTTAACTAATTATTATTTTTATCAAACAATTTTTTTTTTTTTATTATTATTAATTGTTTATTACTTTTATCTATACATACATTAGAAAAAAAAATACAATTATAAGATTTAAAGTATTTAAAAATTGCACAAAAATATTTTATTCACACTCATCGATATAAATTCACAATTAATTTTATTGTTATTCAAAAAGTTTTTTAAGCACAGCCGCAGGTTATATTGAAAAATTAGCTAGGGTCTTGTTAGCTATAGCAAATTGTTTTGGGTTTATTTTTGGCAAAAGCATTTTCTTCTTAGAATGTGCTCTTTAAAATAAATTCTTGGATTATAATATATACATTTATTTTTTCTTTACTATTCGTCTTTTTATTTGAAAGAATACATTTTTATAACGTTCTACATACAGATTAATTAGCTCATGTATTAATATAAATATATACATTGCCTAATACATAAATTGAAACTTCTTTAAACTGTTGCTCCCCTTATAAAAAAGCAAAAGGGAGTGGCAATCTAAAGAAGTTGCATGGAATGTTATTCTTTAGACTGTTACTCCCCTTATAAAAACTGAAGTGTGATATTCCTTTGTCCCAAAGTATATTGGTATTGGACTAACCGCATCCCTTTGTCGTAGCAGTTATTTAGACTAAGGAATATATAAATAATTATTTTCATTATTATTATAAAAAAAAACCAAAATAACAGGAGAGTAACAGTCTAAAAAAGTAACCATATATTTAAAAATGAAAAAAAGTTTTATGTGTCATTTGCTTGATTATTATTTATTCCCCCTTGCGGAATTAACAAAAAAAACGAGAATTTTTTGTATTATAACATTAATTTTTAATTTCCCCATGTGGGGTAAACCCAAATGATAAAATAAATCACTTTTCTTTAATTTCCTATTAATTTATTTATCTCATGCTCTATAAACAATTTTTTAAAATTTTTATAAGTTGAAATTTTCTATTTTTTTTTTAAATGTTCGCTATTTTAATTCTGAATCTTGTTAAAATGTTTTAGTTCTATTTGTTAAATTTAAACTCCATGATGCAACAGCCCTTGATGGGGGGCCTTGTTCTGCCGAAGAGCTTATACATAATATACATGTAATAGATAACGCAAGGTTAGTGTGTCATTCCCTGAGTTGTATAAACCTTACAATTGACTTTTATTTTATACATTATGTCCAGACTATTATTTAATAAAATTGTTTTTTTTTCTAACCACCTCTAACCATCTCTAACCATCTCTAACCACCTCTAACCACCTCTAACCCCTCTAACCACCTCTAACCACCTCTAAGCCTCGTCCGGAATGCTGAGCAGAACAAAGGAAACGAGCCGGGTATTGGTCTCTGCGCATGCCCAGACTAAGATGCGCATGCGCACTTTAAACTGGGCATGCACAGAGACTAATGCTTGGCTCGTTCCCTCGGTTCGGTTCGGCAGTATGGACAAGGCTTTAACGAAGTATTTGCAAACCGAGTATGTTCCGAATTCCGATTATACAAGACTATTAAATTAATACATTATAAAAATATACTGCAACAACCATCTTATAACGATCCATTAAATTAATTTTAAAGAGCACACTCTATTATACCTTTATCATGCACTGCTTACAATTAAATTATATTAATATTAATTTGTTAACTCAATATAATATAATTTCTTAGCGCTATTTATTACTGCATTATACAATTTTGTCATTATTAATTTGACAAAATTTACAGTTTAATCTACTACGCCTCCTTTCTTAAAACTATTCTTACTATAAAATATTAATTTTTTGGCATTAATTTGACCATTTCCTTACAAGCTAATTATTGTCGACACAGCCGATGAGTAAAAACTCAGTTTATTGTATCATTTTATTGTACAGTTTTACAAATAGTATTTTTTTTTTTTTTTAATCAATATAAAATAAATATTTATTTAAAAAATATATATTTGATTTAATAATATATCTACATAAATAAATTGTTTATTTTTACACAATTTTATTTAATTTCATTTGTTTATGAAATTAAAATTAAAATATAATTATTAAACGATAAATAAGTATATAAATAATTTATTAAATTATAATTTTATAATTTAATAAAGAAAAAAAATAGTAATTAATGTAATATTTTAACTTTTTTTAAATTGGAACTTAAACTCTTTTCTGGATTTTCTCTTTAAAAAATATATTTTTTATATAAAAATTATAGTAAAACAAAATGCGAGAATAGAGCATTCGAAAACTTGTATTTCCTATGCAATTTATTATGCTTAGTGAAATATATTTTTGCATTAGACATTCCACGTTATCTGTTAAATGCTTTATTTTTTAATTTGTTATATATAGTTATAGAAGCCCACACAGAGATAATATAGACATAGATTTAAAAGTTATAAAAAAATTAGTTAAATGTATATACCATATTTATTTTAATGTGTATACCAAATATTGGTTAGAAAAACCAATATTTTTTTAAAAGTATGAAATGGAAATTATAGAAAAAAAGGCGAGCATATAGCATTCGAAAAACATACTTATTAAAAAATAAATAATATTAAAAATAATTTTTTTGAAGTTATGTTATTTTTACTGATTTATATATCTCACGGTAACAAAGTAATATATATGCGACGTTTTTTTAGGCAATTAATCATTAATAAATGGGGATACATTATAATAAATGCATCTTAAGTTAGTTATAAAAAAAAAAATTCAAGACTGTAGGACAAAATTACTTACATTGTATATTAATTTGTAGTCTTAAGAGACTTATTTAGCCACTTTGTAACATTTATTTGTTAGCATATTATGGTCATTTCAACATTTAATATGACTTCCGAAGACTCTCCTGTTATTGTTTAGGTTAGATTAAGTCGCTTATAATATTTACTTCTCAATATGACTTTTAAGATATCTTTCTCTTCTTAGTTAAGATATGACGACGTCACTTAAATATTTACTTCTCAATATGGCTTTTAAGATATATTTCTCTTCTTTCATAAGATATGACGACGTCACTTAAATATTTACTTCTCAATATGGCTTTTAAGATATATTTCTCTTCTTTCATAAGATATGACGACGTCACTTAAATATTTACTTCTCAATATGGCTTTTAAGATATATTTCTCTTCTTTCATAAGATATGACGACGTCACTTAAATATTTACTTCTCAATATGGCTTTTAAGATATATTTCTCTTCTTTCATAAGATATGACGACGTCACTTAAATATTTACTTCTCAATATGGCTTTTAAGATATATTTCTCTTCTTTCATAAGATATGACGACGTCACTTAAATATTTACTTCTCAATATGGCTTTTAAGATATATTTCTCTTCTTTCATAAGATATGACGACGTCACTTAAATATTTACTTCTCAATATGGCTTTTAAGATATATTTCTCTTCTTTCATAAGATATGACGACGTCACTTAAATATTTACTTCTCAATATGGCTTTTAAGATATATTTCTCTTCTTTCATAAGATATGACGACGTCACTTAAATATTTACTTCTCAATATGGCTTTTAAGATATATTTCTCTTCTTTCATAAGATATGACGACGTCACTTAAATATTTACTTCTCAATATGACTTTTAAGATATCTTTCTCTTCTTAGTTAAGATATGACGACGTCACTTAAATATTTACTTCTCAATATGACTTTTAAGATATCTTTCTCTTCTTTCATAAGATATGACGACGTCACTTAAATATTTACTTCTCAATATGGCTTTTAAGATATATTTCTCTTCTTTCATAAGATATGACGACGTCACTTAAATATTTACTTCTCAATATGACTTTTAAGATATCTTTCTCTTCTTAGTTAAGATATGACGACGTCACTTAAATATTTACTTCTCAATATGACTTTTAAGATATCTTTCTCTTCTTAGTTAAGATATGACGACGTCACTTAAATATTTACTTCTCAATATGACTTTTAAAATATCTTTCTCTTCTTAGTTAAGATATGACGACGTCACTTAAATATTTACTTCTCAATATGACTTTTAAGATATCTTTCTCTTCTTAGTTAAGATATGACGACGTCACTTAAATATTTACTTCTCAATATGACTTTTAAAATATCTTTCTCTTCTTAATTTAAGATATGACGACGTCACTTAAATATTTACTTCTCAATATGACTTTTAAGATATCTTTCTCTTCTTTCTTAAGATATGAAGACGTCACTTAAATATTTACTTCTCAATATGACTTTTAAGATATCTTTCTCTTCTTAGTTAAGATATGACGACGTCACTTAAATATTTACTTCTCAATATGACTTTTAAGATATCTTTCTCTTCTTAGTTAAGATATGACGACGTCACTTAAATATTTACTTCTCCATATGACTTTTAAGATATCTTTCTCTTCTTAGTTAAGATATGACGACGTCACTTAAATATTTACTTCTCAATATGACTTTTAAGATATCTTTCTCTTCTTAGTTAAGATATGACGACGTCACTTAAATATTTACTTCTCAATATGACTTTTAAGATATCTTTCTCTTCTTAGTTAAGATATGACGACGTCACTTAAATATTTACTTCTCAATATGACTTTTAAGATATCTTTCTCTTCTTAGTTAAGATATGACGACGTCACTTTAATATTTACTTCTCAATATGGCTTTAAGATATCTTTCTCTTCTTAGTTAAGATATGACGACGTCACTTTAATATTTACTTCTCAATATGGCTTTAAGATATCTTTCTCTTCTATGCTACGTTATAATGCCATCCCTTTAATATTTACTGCTTAATGGGACTTCTGAGTTTCTGATTTTATTTGTTGATAAAGTCACTTAAAATAATGTCAAGATACATGAATAGTCCATGTTTATAGACCTTGGAGGTCTTAGCTTATATTTTATTTATTTATTTATTTATTTTTTTTTTTTAATTTTTTATAAGTTCGTATACCTAGTTTGTTAAGTATTCAATATTTTCATCTTATAGTGACTTCAAATTTACTTCTCTAATTTTTAATATAAGATGATGTCTATAAATGTCTTAAATAAAGTTTGGTAATTGTTTATTTCAGATTAAAATCAAATGTTTTTGTTTTGCCAATATCAATAAATCCATTGAATACTAAAATGTCTAAAGAATCTATGTGTATTGAATATGGAATATGGATTGTGTCGTTTGTAGAATGTTGAACTGGTATTTAAAAGAAATAATTTACTATTGAAAAAAATAATTTAATAGTATTTCAATCAAATCAAATTATGTAAAAAAATAATGAAATCTTAATCAGCATATCATTAAATATGAAAGACATTATGTTGCTTCTAAAATAAATAATATGGTTATGCAATGCATTTATTTTACAATATATATATATATATATATATATATATATATATATATATATATATATATATATATATATATATATATATATATATATATATATATATATATATATATATGAATAAATTCTCGACCGTAAATATAAACAGAAAACAAACAAAACTCAGGTTTCGGTCACAAAAATCGTCTTTATGTTACAATCCCGACGTTTCGGTTTTTACTTAAAACCTTCTTCAGGGGCCGTAAGACATCTAAACAACGACTCACGACTCTTGGGAGTCGTTGTTTAGATGTCTTACGGCCCCTGAAGAAGGTTTTAAGTAAAAACCGAAACGTCGGGATTGTAACATAAAGACGATTTTTGTGACCGAAACCTGAGTTTTGTTTGTTTTCTGTATATATATATATATATATATATATATATATATATATATATATATATATATATATATATATATATATATATATATATATATATATATATATAATGAAACTAGAAATTTATCTAGTAATTATTGTAATACTTGTAGAAATAATAGAAATATAGGTTTCAATTATTTTAAAGATATTAGCATTTGCAGCTAATATTATTGCTTATCTCGTCTATTAATTAATTATTACTTTTACACAGTGTATATTAATTATTATCAGTAATTATATTGTGCATATTTTAATAAATATTATGTTTAATATTTTTATAAGTGCTAAATATAAAGTTATTTATGTATTATAAGTGCAAAATTTGAAGTGCATAGATGCTTCTCTAATAATACTAAGTGTAATATATGTGCTGTTGTGATTATAAGTGCAAGCTAGTATATTATTCGATAGAAATATATTTATTTATTGAATTTTTATATGTTAATATGAATATATACATATTTAAATATTATATTTATTATTATAATAATAAAAATGTTTTAAGCTCTAAATAATGTTTTTTCTAGCTTTTTAATAAAAATACACATGTTTTTTAAAAGTAAAATAGTTGATCATTATAAATATAAATTATGTTAATCTAAATCTATGGGTTTTTACATGTTTCAAAACTCAAATTGCTATTTCGATTTACTTTAAAGTTTTTATTTTATTAATAATTGCTTTAAAAAAAAATCATTGTGAAATAAATATAAAAGAAAAGTTGTAAAAAAAATATTAAATTTTCGAGTAAAACTTAAATTTATTTATTTTCACAAATCTATTTAAAAGTTTACCGACTCGGCTTTAATACTTCTTTTTTGCCGGTGAATATAAAATAACTGTTAAAAGATTAAAGTCCTTGTAGGTTATTTTATTTAGTAAAATATGGAGCTTTGTCTCAATTCCTGCACTAAAGTTTTATCTTTCATATTTCAAATTACCAGGATGATGTGATGAATTCGATGGAAGGAAGAATCCAGGAGTACATTTGTCAAATTTAACCTTTGTTTCAATTTACTTTGATAAATTTCCAGAAAAAAATGTAATTATCCATTGGTTTATAACCGATAAAAAACCAGTTGTGGCCCCTCTTGGGATCGAACTAGAAACTCTTATTCCATTCTTATTTTTTATTTTCTCATGTAAAGAGAAAGTATTGTGATGGCGCAAAAATTCTATTTTGAGATTTTTTACACGTTTTGAGGTCACGTTTTTAGGAGCCCAAAAAAGTGGTTTTAAAACATGTCTGTCTGTAGTCTGTGCAGACGCCTGGAGCCTACACTACTAGGCCGATTTTGACGAAATTTGGCATAATTGTTCAGAAAAATTATACCCCGAGGCGAAATCGAGAAATGAATTTTAGCTCCAACTTTGGGGGAGCTACCACCCAAAAACTCTGGAAAAACGTGAAAAAAAATTATTTCTCGAAAACAGTTCCGACGATATTGATTAAAAGTCTTAAATGTAGTCCATTTTAATACGAATCTAACGATATAAGCCGTTTTCCCGGGAAAAATCTAGTTCCTGAGAAAATAGCTTTAAACGCAGAGGGAGAGAGGCCGGGTTCGATTCCCCACCGTGGAGAAGCTATTTTTATGATATATTTTGATAAAATGTTCAATTATAATTAAATGTATCAACGAAAACTAATAAATGGAAAACATTGGGCCAAGTAATTATGAATTCGTATATGAGAAAGTTTGTCTGAGTTGTCTCGGACCGATTTTTTAAATTTTATATTTGTTTTTAGGGCCTTCCATCTATAGCTTAGTTTATTTTTTTTTAACTTTCATATAGTGTTTGGTGGGGAAATAAAAAAATAAATGAACATAATATGCGATAACGATGTGTTAAATTAGCTACGAAACCCTAAAAAGTATTTGGCTGAAAATACTCCCTTGTATTTTTTTTTTTTCTTTTACAATTAATTTCTTGTTACCAATGCAGACGGTTGCATAGACTATTGGTACTTTATAGTCGGGTTTGTACATTAAAATTTGTTTTGATTTTGTTCTTATTATTCTTAACCAAGTCCACTTTTGGTATATTGAAAAATAATGTTAAAAATATAAACTAATATAATAGTATTGGCACTTCTTTAGACTGTTACTACCCTTATAAAACACAGAAGGGAGTAACTATCTAAAGAAGGTGTACAGAATAACCTTCTTTAGACTGTTACTCCCCTTATAAAATCAATTGTGATATTCCTTTGTTCTAAAGTACATTAGACTAAAAATCCCTTTGCGTTATTAGTTATTTAGACAAAGAAATGTATAAATTATTATATCCATTTATATTGTAAAAAAAAAAAAAAAAAAAAAAACATAAGGGAGTAACAATCTAAAGAAGTACCCTAGTATTTATCTCAACAAAAAATTATAATAAATATAAACTAATATTTACAATAATAATCTATCTGGTATATTATAATTACAACTTTAAAAAAAAAGATTAGGTATTATTATAATTATAGATATTTTCAATGAAAAATATTTTTTTCTATAATAATTTATAAAATATGATTGAATAATAATTTACAAGAGAAATATATTTGATAAAATAAAGAATTAACAACGAGATTATATTAAATTAATTTTTAATTTAAATCAAATTATAATTATCAATAACTACGGGAGACATACAGAGAAAATAGACCCCCGCACCGGGACACGAACCACAGGTCCTCCTAAGGAGGACCCGTGGTTCAAGTCCCGGTGAAGGGGTCTATTTTCTCTGTATGTCTCCCGTAGTTATTGATAATTATAATTTGATTTAAAGTAAAATTTAATCTTTCCGTAGTATGAATACTACCAAAAACTTAATGATTAAATTAATTCTAATTTTTCCTAAAATTAATATAGTTTTTTATTTTATAATATTTTTTTTAGTGTGTTACTTTTTATTTGAAATGTAAGTAAACTACCTCCTACCGGATTATTTCTTGTTCAGGAAGAATTAAAATAATTATATTTCATTGTCTATGTAAGCAAATATAATTTACATTTTTTCTTCCAGATAAAATAATACTAAGCATCTAAAACATTAAGAATCGTTATAATTTTTTTTTCTTTTTTTTTCATAATCTTGTAATTAAACTTTTTTTCCTTCTAAACCTGGAAAAAAACTGACCCTTTTCTTATCACCCTGGATATTTATTAATTTACAAATAAGCTAATTACTAAAAAATTAGCTTACACAATATTTCTAAAGAATATACAAGAAAGAGGATAAATGTTATAAAAATCACATTGGACAAAAATAAAAATTACTTTCAACATAAAAAAAAAAAAAAAATTCAAGGCAAACACAACAAGGTAATCACTTAAGTTTACTACAGTTATATAAAAAACAAATAAATTAAGATTTAAACATATTAATATATTTAGTAAATTTAAATATCTTATATTTAAAGTTTTAATGAAATTGTAAGCTACAATTTTTATTACATCATTATTGGAGGTAGTTTTATTTTTGCTGCATCTATTAGCCTATTTCTTTCAACCAGTAAAATTATATTTTTGGTTTTTATATTATAATAATTTATTTGTCGATATTCTGCATTGTTAAATACTGGTTTTATATTTTGTATTCTTCTTTATTTTTATTAAATGCTAATTGAATGTTAACTTTAATTAAATATTGTTAAAGTAATTTTTTAATAAATTTTTAAACTGTGGTTAAAAACGTCTCCAAAATCATATTTTTTAAATTCGATATTTAAATTAAATAATTTGAATTGTAATCAATATTTGGTGATTAAAATTTTTTGTTTTTTCTTTGAAGTATCGATAGTTTGTTTAACTAGTGCGAAGGTGCATTAACCACAATTTAAATTTATTGACAGTGGCAGCGTAAGATATTGGTTACAATTCTATAATTATTAATCATAATCATTAATAACTATACCAAAGTGGCACTTACTCCCCTTATAAAAACAGAAGTGTGATATTCCTTTGACTAAAAATACATAAGACTAAACATCCCTTTTTACTTTCTCATATAAAGAGAAAGTATTTTGATGGCGCGAAAATTCGATTTTGAGATTTTGCTGGATTTACACGTTTTGAGGTCCCCTGAGTCCAAAAAAGTGGTTTTTAAAAAATGTCTGTCCGTCGTCTGTCGTCTGTCGTCTGTCTGTGCAGACGCCTGGAGCCTAAACTATACTGGGCCAATTTTGACGAAATTTGGCATACATGTTCAGAAAAATCATACCCCGAGGCGAAATCGAGAAATGAATTTTAGCTCCAAATTTGGGGGCGCTACCCTCCAAAAACTCGAAAACGGTTCCGACGATTTTGATTAAAAAATTCTAAAATGTAGTCCATTTAAATACGGATTTAACGATATAAGCAGTTTTCCCGGGAAAAATCTGGTTCCTGAGAAAATAGCTTAAAACGTGGACGGAGAGATCCCGGGTTCGATTCCCCGCCCTGGAGAAGTTATTTTTATGGTAAATTTTGATATAATTTTTAATAATAATTAAACGTACTTACAAAAACTAATAAATGGAAAACATTGGCTAAGTAATTATGTACTTGTAAATGAGAAAGTTTGTCTGAGTTGTCTCGGACCGATTTTTCTTTATAGTTATTGTTAAAGTAATCCTGAGTTCTATCAATGTCATGTCATATTTGTTTTGTATTTACTTAAAACAAACTGTTAAGTTAAAATATAATTATTCTGTTTTTAGCTCTTGCTAATGAGAGAACGTAGTGTTATTTTAAATCTAATAAACACTACAATAGGTTATGTGGCCAGGACGCTTGCACTGCGCTTTATTTAGTCTGTCATTTATATTCTAAAACAATATAGGGGAGTAACAATCTAAAGAAGTACCATTAAAGTCTTAAGTAGCCAATGCCAATAAAAAACAAAAAGTACAGCTGATCTCTGCCTTTTCTTCATAATTATAGGTTAAACTATCACTCGGAGAAACAAAAAAATTTTGTTGGTTTAATTTTCATAAATATGTTATAAATGAAAAATTTTATTTATATAATATAACAAAAAAATCTCACTAATTATATTTATGCTACTTACTAATTATATACATATATTTTATTATATATCTAAGCACCCTTATTCTAACACATAATGTTAGGCTTACTATAGTTAAACTCTATTGTATATATATATATATATATATATAATATATATATATATATATATATATATATATATATATATATATATATATATATATATATATATATATATATACATATATATATATATATATATATATATATATATATATATATATATATATATATATATATATATATATATATATATATACATACCCAATAAACAGCTTCTACTCGCTTACTGTCTAAAAGATATCACATTTAGCTGGAATTTAAAAGGTTTTAGTTGTAAATAATCATAATAATTATAACAATTAATAAAAATTATTACCTAATTTTTTTTAATATTAAGAAAATTATACAAATATATTATATAATTCTGATATCAACCTAATAATTATATTTCCGTACCATCTATATATTTTTTATTTCAGTAAGAATTTATGTAGATCTTTTTTTTCTATAATATTATAAATTACGTTATTATATATTTTTTTTTTAAATTATTTTATTCATGTAGGGTTTTTTTCTTATATACCTAAAACTAATAATTTATGTATTATTATAATTTTAATACATTTTTTGAGTTAAAATATATTAATTAAAAAGAAGTTGAAAATGTATTAATTAAAATAACAAAAAAGTAGATATATATCCTCAAAGCCGCTTTTGACTTCTTTAAACTACTACAAGAGTTGACTGTAATCAAAATTAATTAAAATTAAATTATAAAAAAATTGTATAACTATAAAAAACATATTTATTCAACAAAAATCAATGCAAATTTAACAACAAAAATGACAATTTTCTTTTATTTATTTATTTTTAATTTAAAGTGTATTTTTTTATCAAAATTTAATTACCTATTCTGAATTTTTGAACAAAAATATTTATTTTATTTTTATAACTGTCCTTTAAGGCTTATTGAAATACATCTATAGGACTATACGTGTGCATGGCAATTTATTTTAATAAAATGAAATTAAATGACGTACGGTTTAATATAAACAACATAGTTTTACCAACTAGTTTCGTAAAGTTTATTTACATCATCAGGGACCATACTATAGGTAATAGACGATTTCACTAACTTACTATCTTAACATAGTGAAGAAGTAGTCTGTTACTTATAGTACATATCCCCCCCCCTCCCGGTTTTTTTCTAACCACCTTCCCCATGAAATTACCACCAGTTAAAGGTGGTTAGAAAAACCAGGAGGGCGCTTAATTAAAAGCCTTTAATAAATAACAAAACAAGGTGTAACATGTTATATAACTTTTTTTCAGGAAATTATATAATATGTTACAAAAAAGACTGATGAAAAAGTTATATAACTCCATGTTATATAACATTTTTCTTGTTTTATAACCAAGTTAAATGTTATCCACGGAGTGTCGGTAACATCAAAAGGATGTTTTATAACATTTCTCCCCGTTCCCTCACTTTTCTTCCTCCCTGCCAAGTCCCACGTGGCCCCCTAGCCCTTGTCACTCTACCTGTCGCCTGATCCTATTACATATCAGTCAGTGCATAGAGAAAAATTTAAAAATATCTCTCCGTGTAATTAAGTTAAGTATACAAATTATCGAATTACCTCTAACTTTGCTATAAAAATGGAATGGAGGAATGGACAAAAGAAAAAAATTGGTCAACTGATTAATTTTTATCGAAAGAGAAAAAGCTGTTGTGGGACCCGACAGATACGGAGTATAAGGACAGAAACAAGAAGCACGATGTTTGGGATGAAATAGCTGCTGTCGCTCAAGTGGAGAGAGTGTAATCCATCTGCCCTATAAGATGTTATAAAAGTGAGGTTCCCCTGTGATCTTGTCGAGCTTTTTAAGGTCGAACCCGGCCGGGTAATATCTGCGACAATTCCTTGGTTGTCTTCATGTTGCCAAAATTACACAGGCTGCTGCAGCAAGCACTATACCGTTCTCACTCCGCGACATAATCAAACCTACTGCATGTTTTTAAATATTTTGTTATGAAATTTTAAATAACTTGGTTATAAGTAGAAATAGTATGGACAGAAAGGTTATTGAACAATGTTATTTTTAATGTTTTATAACTTCCTACAACAAAGTTATATAAAATGTTACATGTTATATGGTGCTTTGTTATATAGTGTGGACCCGGCTTAAGTAACCTAAATTTTACGAAACTAGCTGCTTAAACTATATTGTTTATACTGATCCGTATACTTCACTAATTTCAATTATTTGAACGGTTGCTAATTCATATCTTATTAATTTATTGTATTTTTATATTAATTTTGTCTTTTAAATCAACAAGCTGGTTATATCTAATTTTAAAATAAGTTTAATTGGTTTTAATGCAATTTTTTTGAAGTTTAAAAATAGGTAATATTGTCATTTCATAGTACATAATAAATATCAAATATCTGTGGCATAATATAGCCTATGGAAGGCATAGATCTGTTAAAGGGCTATTGCATCTATATACGGGTAATAGACGAAACAAGGTTGTCGTCTATCTATTCCATAGCGACTATACGTAATGTTGTTGTTTAATCTATCCAAAAGGTCAATGTATGTTTTTCCTGCTTGTGTTATTTCTTTTATTTGTCACATTATTATTTGTGTTTTATATGTACATGGGTTATTACTGTTTGAATTATTTTTATTGCAATGGCTATTTTATTTAATCATTAATCTTGAATACATTTTATTATTGCTACCACAGCCTCGGCTGATTTGGAATTTGTGTGTTAAGATATTTTTATTTTATTTTTAAAACATATGTAATGATGCAAATGTTTCCAATAAATGGTTATTATTTTTATTATTATTATTACATTTTATTAATAATTTATTTGTTAATTACCTGTCATTTGTTTTTTTTTTAACTCTAATTATTGTAAAATATTTTAAAAGTACTTTACTATAACTTGAAGTGAAAAAAAAAGTAAATAAAAATAAATAAATAATTAATATAAAAATGCCATTTTTCAAAACTGGTCTTATTTTCAACCTTTTTTTTTTTTCTTTTTTTTCTTTTTTTTGGGTTTCTGTATTCTTCACCTTAGTTGTATCTATGTGCAAAATTTGGGGAAGATTAAATGACGGGAAGTGGTTCAAAATTGGGGTAATAGGTGTGCGATGAAACTTAAAAAGCAAATAAATTTGACGCCATTTTGTTTTTATTTTTTGTTTTTTTGGTTTCTGTTTTCTTCACCTTAGTTGTATCTATGTGCAAAATTTGGGGAAGATTGAATCACGGTAAGTTGTTCAAAATTGGGGTAATAGGTGTGCGATGAAACTTAAAAAGCAAATAAATTTGACGCCATTTTGTTTTTATTTTTTGTTTTTTTGGTTTCTGTATTCTTCACCTTAGTTGTATCTATGTGCAAAATTTGGGGAAGATTGAATCACGGGAAGGGGTTCAAAATTGGGGAAACGGAAATGTGCGATGAAACTTACAAAGCAAAGTAATATAAGACCAGTAATAATAAGAGATAAAAAGGAATAGAGAGCTTTATTAAAATGCAGTTATGCTCCCTGAAAGCAAATCAATTCCTTGAAATAATTCTCCATATTGGAAAAATGGCTTTACAGAACCTTGTCTTCAACATTGGCATAATATTTTCTTTTTTAATAATTGCAAAAGACAAATAAAGACTTAACCATTGCACGTCATAATTAAATGCTAGGTATCTGTCTGTCGTTCTTTATAAACTTTGGTTCCTTAGGGGCCATAAAAGAAGACAAATATTTAAAAAATAACAATTCTGAATAAGTATTATAGTCGAGGAGATAGCGTGCAAAAAAGTGTCTGACTAACATCAAGCTAGAATTTTGTGTACAAGTCAATCTTTTAGTGCCTTTTAAGAATATGTGGTCGGCTAAGTTCGTCTGTGGGACATAGCTTGGCAATAGACGTTTGAAAAAAACAAACCGGTGGAGAGCGGCCATGTCTCACCAATTATGGTGGACAATGTGATTTTCATGATCCTGAGTACAGAATTAGTTAGTAGAGCAAAAATCAAGTCGATGTTATTTTCATACTTGATAGGTTAGTTATTCAAATATTACTGAAAATCAACGTTATCACCTGTCAACGGACAAACTAACACCGACTTGATTTTCGGTCTACTAACTAATTCTGTATCAATAACTAACTAATCTCCACCGGTTTGTTTTTTTCAAACGCCTATTGCCAAGGTATGTCCCGCAGACGAACTTAGCCGACCCCATATTCTTAAAAGGCGCTAAAAGATTGACTTGTATACAAAATTCTAGCTTGATGTTAGTCAGACACTTTTTTGCACGCTATCTCCTGGACTATTAGTATAAGTAAAGTAGGAAAAAAAAATCATTATTTAAAAAAAATCATCAACCAAAATAGATGAAAAAAAAAAATGAATAAAAATTCTTCTTGACAAACCTGATCAAAATCAAAACTTCAGAAAATTAACACGATCTTTCGCATTTTTATTAAACCCTATATTCATCTGTTTCTACTTTTTCCCTACAACATTTAAACATTTATCGTTATACATTATACCAACATAATATTTGATATGACCTTTTTTATTATTATTTTAAGATCACCTCCACGAAACAAGATAATCAATGATTATAATAAATATTTAAAAAAAAAAAAAAAAAAAAAAAAAAAATCGTCAATAATAATAAATAAATAATTCACTAATATATATTTTTTCTGGTAAGCTGGTAATTTAATTTATTTATTTACTTCTCTTTATACATTTTCCAAAAGAAAACCACTAAAATTCAAACTAAATAAATAAAAATCTATGTATTTATTCGTCAATTACTAATTGAATACAAAAATTACCTTTTTATACATACTTTTATTTTTGGTTTATATATTATTTAATATTTTATTTGTTTTGTTTTTAAGTTTATCACTTTTGTAATTACTCATCAATGGTAACCATTATTTTCATTAAAATTTAATAAAATGAATACGATTTTATTTAATTTATTTTTTAATACATTTCCTTACATTAAACATTTCATTTAAGCAATTAAAAATATATATTTAAGAAGAAAGAACGTCGAAATTTTTTTTTTAAATTTATATATATATATATATATATATATATATATATATATATATATATATATATATATATATATATATATATATATGTATGTATATATAAAATTGTCTTTTTTATGTTTAAATAAATTTTCCCCTTAATTTTTACAGTTATTTTTCTAGGTAACAAACTACGCTTTCTTATACTATTTTAATTTTATGTTTATTTTTAATTACTTTATTTACTTTTTTGTTTGTGTTGACTTAATAAATTCTAAATTAAGTATGTGTTTTCTCACTCTCATCAAACTGCGTTGATATATTTATCAGTTTCATTAATATCTCTTTTTCATTATTATTAAAAATTATTAGGGATATCTTAATAGGAAGAATTTTAAGTATCAATTTAGCAAATGTTAAAGAGCGCAGACGGTTCCTATTAATCTGTAACTATCTGCGGAATTCAGATAAGTATTTTTGAAGCTATAGATGTAAATAAATGTATGTTTGTGCCCATGTGGAAGAGAAATAAATGAGTGTAGAAGGTTGATACATACATGGGACCAACAATGAGCTAGTTATGAACTACTATACAAATATTATTAAAATCGGATGTGTAAGTTTTAAGATATGTTGGTTCCCAAAAATTGAACGACAGACAGACACGGAACTAAAGATGTTCCCTGATGTCTGAACCGGGTTTCTGTTTGGACATTATTGAAATTTTCTTCAGAACGACCACACATAGCTTCCGTTACTTTCGGTAAGCTCGCGAGCAATAATCATCTTATGAACACACATTCAGGCGGTCCTCTGTGATGATTATAAAGTTTCTCCACGCAGAAAAAAAAAACCTTATTTATGTTTGAATGGAAACAGAAGTGGGTTCGTGCGTAATTATGAACATTTCATTAAAATGGTACGATAACCCTTTAAGGATCAGGCAAAAAAAAAATAAAAATGTTACCGTGGATTGGTGGTTTCCGCGGTTTACCACCTGACCATCTCTACACGTGTGTTTTGGATGACATGTCTCCAGTTTTTTTTTTTTATTGTGGCTCATAGAAACAATTTCCTAGAGCGGATTTTTGTTCAAATACTCATTATACTACCAGTTTTGATGCAATATTGAGTTTTTATAATAAATAATTAGCGCTCTCGAGTTATTTGCAGATTTTTAGCTTGAGTTGTGAAAATGTAATAAATTACGTTGTCTGAGAGGTTTGGTGGTTCATTCCGTTAACCACCTACTTTAAGGTGGTAAAGAATGTAAACCACCAAACCTTACAGGCAATATAGTTTTTGTCAAGGTCATCAGAAGTACAAATCCCTAATTGATTGGTGGCATCTCCTGTAGAAACCACCTAAAAACATTGATTTGTTTTTCATGGAAGGGGGGCTAGCATTTTTTCAAAAATAATTTTCTGGGGCCATTCCTGATTCCACGGATGAGATTTGCAACTCTTATTTTAGAAATTAGAAAAAAACAGTAATGCGCCATTCGGAGCAAAAGGGGGCGGTTTGCCTGGCAAACCACCAATCCTTAAAGGGATAATGTACGTAATATTACAATGCAGCGTACGAGAACACCTGAGATTGGGTTAGCTACCCTGTTACTTGAGAGATGTCCTAAGATGAGATACTCTATGCCAGGTGGCAGAATTCGTGGAAGATCAAGAAAAAGGGCGTTGTCGAGAAGATCCTCAGGATGTCAAGCTGTAGAATAAGCAATATAGGGTTATCCCGTTATTTACTACTTTTGGCCGGGTGCATGACATTGACAGTAATTTTGACTTGCAACAGTAATTTGATAATATTATGTTACAAATATAATCTAACTGCAGAAGTTTGTAGATTACACTTGAATTCCCAATATCACTTAACAGTTACAGGATAAGAGCGAGAAAACTTACTTTAAAATTATATTATTATGGAATTTAAAAATTAAAAAAATGTAACCTTAAATGACTTTAAATACGCCTATTAATCTGAATTCATGTTGTTTTTTTAGAAAAGTAATATTGATTGAATTTTAAATAAATTTAAAATTCTTAAATTTAATATTTTCATTTCGGCATGATGGCTGAAGAACTTTCTAAGTTTGACTGATTATGTGCAATATGTATTAATAGCGGTAGATTAAAAATAATTTATTTAAATTTGATTTGTGCAGAAGCTGAATAAACCTCTGTTAATACGTGTGTTTTAGGGAAAACAGATTGAAAGAACATTTTAATCATTTTCTTCTTAGAATGAACACATTATTCTACCTATATATATATATATATATATATATATATATATATATATATATATATATATATATATATATATATATATATATATATATATATACTTACTAGTATAGGTAGAAGGTTTTTTTAAAGTCAATAATTGGGATTTTTTAAAAGTAAATAAACAATTATAAGAAATAATCGAGCTAAGAGATAACACAAACAAACCCAGGAATTATCAGCACTGGGGTTGTTTTCGTTCTTTACAAACTATAATTGAAGTTGCCTTTTTCGTGGAAATAGAAGTCTTACTGTTCTTGAAGGAATGGGTTGTAGGATCTATTCACCGGTTGTTGGTAGGTGGTCTCCTGATAAGGAGAAGCTTGCTGATAAGTCGGAGCCGGTTGATAGGGTGCTGGTTGTTGTTGTTGTTCCGGGTAGGTTGTAGCAGTCTGATAAGAAGGCGCCGGTTGATAAGGAGGAGGTGGCCTATCTGGTATAGGAACAGGTCCTGCGGATCCTACAGCTGGTGTGTCGTACATGTAAGAATCTTTTGCTTCGGGCTGAACTGGCTCGGCTGCGGCAACGTGATTGGTGTAACCACCTGCTTGCATTGTTCCGTAACCTATCATTTTACCGTCCTGTAACGTAGAAATGTTATTAATTATTATAAACAATTGGACCTCTGTCATAATTACAACTGTCTTCAACTTTGACACGAAAGCCTCGACCAGACTGCCGAAAAGACCAGAGCATTGGTCTCTGCGCATGCCCAGTCTGAGATGCGCAGGCACATTGGTCTCTGCGCATGCCCAGTCTGAGATGTGCAGGCGCATTGGTCTCTGCGCATGCCCAGTCTGAGATGCGCAGGCGCATTGGTCTCTGCGCATGCCCAGTCTGAGATGCGCAGGCGCACTTTAGACTAGGCATGCGCAGTTACTAATGCTTAGCTCTTTTCCTCTGTTTGATTCGGTAATCTTGACGAGGCTTAAGGAAATTTGGGTTTAGTGCTCAATATGACAGGTGGAAAAATAAGTTTCTTAAATTAAACAAGTTGTCTACTCAACGTTAGTGAGATAAAGTGCCGAGAAGATGTAGCAGAAATGTGAAATAGTCTTCAACTTGTACGAGAAGGTTCGTAGTGTATGATAAACTTTTGCAAGACACTATTATTTCTAAAATGTGTGATTATAATCATTCACTTATTATCAAATCCAAGATTTATAAAAAAGCAAAATAGTTAGTGAGGAAATAACTGAGTATGTCTTCAACGGGGGAATGGGGGATGCATGCACCGAAAGAGATCAGACATCTCTCTAAGGAAAACCGACCAACTATAAACCTTGGGTATTTATGTTTTGTTTTTTTGAGAAATGATTCTTGCCATACCTTATTTTGAACTTTGGGAGAGAGTAGCTTCAATCTCAAAGCTGTGGCGTAAGTACCTGAAAAGATTGACAACCACTGCTTTACAGGATGAGGGTAAGATGACAAAACTGAAAATGGACTTATTTGAAACACTGTAATATGACTCTGTGAAGACTTTACCCC
This sequence comes from Gerris lacustris, assembly GCA_951217055.1. Lineage (NCBI taxonomy): Eukaryota > Metazoa > Arthropoda > Insecta > Hemiptera > Gerridae > Gerris > Gerris lacustris. The sequence goes on along the minus strand of OX578281.1, from coordinate 73,187,668 downwards.
AGTCAAACCACGAGGTTCTATCTCACCAGTTTCTAGATCGTTTGGCCCTCTAGGTTCTACTATAACCTCACTAGTTTCATAGACTATAGAAATGTAAAAACGTTTATCTTTAATAATACTGGAATTTTTCTTTAATAAGTTAATATTTTTGTGAAGGGAGATTTCCATTGCTTGATGATACTAACAAATTGTAAAGGAAATGTCTTTTCAACAATTATTGAGCCTTCAAAAATATTTATTTGTAATAAGGACTTAAGCAGCCCCTTCTCGATCAAGACGCTTGATCAAAAAATCACGTCAAGCTGATTGGCACGACCTTCAAGCAGCCTTGGGGCGCATCAAGCATCCCATCAATCTTTTTATCACACTCACTTGTAGCGGAGTTTTGGACTAGTGAACTGCTCCTCCTGGACTGTAGTGAGTCAGTATTGTGTAGATACCATGGTTTCGAATCAGGATTTGGGGTGTCGAGCAGGTGATTGACGGAATGCTTGATCAAAATTGCTCTAGACTCTAGACTATCAAGCGCTCTGTCAAGCCACTTGACTCATTCAAACTTTCCATCAACCTCCGTCAAGGCTTGACTCAAGCATCAAACGGGTTCCTAGACGATCAATCATGCTTGACACCATTGCTTGACGCGATGTTTTGATCAAGTGGCTTGATCGTGTAGGGGCTGCTTAAGAGCGCTGAATGAGACTCCTTTTAATACTAGGTATCACTTATAGAGCAAATAATTATGAAATAACTATAATTTATGTTTGCCTTAGTTACGGATCCTCCGGCAGGACTGTCAGTTAATGCTTGCTGCATGCGGCTGGAGCGTAGGTACGCTCCGGACTTTCGATACTAAAGCTCGTTAGGTTTTGTGCCCCAGATTACAAGAACATTTGAATAATGTATCCATATATATATTATTCTTTTTATTTGTTGTGATCTTAATATTGACTTACTGGAGGTGTCTTGGCTCCTTCTTCCCACGGCTCTTTCTTACTGTCCTCGGCCCACGGCTGCAGATCACCGCTAGCAAATATAGCGTAGAATGTTACACCGATGAAATGTACAAAAGCTGCCAGCAAGAAAACCACCTTCCAAGAACCTTTCGTCTAGAAATTCAAAATAAAATAAATTTCAACTTAAATCCATCAATAATGGATACTAATTTCAATGAATGTTATATTATTACTATGATAAAACTACTTACATGATCCTTTGTAATATTGTCGATGACGATTGGGCAAATTAGACCTGCTATAGTTCCTATACCGTTTGACATTCCCATGAGGATACTCGCATATTTAGGTGCAATATCCAAATGATTAACATTAAAACCTGCGTGTAAACATATGGTGAGTTATATTATTTGAATTCTCGTGGTATATATTATGTTATTTAATTTAATAAAAGAAGTATCGAAATAAATTAAGTTTATCCCAGGAACGTTCAAATTAACTTACAAAAAGTCCCTGATCTGGCCTAAAAAATAAACTAGAAAGCAAGATGATGTGCTTCAGCAGAATTTTTTTTAGAAAGTATTGATAAATTGTTTTCTTTTACCTGAGATGGCGAAGCCGGAGAAAGCAACGCCACAAGTTAGACCCAAATTGGCCATAACAGGATGAGTTGAGTAGGCCACTACAATAAAGAATAGGGCTTCCATACCGAAACCACCGCAGTTAAATAGTTTACGCACGTTGGTTGTCGTAAGCGTACCAGTCTTCCGAAGATGATCAGCCAAATGACCTCCTAGAGGTACGATAACTGTCATTATCAAGTGGGGTAAAGCACCTAGAAATCCAGTCTGAAACACATGGAATAGATAAGTACTATATGATGTTTAATTGAATGATTTTAATTCTTTTAATTTAGACAATTGTAATTGGACAATTTTTGTAGAAATTTGTTCTATTACAATGTTTATACTATAGATAAAAGTGCAGCTAGAGCAGATGATTGCCTGGATGGATAGCAAATGATGAGGCTCCAGATCGTGCGCAAGAGATGTGTTAAGTATTGAAGGTTCAATTTAAACTTCCCGCCATCTCCCTTCTCCTTTCCCGCAACTTTCCTATACCTAGATCCTTTTCCCGCGTTTTTAAATGTCATCTCCCCTCCCTCGTCTTTCCTCGCCACTGCCTCCTATCTCTCTACCTTTTTTCTGCCTCTCTCCTCTGCGCGACGGACCGACGTAGTTTCGTTCTCTTAAAGTTACCTAACTGTGCGCTTCCTCTCCGTGGCCGTGGTAATCATTCTTCCTCTAACTCCATCTCCGATATTCGCCGTTTCTACCGTGTTTACAAGTGCGCCGTGACGGTTCGCCCCGATCCACTTAAAACCTCCGTTACCGGGTTGCGAGACGCCACGATCGGGCCTCGTTGGAGACCACGCCACCGGGATAACTATATGTAGTCAGGTAACTTCCCTACCCTCTTCCCCTTTTTCTCTTCCTCTATCAAACAAGATGAATACTCATTACTATTAAAGTTTTAAGTACACTTTATACTTACAAAATATATGCGTTCTTCAAGATAACATTCTATTAAGAGCTTGATGGATGTATTTTTGATATAGGGATAAAAACACTGCTTTAGCTCTTAAACCTTCTGAGGAGCTAGAAGGATAATCTTCGGCGAAACTATGGAAGTAACGTTAGATACAGTCTTCAGTCTCCAATTTTTCTGAGGGTAAATTCATCTTAATGGGATATAAATGTGCCTTAATGATAATAATTCTTGAATTAAACATACCTCAGCAATTTTCAAGCCAAATGATGAACTAAGATATGAAGCTTGGAAAAGGACTAGAAGATAAAAGTTCCAAGATCTGCAAAAGTTGGCTACAATGATGGCATACACAGGCATCGAGGTAAAGAACTTTTTCCATGGAGTCGTGGCCATTGTTGGCATTGGACAGTTCACACTTGAACCTAAACAATGACATTGACGGATTAAACATAGACATTAAAATAGAATTAATTTACATCTTTATAGGATGGAGCTACCATATTGGATAAATTCCGAAACTTTCATTTCATTGTGAAGAAGATTTTTAAAGCATATTTTAGGGTGAGTTATTAGTAATTAAGTTAGTAATTAATAATTCTCATCATAATGAGTTTCCTTAAAAATAATTCCTACAATGGATTTTAAACATCAGAATTATCCTAAAAATTTGGCTTTTGTCTAAAATACCACATCCGAAGATTTTTATTTTATGCCACAGATGCTAAAGATAAGTTAGCTGAAATGTACCTAAAGACTGTTCAATGTAGTATAATTCTCTGGCTGATATAGTTGGATGTTTAGCTGGTTTCTCGAATGTAAGCCACAACCAGCAGACGTACCATATCACGCCCATCACACCTGTCCATAACAAAGAAAAATATAGTGAAAATAAGTAATCGATAATGTCATACATGGTAGGATCAAAACGTAGTAGGACTTCTAGAGCTCAAACAGAGTGGTAGGGGGTTCGGACCACCTGGGTGTGGTAGTAGGGAGCCTTCCGAAGAGACCGATATTTTTTCCAGTCACTTGCGGGCAAGCTGAGAGTAAGCACGTCGATTTCCGTGAACCTCTTTTAAGATGTGTCGTCACAATCCAAGAAGAGAGAAAATCCGGAGCTTGCCCGCAAACGACTGGAAAAAATATCGGTCTCTTCGGAAGGCTTCCCACTACTACACCCTGGTGGTCCGACCGCCCTCCACCGCTCCAATCCCGCTACAGAAATTCAGTCCTACCATGTATTACATAAAAAATGTAATCTTACTACATAAACAGTATTGGCTGGTTTTTAACTTACCGTAGAAGTAAAACGGTGCCTGCCATCCAATGCCTGCTGTCAATAAGCCGGATAATGGCATGCCAAGCACCACTCCGGCGTAGCTTCCACAGAAGGCTAACGTGGCGAGCCTACTCCTCTCTAGCGGAGGAGCCCAGAACCTCCAAATACCATGGCATGCTGGGTATGTCACTCCCTAAAATAATACCACATTATCAATATTATAAACTTTATTATGCACGCATCAATGCGTCACACTAATTCATCAAAATAAGACTCCAAATGATGATGATCGCTCCAAGATGCTCCTTATCGCGTCATTGAGAGCTCCACAAACACTCAGCTCATTTGTTTGCGTATGCATCCCTGTGACAAAATTGTAACGGTTCACATGCAACGAAATGACAAGCCCTCATAGTCCAGGAGATAGCGTGCAGAAATGTGTGTGACTAACATCAAGCTAGAATTTTGTGTATAAGTAAATGTTTTGGTGCCTTTTAAGAATATGTTGGTGGCTAAGTTCATCTACGGGACATAGCTTGACAATAGGCATTTGAAAAAAACAAACCGGTGAAGAGCAGCATCCCCCCCTCCTTTTTGGGGGACAATGTGATTTTCATGATCCTGAGTACTAACTTAGTCAGTAGACCAAAAATCAAGTTGATGGTAGTCTTTCACTTAATAGGAGGCCTCTTTGATTTGGAGTAATATTTGACTAACTAACCTATTAAGTAATGAACTATTATCAACTTGATTTTTTGTTTACTAACTAATTTCTACTCAGGATCTTGAAAATCTCATTGTCCACCAAAAAGAGCAGGGCATAACCGCTCTCCGTCGGTATGTTTTTTTCATTTGCCTATTGCCAAGTTATGTCCCGCAGACGAACTTAGCCGACCACATATTGTTAAAAGGCACCAAAACATTTACTTATACACAAAATTCTAGCTTGATGTTAGTCAGACACTTTTTTGCACGCTATCTCCTGGACTATCATGTTCGAGATTTATTATTATTTGTGCGGACTAAGAATCAGCATTCTGAACATGATTATCGTTACAAAACAAAATAGAGGAGCTACTACATATTTACCTGAAAAAAACCATTTGATAAATTTAATTAATGAATTACAGTTTTAAAGATTGATCCACTACCAGTGGTAGTATCAATTATACGCAATATTTGCGTTGCTATAGAATTCAATTCCGTACCATTAATTTATAGTGTGTGGTTAGTTCGTTCTAGGGTGTTCAATAAAAACTTTTACATTTCTATCTCAAATCGGCTATATTTCAAACAAACCTGGTTAACCTGGTCATCATGAGGCCTGCAACATCGACAACATTATTCCATATAATGACAATTTATATTATATACGTATTTCTCAATAATTAACAATATTGCTTTTTTATGTTTCAAAATATAAAAAGCAATATTGTTAATTGTTATGAAATACGTATGTAAGATAAATTTTCATTCCAGAAAAATGTTTTCGATGATGAGGTTAGGTTGAAATATAGCCGATTTGAGATAGAAATGTTTTTATTTAGCACCCTACAACGACCAAACCACATAATATATTATAAAAAAAGGGACAAAAGAACGAGACATTCATTAATTTATGTTTATTTTATATAATGTATAATATACTGGCATAACTTAGTTTCCAATTCCAATATTATACTGAATTCATTTATGTATTATTAATGTCTGCATTGTTATAAAAACAAAACCGTAATTTCCATCCATTGTACAAAAAAAACAAAAACAAAAAAAACAGTAATATTATTTTTCGAAAATATTTATTCCGAGTAAGAATGGAATAAATATTTTTGTTATTACCAAGTTGTTATGCTGCAATATATCAGATATAATAAATAATTAGAATATTCCTATTGTGTCTACCCTTCGGAGGAAACCATTAAGGAAAAAGGGCCGAGGGAAAGCCAGGCTTTTTCTCATTTTTCCTCTAACTACCACTAGCTATTATTGCTTTTAGACTAATGGCTTAGGGCTTACAACCCTTTCCTTTACCAGCAAGAGACCTGAGGACAAATTATGTCTACATGTATTCATTATATGCTCGCTTACACGAGTACCAATAAACATTAACAAGGCAAATTACTCCATTCAATTGTAGAATAAATCATTAAATATTCAAGAAAAATCGGTCCGAGACAACTCAGACAAACTTTCTCATATAAGAATTTATAATTATTTAGCCCAGTGTTTCTATTTATTAGTTTTCAAATGTACATTTAAATATTATTAAACATTTCATCAAATTTTATCATAAAAATAACTTCTCCTGGGCGGGGAATCGAACCCGGGCTCTCTCCGCCCGCGTTTTAAGCTAATTTCTCAGGAACTAGATTTTTTCCTGGAAAACGGCTTATATCGTTGGATTCGTATTCAAATGGACTACATTTTAGAATTTTTTTAAATTAAAATCGTCGGAACCGTTTTCGAAAAATAATTTGTTTCATGTTTTTTTCAGAGTTTTTGGGGGGTAGCGCCCTTAAATTTAGAGATAAAATTCATTTCTCGATTTCGCCTCGGTGTATGATTTTTTTGAACATGTATGCCAAATTTCGTCAAAATCGGCCCAATAGTTTGGGCTCCAGGCGTCTGCACAGACGACAGACGACAGACAGACATTTTTTAAAAACCACTTTTTTGGACTCAGGGGACCTCAAAACGTGTACCATCAAAATCTCAAAATCGAATTTTCGCGCCATCACAATACTTTCTCTTTATATGAGAAAGTAAAAAAACCAACCATCTATATATATAATTGAAAATTAAAAGTTTTCAATGTAATATTTCTATATATGGAAAATAAATTGATAAGATATGACGTCAAGAAAGCGTTATCTTGAAGATATTTCTTCTAACAGCAATCATCCCCTCACTCCTATGTCATGGCATGTCAAGGGAACTGTCACTGTCCTGTCACAGGCAACTTACGTTCATCACGCTTTCCTGCTTGAGGGTGTGTCATGTTCAATTGAATTGTTGATTTGTCCAATTATAGCAGATAAACTATATTAAGGAAATTTTGCCTTATACAATTGCAATACTAATAATATATATATATATATATATATATATATATATATATATATATATATATATATATATATATATATATATATATATATATATATATATATATTAAAAGTTATCCCGTGAATGCTGTCATGTGAAAAATACTATAAAATATTTAAAATAGAGCGAATTTAATTCATAATCCATTTATAAATTATTTTCATACTTTTTCCTAAAACTTAACTTTTTTGCATTTTAGCAAACGTTACCTTTAACAGGTTAAATACATATATAGTGAAAATTTTATAATATATATTTTAATTATATGAAATATTTTATGCATTTAATTTTATATTTAAAATTACTTTAAGTGATTAATGAATTAATAATTAAAAGGGTCTTCTGTTATAAACACGTTTATCTTTGTAGTTTTTGTCTCTAACAATTGTCTCTAAACAGTACAATGTTTACATTTTTCAGTAAACTTATCTCCATATGTTATATTATACATCAAAGATTAGATTGCCGACTTAAAGTCTAAATTTTTGATATCTCAATGGAATAATCGTATAAAGTTCTCACACACGAGCATTAAAGAGTCAATATATTTATCATTTCGACATTTAGCAACAAAAACAATACGTTTCTATGGAAATTGGTGCAATTAAATGTTTCTATAAAACATACTACAATAGGATGATTATATAATATTCTCATACTTTTAATTATTTCCACGTAAACAATTATCCAATTTTAATTAATAATTTAACCAGAAATAATTTTTAAAAAATTAACTTTGTTAAATTAAATTGACTCGAAAATATAAAGTAAACTATACCAATTTTCCCCGCTATCTCGGTACTTTCTTTTTATATACTATTGTATTTCAGACAGTTTACAAATTTGTATTTATGTAAAATATTTTTCTATTCTATTCATCGATGGCTAAGAAGTGATACCTCGTAACTACAAAAATTGTGATTTTGAGGTTTTTATTATATTGGCCTTGGGAGGCTTGTCTGCAAGTACATGAGATCTCGTAAGTGAAAATAATATTACTTCACATAGAAAATGGGCAGTCGAGACATTTCGTATCAGATTCGCAAACTATTTGTTATGTGATAGCTTGTAACTACACCTCGTATGTGTTTCTGGTGTATGTGTTTTGGTGAAGGTTAATTGTGACCCCTCATAACTGAGCTGCTAATTCGTAAGTGAGACCTCGTATGTGCAGTGGCGTACCGAAGGGGGGGCGGAGGGGGCGGTCCGCCCCAGGCCCCACATTGATCAGAGGCCCCGCTTTAAACATAGACCCCAATTTTATTATAAATTTAAAAAAAAAATCATTCTTGCAAAACGATAATAATGTGCGTGGCGTACTGAGTACGTCATTCAAGAAAAGTTACCTTTAAACAAGCATTTTTGAGATGGAACCCTAGTAATAACGCCCGTAGTAGGCAACAGCTAACCCCTTGTCAGGTGTCGTTTTGTTTAATAATTAATCTTATAGTAGTGATGCGGTGCATAAAGAACTCGCGTAGAATGGTGCTTTTATATCAGCCATACTATGCTCTCAATAATGATATCAGAATAATATTTCAGTAAAACCTGACATTCTTATTCAACGTGAAACGAGCATTAAAATTATTTTGTCCAGTATCTTGATTTAATAATATTAACGCAGGCTCGCTACGCTATAAATAAATATTTATCAATTAAAGTTATTGCAGGCTCGCTGCGCTCGCCTGTTTATATAGTAAATATAGTTATTATTTAATGAAATTAAAGAAGGCTCGCTTCGCTCGACTGTTTGATTCAGAATTTGTAGTAAATATTTATTAAATAAATTTATTGCAGGCTCGCTGCGCTCGCCTGTTAATTCAGAATTTGAAGTAAATATTTAGAATATAAGTTATTGTAGGCTCGCTACGCTCGCCTGTTTATACAGTAAATATAGTAATTATTTAATCAAATTAAAAAAGGCTCGCTACGCTCGCCTGTTTGATTCAGAATTTGTAGTAAATATTTATTAAATATAAGTTATTGTAGGCTCGCTACGCTCGCCTGTTTGATTCAGAATTTGTAGTAAATATTTATTAAATAAATTTATTGCAGGCTCGCTGCGCTCGCCTGTTGATTTAAAATTTGAAGTAAATATTTATTAAATATAAGTTATTGTAGGCTCGCTACGCTCGCCTGTTTATACAATAAATATAGTAATTATTTAATGAAATTAAAGAAGGCTCGCTACGCTCGCCTGTTTGATTCAAAATTTGTAGTAAATATTTATTAAATAAATTTATTGCAGGCTCGCTGCGCTCGCCTGTTGATTCAGAATTTGAAGTAAATGTTTAGAATATAAGTTATTGTAGGCTCGCTACGCTCGCCTGTTTATACAGTAGATATAGTAATTATTTAATCAAATTAAAAAAGGCTCGCTACGCTCACCTGTTTGATTCAGAATTTGTAGTAAATATTTATTAAATAAATTTATTGCAGGCTCGCTGCGCTCGCCTGTTGATTCAGAATTTGAAATAAATATTTAATTAATATAAGTTATTGTAGGCTCGCTACGCTCGCCTGTTTATACAATAAATATAGTAATTATTTAATGAAATTAAAGAAGGCTCGCTACGCTCGCCTGTTTGATTCAAAATTTGTAGTAAATATTTATTAAATAAATTTATTGCAGGCTCGCTGCGCTCGCCTGTTGATTCAGAATTTGAAGTAAATGTTTAGAATATAAGTTATTGTAGGCTCGCTACGCTCGCCTGTTTATACAGTAGATATATTAATTATTTAATCAAATTAAAAAAGGCTCGCTACGCTCGCCTGTTTGATTCAGAATTTGTAGTAAATATTTATTAAATAAATTTATTGCAGGCTCGCTGCGCTCGCCTGTTGATTCAGGATTTGAAGTAAATATTTATTAAATATAAGTTAATGTAGGCTCGCTACGCTTGCCTGTTTATAAAGTAAATATATTAATTATTTAATTAAGTTAAAGATGGCTCGCTACGCTCGCCTGTTTGATTCAGAATTTGAAGTAAATATTTATTAAATAAAGTTATTGTAGGCTCGCTACGCTCGCCTATTTATACAGTATATGAACTCTTTTCCTACTTTTATTGACCTTTACTTTTACTTATAACATGCATTTTTTTTAATTTCCGACTATTTTTAATAGTCCGCCACATTGAAAATATTCTGAGTGAAATTTTTAATACTAACATATTCCTTTCCTATACTTCATGACCTTTAAATTGATGTATAACATGTCATACTGACTAAAAACTTTTTGTTTAGTCATCCACCATATTGGCCGCCAGCTTGAAAATATGAAGTGTGAAATTTTATTAGTTACACATTCTTTTCCTTTTCTTAAAGACCTTTAAAACGATGTATAACACATTATTCTGACTGAAACTTTTTTTTTTAGTCGTCCGCCATTTTAGCCGCCATCTTGGAAATGTTTAGTGTGGAATTTCCAAAAACTATACAGTTCTCACAAATGCTGAGATGCATCTATGTGCCAAATTTCGTTGAAATTGATCAATTTTTACGCCAGTTATCGTTGGACAAACAAACAAACACACAAACACACAAACTTTTCAAATCCCAAGTCTCTGAAATGAAGAACTCACTACGCTCGTTCAATTATATTTATACTAGTGATGCGGTGCATAAAGAACTCGCGTAGAAAGGTGCTTTTATATCAGCCATACTATGTTCTCAATAATGATATCAGGATAATATTTCAGTAAAACCTGACATTCTTATTTAACCTGAAAAGATCATTAAAATGATTCTGTCCATTATCTTTATTTAATAATAATATTAACGCAGGCTCGCTACGCTCGCCTCTTGATTCAGCATTTCTAGTACATATGTATTAAATAAAGTTATAGCAGGCTCCCTGCGCTCGCCTGTTGATTTAGCGTTTGTAGTAAGTATTTATTAAATAAAGTTATTGCAGGCTCGCTACGCTCGCCTGTTTACACAGGAAATATAGTAATTATTTAATCAAATTAAAGATGGCTCGCTACGCTCGCCTATTTGATTCAGAATTTGTTGTAAATATTTATTAAATAAAGTTATTGCAGGCTCGCTGCGCTCGCCTGTTGATTTAGCGTTTTTAGTAAATATGTATTAAATAAAGTTATAGCAGGCTCGCTACGCTCGCCTGTTTACACATGAAATATAGTTATTATTTTATAAAAAAAAGATGGCTCACTACGCTCGCCTATTTGATTCAGAATTTGTAGTAAAGATTTATTAAATAAAGTTATTGTAGGCTCGCTACGTTCGCCTGTTTATACAGTTAATATAGTAATTATTTAATCAAATTAAAGAAGGCTCGCTACGCTCGCCTGTTTGATTCAGAATTTGTTGTAAATATTTATTAAATAAAGTTATTGCAGGCTCGCTGCGCTCGCCTGTTGATTTAGCATTTGTAGAAAATATTTATTAAATAAATTTATTGTAGGCTCGCTGCGCTCGCCTGTTGATTTAGCGTTTGTAGTAAGTATTTATTAAATAAAGTTATTGCAGGCTCGCTTCGCTCGCCTGTTTATACAGTTAATATAGTAATTATTTAATCAAATTAAAGAAGGCTCGCTACGCTCGCCTGTTTGATTCAGAATTTGTTGTAAATATGTATTAAATAAAGTTATTGAAGGCTCGCTACGCTCGCTTTTTACACAGTAAATATACTAATTATTTTATCAAATAAATTAAAGAAGGCTCGCTACGCTCGCCTGTTTATACAGTAAATATAGTAATTATTTAATCAAATTAAAGATGGCTCGCTACGCTCGCCGGTTTGATTCAGAATTTGTAGTAAATATAATTAAATAAAGTTATTGTATGCTCTCTACGCTCGCCTGTTTATAAAGTATTTGTACGTAATCATTATTCAATATATATAATTCAGGCTCGCTGCGCTCACGAGTTTACACGGCATAACATTATCCAGAAATACTAAATAAATTGGTGAGTGCAGCGAACCTTCAATATATACCCAGTTAAATGAAAACTAATTTTAAATGTTGTCTATACAGGGCGAGCGCAGCGAGCCAACAATAACATTATTACAACTCCTGTATAAACGTGCGATCATAGCGAGCCTGAAATACCTCTATTAATCAACGTTCAACTAAATTTCCAGTTTAAACTGCTTAGTATGCAATAATTATACTAAATAATAATTATCTACAATTGGTTGAAAATATATAGAGTGAAATTTTAATAGTTATTTACTCTTTTCTTACTTCTAAACCCTTTAAAACGATGTATAAAATGCCATACGGACGAAAAACGTTTTGTCATTCACCTTATTGGCCGCCATCTTGAAAATATAAATTATGAAATTTGAAAAGTTATTGACTCTATTCCTACTTTTATAGACCTTTAGATTAATATATTACATGCCAAGCAGATCAATTTTTTTTAATAGTCCGCCATATTGAAAATATTATGTGTGACATTTTTAATACTTAGATATTCCTTTCCTAAACTTCAAGACCTTTAAATTGATGTATAACACGTCATACTGACTAAAAACTTTTTGTTTAGTCGTCCGCCATGTTGGCCGCCATCTTGAAAATATTAACTGTGATATTTTATTAGTTAAATTTTCTTTTTCTTCTCTTAAAGACCTTTAAAACGATGTATAACACATTATGCTGACTAAAACTTTTTATTTTTGTCGTCCCCCATATTGGCCGCCATCTTGAAAATATGAAGTGTGAAATTTGATTAGTTACATATTCTTTTCCTTCTCTTAAAGACCTTCAAAACGATGTATAACACATTATGCTGGCTTAAAACTTTTTTTTTAGTCGTCCGCCATATTGGCCGCCATCTTGGAAATAATTAGTGAGGAATTTTCAAAAACTATACAGTTCTCAAAAATGCTGAGATGCATCTACGTGCCAAATTTCGCTGAAATTGATCAATTTTTACTCCAGTTATCGTTAGACAAACAAACAAACAAACAAACAAACAAACAAACAAACAAACTTTTCAAATCCCAAGTCTCTGAAATGAAGAACTCACTACGCTCGTTCAATTATAAGAATATGTAAGTTTTGCTTGAAAAATGTTTCTTTGTAGCCATATTGAAAACAATTGGCCGATATAAGAGCAGAATTCTTTACTAATAAAAATCATTCCTAGACAACTCAGACAATCTTTCTCATACTTAGCCCAGTGTTTTCCATTTATCAGTTTTCGAATTATCTTAGGTCCATGTATTTACTATTGAACATTATATCAAAATTTATCATAAAATTAACAATTAATTGTTAAAAAGTTCTTCTATATTTTACTTTCTTATAAAAAGAGAAAGTATTGTGATGGCACGAAAATCCGGTTTTGAAATTTTAATCGATTTCTCCTACAACTACTACAACAACTCTTACAACGACTGTGCTGATTTCGATGAAATTGATTAATTTAGATGTTGAGAAAAGTCATACCACGAGGCGGAATTGAAAATAAAATAATCAGGGCACTACATTCCATTCCAATAACTTTAAGACGGTTGTAAAAAATTATTTCTTGAAAACGGTTGCGGCGATTTTCATTAAAAATATTTAAAATCTAGTCTATTTAAATACGAATTTAGCGTTGTAAGCCTTTTTCCCGGGAAAAACAATTTATTTCCCGAGATATGTATTGATGAAAATAAATACGATTTTGTTAGACATCGAAAACTAATAGTTTCTGGGATCTCGGACCTAGAGTATATTATGAGAAAGTTGATCTGAGTTGTCTCGCACCCATTTTTTCACTATGGTCTGTTATATAACATCTCTATGGATGTTATATCCTTAAATTGAGTTTTCAAAAAATAACCTACTTTATTTTAAAAACATTTAATTAATTACTCAAAAACTATAATTTTCTTTAGGAAAAAATATGGTTATAATATACAGGCGTTGTCTTGGATTGGAAATGTTGGAAATACTTTATGCTGTTATAAATATGAATATCTCAAAAACCAAAATAGTGGAGACTGTCATAAGTTCACAAAAGTTGGCATATTAAGCAAAAATGTACTTTTTAAAATGAAAAAATATCAGTGGGTGTTTCTATAACATTTCACAATATTATGTCCTATAAGGAAAAACTATAATCAGAGACAATTTTTATGGTCCCCGAAAATAAATAAATTTGTATGATTATATTTAAATATTATAATTATTTTGTCAGTGGACGCATTAAATGAAATGTTAACAGACATACCCCAAAATTCAGTAATATAAGGCTCTATCCCACCTGCGTTTTAGACCTTCTTGTTTTATTTCGATAAAAAATAAAATTTTAATGCTTTGAATTGGCACAATCTCTGGGTATATCCATTTTTAGGGTTCGTAGGCAAAAACGAGGGTCCTTATAATTTCTTGCATTTGTCTCACATTTATCACAATAGACCTGTGACACAATACCTGTGAATCATAAATCCAAAAACTTATTCCATTATTAAAAAGTAATGTACTATCGTACATTTTTGAACTGTTAATAGGATATAAACTGTGAATATACTGGGTAGGCCCCCACATTGAGTGGCGCCCCAGGCCCCCATCACTGTTGGTACGCCACTGCGTATGTGTTCACTTTATTAAAGAAGTGACATAGCGAGAACACGTAACTACTTTTTTTTTAACTGTTATAATTTGACAGTTACCAATGTTTCAGAAGGGTTACATGTTATACAAATTTATAAAACACGTAATAGTACATTACGCGTCGAGTGCGGAAAGTAGCATTTTGCATGCGAGTGTGGAGTTTGCACCCGAGCGACAACGAGGGTAGTAAAACCACACGAGCAATGCAAAATGCCGTTTTCGCACGAGTTGCGTACCGTACTTTATCTACGATTGTTAGGTTTAAATAATAAATACAGAAAAAAATAAACTTGCTATTTGTAAGTTCGTATCTCTCTCTTGATAAAGATGGCATTAATTCTTGTATTTTTTGCCGAATTAATAATTTCTGGAGGAGTATTATTCTCCACATATTCGTCAAAGTCACTTAATTCACTCATTGTTTTTCACTAAAAATTCGATATAAACAATTACTTTAATAAAAGAGCAGCAAATTAGTTTTGTTAAATGTAAACAAACTCTCTAATCGTGCGTAAAGCTGAAGAATTCCTCTTCTTTACCGCCCTAGGGTGGTAAAGAAGAGGAATTCTTCAGAACTATGAGACGCGTATGCGCAATGAATACAAGTACGTAAATAATAACTTTCTACGCATCTAAACAGAGATACAATGTTTATATTTCGTATCAATCGTAGTTAAAAAAAACTTAGTCAGTTAAAGTAAATTAATTTTTTTGTGTCTCCTGTAAACCTAACATTTTAAAGATACGAGGTATCACTTCTTAGCCATCGTTATAATGAAAACAAAATCTAGGTAGATTGAATTGACTGAGTTGTTTACTAGATTAGAAGGGCAATGCACTTCACATGTTGAGGGTTGAAACATACCAACTATAGAGGAGGACAAGTTAATCAAATTTCTACAGAGCTTACTACACTTCCCCTATCTACCTAACTTAATAAAAGCACAGGAAAACAATCAAAATAACTTTCTCTTGCATTCAACTTCCTTTATGGAGAAAAACTAATATATATAGAAGACAAAATAAAACAATATTATTAGTGGATCACAGTGTTTAAAAATTAACAATATTATTAATCATCTTATTTATTTATTTATTTATTTATTTATTTATTTATTTATTTATTTATTTATTTATTTATTTATTTATTTATTTATTTATTTATTTATTTATTTATTTATTTATTTATTTATTTATTTATTTATTTATTTATTTATTTATTTATTTATTTATTTATTTATTTATTTATTTATTTATTTATTTATTTATTTATTATTTATTAATCATCTTATGCTTTACATTTTTACTTCCATAAAAATGGAAGTATGGTGATACCCTCCAAAACGTGATTCCGAGATCTCAGTGAAGGAGGGGTCTTACGAACCCGGGGGTATCATTGAAATCCGTTTCATATACATGTAAGGTAAAGTGCCCTAATATCGTCCCCCTAGGGAAAATTTTAAATTTCTGGATTCGAGTTATACCTAAACAAGTACAAAAACCAGTTATGTGTTGCTGTACCCTTTGTCTAATAATCCTGATATTAGCATTAAAACTGTATTGAGCTAAACTGAGCGAAATTTGGAATTTAAAAAAAAAGGCCAAATTTTGACAATTTAAAAATTTCGTCCCCAGGGACGAAGTTAGGACCCGTAATAAATTAGGATAAGTAAATAAATAATATTTTATTTCAGTATTTATATGTTTATTTTTTATTGGTTAGTACATATAATAGTAATGACCGATACAAAAAAGAACTAGTTTTTTTTTTAACATTATTAACTTTTATCAGAAACACAAATTGTAGAGAAACGGCTTACTTTCTGGTGTTGATGTGCACATTTCGTGGCACCATTTAAAACATTTTGTACACTAAATCCATTTCTCTCCTTGCTTGTTTTCAGAAAACTTTGTAGAGCAAAATGGACATTCGAATGGAACATAGAAATTAGGAAACCCTTAGGGAGACGGATATAGGAACATAATTAGTTATAAACATGGCGGCTTATGGCAAACAACTCAACCGAGAGCCAGGAAAATGGTTGCATAGCAAAACGAAAGCTTTTAACTAATTATATTCATAGAAATATATGTTGGTGACTCACTTTGAAATACCTGAACAAGACTTGAAGTTTCACCAATTTTACAGCCACGAAAGACTAGAAATATTTTGAAAACTTGTAAAAAAGTGAATAGCGTTATCAACCTTACAGTGATACTGGCGTCCAACTAACACCAAATGAAGAGTTTCATCCCTAAATTAACAAAGTGTAGCACATTGTCTCCAAAGTGGGGGAGGGGGCGGATTTAGGTAAGGGGACGGTATTTGGGCACTTTACCTTATGTCTGTGCGTACGTATGTATGTATGTACGTACGTTATACTTAAAACCTTTATAACATCGCTTCAAGACATCGTATTGAGATGCGATGTCTTGAACTTTTGTCGGAAAAACTGATGGCGCAAACCCGAACACCGTAGCTCACGACGTTTCAGAGCTACAGTCACTTAAGCACGAAATCAGTCTATCGACGATAACTTCAGTAGGCTTTATTTGATTTCAATTTCCTTTGGGGTATATATGTATCCTATATGGTAGATTGTATCTATACTTTTTGAGCACAATCGGACAAGCGGTTTGGGAGATATTGGCATTTTAGTGTTTTTACTTCCATGAAAATGGGTATAAATACTGAGTTCTCTCTTGCTCACGTATTGACACCACAACATTTCATGGAAGTCATGTGTGGGATTTGCTCACCTGTACTTATAAGTTATCGTCACCCGTTTCCCACACACACAGACAATGAGTATACGAGGAGCATAGACTATACTCTCTCTACTTTCAAATGACAAATCGATTTCAATCAAATTTCGTATAAAAAAAACAAATCCCCATGACAAAATTAAGAAATATATTGTGTATGAGGTTTACCTCTACAAGACCCTGGCATATCCTGACAAGGATAATGAATATAGGTCCTGCATCCGCTGCAGTCGGCAGAAGAAGATTTAGAAAGGACGAGCATGCTATGGCCGTCCCGAATACCCTGAAATAATAAACATATTAGTTCCAATAAACAGTTAATTAATTAATTAATTAATTTTGTTTTGTTATTTAAATATGAAAAAGTTTAAAGCATGCTTTATTCTTGAAAAAGGTTAAAAGGTATTTATGTTAATGAAGGTCTAGGTGTTCCGGTGGTGACCACTGTCTCGAAGGGTGTACATCCTGACGTTTCGCTCCTAATACTAGTAGCATCTTCAGGGGTGTTGCATGGTGTCCTTAGTTGTGAACTATTAATGTAAATTAAAATGTAGTTATGTATGCACCAAGGGAGTAAAGTAAGCCATTATTCCCTGAGCGAAAAAGCCGGTTCTTGAGGCGAAGCCGAAGGAACTATAGTCCCTAAATCCCGAGGCGAATCGAGGGAATTAGACTCTTTAATTCCCGAGGCGCAGCCGAGGGAATAACTCTAATTAGCTCCTGAGGCGCAGCCGAGGGAATAACTCTAATTAGCTCCTGAGGCGCAGCCGAGGGAGATACTTATCGCTAGGGGAATAATGGCACTTTACTCACGTGGTATTTCACAATATTTTATCTCCAGTAGGAAGAAAATACAAATTTTCACTTCATTGCACAGTTTTTATTTATTATTTTAATAAATAACAATAATAATTAGCACTTTTAATATCAGATATAAGAGATTCAACATTAAAAACAAATAAGAATTGGAATTAAACTCAAATAGAAGGTTATTCAGATGCAGGTTATAAACAAAGATAAACATGGTCGAAAAAGCAGTGTCGCCAACCTGATTTCAACAACTTCATTCCATTCATTTTCTACTATTTATAAAATTATTAAGTTGTAATCTTTACTTTTTTTCCCCCAATTTTTTGAGTTCAGGGATGAAAAGACTTACTTTAGTCCCTCTAACTAAACTAATTCAAAATCATAACTTTTTCTCCCTACTGGAGATAAAATATATTTACCTATTGGCAGGGAACTTAGAAGCCAAGAATCCTCCTGGTAACTGTGTAATGAGGTAGCCCCAGAAGAAAGAGGAATCTACAGCACTCTCTACTCCAACTGACCAGTGGAACCGCATCTGAACATAGTGGATTATTTACCATAACATTTCGGTACTTCATTAGATTGTTACTCCCCTATGAATTTTTAGAATATAAATAACTGACTAAATAACTATTAAGACCAAGGGATGTTTAGTCCAATGTACTTTAGGACAAAGGAATATCAAACTTCTGTTTTAAAAAGCATTCCATTCCGCCCACCTTCTTTAGATTGTTACTATCTTCTGTTTTTATAAGGGGAGTAACAGTCTAAAGAAGTGCCAACATTATATAATATCATGTCACTGTTTCTAGGAAAATAATTTAATGCTAACTTCAAACAGAATAGCCTGCCTCTTTAGTCTTTAGTTCTTGAAACATTTGCTTGGTTGCTCTAGATAAATTATTATATGTACTTGAACATTTACCATTAGGTTTTTGTGTTTAACCACCTCTACTTGGCAGAGGTGGGCTCTACTTGGCAGAGGATGGGTTATCACATCTATAAAGTGATAATATAATTATAAAGTTATACTTTGAAGATCACGGCTTCAAGTAAAGATTTTTCTTTTAATTAATATTATATGAACATAAATTGATCTTAATAATTATTTGTCAACACAAAAATAATTTGTTCTTTCAAATGTTTTATTTTACTATTTTTTACTTTCTCATATAAAGAGAAAGTATTGTGATGGCGCGAAAATTCGATTTTGAGATTTTGATGGATTTACACGTTTTGAGGTCCCCTGAGTCCAAAAAAGTGGTTTTTAAAAAATGTCTGTCCGTCGTCTGTCGTCTGTCGTCTGTGCAGACGCCTGGAGCCTATACTACTGGGCCGATTTTGACGAAATTTAGCATACATGTTCAGAAAAATCATACCCCGAGGCGAAATCGAGAAATGAATTTTAGCTCTAAATTTGGGGGCGCTACCCCCCAAAAACTCTGAAAAAACGTGAAAAAAAAAATATTTCTCGAAAACGGTTCCGACGATTTTGATTAAAAAATTCTAAAATGTAGTCCATTTAAATACGAATCTAACGATATAAGCCGTTTTCCCGGGAAAAATCTAGTTCCTGAGAAAATAGCTTAAAACGCGGATGGAGAGAGCCCGGGTTCGATTCCCCGCGCAGGGGAAGTTATTTTTATGATAAATATTCATGAAATGTTCAATAATAATTAAATGTACATACGAAAATTAATAAATGGAGGTAAACTGAGCGAAGAAATTATAAACTTGTATATGAGAAAGTTTGTCTGAGTTGTCTCGGACCGATTTTTTACTTTCTCATATAAAGAGAAAGTATTGTGATGGCGCGAAAATTCGATTTTGAGATTTTGATGGATTTACACGTTTTGAGGTCCCCTGAGTCCAAAAAAGTGGTTTTTAAAAAATGTCTGTCCGTCGTCTGTCGTCTGTCGTCTGTCGTCTGTCGTCTGTCGTCTGTCGTCTGTCGTCTGTCGTCTGTGCAGACGCCTGGAGCCTAAACTACTCGACCGATTTTGACGAAATTTGGCATACATGTTCAGAAAAATCATACCCCGAGGCGAAATCGAGAAATGAATTTTAGCTCTAAATTTGGGGGCGCTACCCCCCAAAAACTCTGAAAAAACCTGAAAAAAAATTATTTCTCGAAAACGGTTCCGACGATTTTGATTAAAAAATTCTAAAATGTAGTCCATTTGAATACGAATCCAACGATATAAGCCGTTTTCCCGGGAAAAATCTAGTTCCTGAGAAAAAAGCTTTAAACGCGGACGGAGAGAGCCCGGGTTCGATTCCCCATCCAGGAGAAGTTATTTTTATAATAAATTTTGATGAAAAGTTCAATAATATTTAAATGTACATTTGAAAACTAATAAATGGAAACACTGGGCTAAGTAATTATAAACTCGTATATGAGAAAGTTTGTCTGAGTTGTCTCGGACCGATTTTTTATTTTTAGGGTCCGTAGGCAAAACCAAGGACCCTTATATTTTCCTGCGTGTGTCTGTCCCTCCGTCCTCTCGCCTGCTCTCACAGCTACACCTTTCTTCCGATCACTTTGAAATTTGGCATGTATGTGTCTTGTTCTACCCACATATTTTAAAAATATAGCGACTTAAAAAAATATTTTTCAAAAAAATTAGGGTAAAAAAACTTAAGGGTTAAACATTTTTTTTTTTTTCGACACCGTGAGGGGTATCATATGAAAGGGTACGTCGAGCTGATTACAAAAATATATTATTATTCTTTGGTTATAACTTTGATAGGACAAGTGTACGCAAGTTAGAAGTGGGTGTGAAACGTGTCCCCCCCCCCTTCTATCTCGTTTATGTGAAGTGCAAAAAATCTGAAAAAATTCCTGAACATTCTTCGATCAAAAGTAAATATACCATTTTTTGGAAATTTCGAAAAAAATATTATTTTATTTTTTATTGACAAAATACGTTTTTTTTTTTTTAAATTATCGTCTTTTCGATGTATTTATATGGTGGTAGTCCGGTTCAGTGGCAAAAGAATACTTTATCAGAGTGTGTTTTGAGAATATCAGACCCTTAGAATGGTTCAAAGTAAGCTTTTTAGCATTTAAAAAAAAAACACTGTTTATACACTTTACAGTTAAACACTATATAGTGTGACCTACGGACCCTCGCTCTGTGCTGACTAGCACACACTTGACCTGTTTATTAATATTTTAAGATTTTAAAAATAATATAATGTTATACTTACTGATTCGCTGTGCGAAATATTTGTTTTTTTAATTGCATGGACCTAAAAAAAAAAAAGATTAATATAAAATAAATATTACTTAAAAATAATAATGGTAGTTAAATTTGATTTGTTTAAGAATTAATCATGTATTTATTGCACAAGCTCTTAGAGAAAATAGCTCAATTTAAAATTAAGGTCATTACTGATTTAAAAACTATATTTATGAGGAAATTATTTTTTATGGACGTGACTATTATCTATTTTAATTTATATTTTTTTCGTAGATTACATAAAATTGTATTAAAAGTAAATTAATATATGAGTACCTGTACCTAATAGTTTATAGTATATTATTAAATATACTGTAAATTATATATTCATTAGAATTAGTATTAATGTATTTCATTGATTATAGCAAACAACAAATGATTTGTATGTGGATTACCTTCTTTTCTAAAATTATATTATATCTTATTGCGTACTATTAATTTATTACTACGTTTATATTAGTTTGCATTCTTGTTTGTTTGTTTGTTTGTCCGGTACAAATCTGGCAATCGATTTCTAACTAACTTCCCGAATAGCTAGACATTTGAAACTTTTAGCATAGCTCAGAACACGATGACAATGCATTATTTTAATACTTTTAGCCATCTTTCAGCTGAATTTAATTAGTTTTCAGCAAATTTTGCAAATTTGTTTTGCCATATCCAATATTTACGCAATCTTCATTTTGACGGGTCTCACATTTGTGATAGATAAACATTGAATGACAGCAAAACAGGAAATATTGATTATATTATTTATCGATTATATTATTTCAAATATATCGATGGCTCGGCTTAGATTTGGTGTTGGGGAAATCCGTTGTACAAAGATTTATCCTTTTATAGGTTTAAGATCAGCTCTCTGGATGGTTGTCATTTATGTGAAATAAATAAATTCGGAACTATTTTTTTTTCACTAACATTATATATTATATAACAATAACAATTATACTATCAACATTACATACGATTTAACAGAAAATTTAAAAACGTAGTATATAAAAAGTTATTTTTATCTTGAAATTATTATTATTGTAATGTTTATTTTTAAAAATGTATTTATGTATGATTGGATGAATGTTTGTTTGTATATATTGATGCTTGAAACCTTTATGTCAATAAAGAGCCTGTGGCTCCTACAAGGATTTATTTAATTTGATGTAATTATTATTGTAATATAACGTTTCAAGACTTATTTTTTAAGCAATAAATTGTATTCTTATTTATTTTAAGGTTCACTTTCATTCAAAATTTAATTTAGAATTTATATGGCTGTCTTCTTCTATCGAACTTGTTATCAACATTATGAATATCTGATTGTTTGTAAAGATAACAAAGCCTACAATATTGGGTACCTTCATTTTTCTACCTAAAAATACATTAGGCTACCTACAGTCATTAGGGAATTTATTTAAATATGGCCGTATTCTTCTATCGAACTTTTTATCAACATTATGAACATCTGATTGTTTATAAAAATAATTAAACCTACAAATATGAGTACCGTCATTTTTCTACCTAAAAATACATTAGGCTACCTAA
Organism: Gerris lacustris; assembly: GCA_951217055.1. Classification (NCBI taxonomy): domain Eukaryota; kingdom Metazoa; phylum Arthropoda; class Insecta; order Hemiptera; family Gerridae; genus Gerris; species Gerris lacustris. The sequence goes on along the minus strand of OX578281.1, from coordinate 73,164,852 downwards.
TGTAGCCTATTAATTTGGATTGCTAGAAAGGGCGTTCACCAATCAAATTGTTAGTGTCTCTACAGTAATTTTCTTATTATTTATACTTATTATGAACCACCCTAACAATGTACTGTGGAATTTAATTAAATAAGTGTAAATTTATATTATAATATATTAAAAATGTATTTATAACTTGCCATTTTTTCAGCTGAGTCCGAAGACTAAGGTAGGCATAAACAGAAAATAAAATCTCTATCAAAACCTCATCTGTTAAAAAAAAAAAAAAATTATAATAATAAATTATCTTAAAAAAGGCTCGGAATAAAAGATGCTGGACTCTGACGTCATTAATAGTGCATCGTGCTGGTTAAACAGAAGGTGGGTTACAGCTAGCGCAACTCCGCGTGGGTTGATTCATCTATAATAGCCTTCCTGTAGCGGATCCGCAAAAAATCATACCAGCAACAACGACTCCATGCTTCATGAATATATTGTTATCTATATAGCCCCAAACGCGTGGGGATCCGCTAGCTGTGAACCCACTATATTGTGGCGGACTTATCTAATCCGCTGACAAATGAGCAGTTGAATTTTCCGTAAAGTTCGCGGCGGACTGGAGGCAGAAAAAATACTGATGAAACAGATGAGTTAATAGTGTGCTAATGCGTTTATTTTCACAAATGAAGGGTACACGGGAAAAAGGATGAGAGTCACTTTTTTAGTATTTCGAGAAAAATGGAAAACAAAGTTTACAGACTCCTGGAAAAGCTATTTGAGGTGTTAAAATTATTTTCACTAAAATTATACTTTGAGGTAAATAAATTTTTATTATAATCATTTTTAATCACATTTAATTTGAGAAAAGACCTTATTTTGGAATTGACAGCAGTTATTATCAAAAATAGCTAAAATAAATTGAACTCTCATCTTTTTCCCCCAGGAATTTTCGGACAAATAGTCTATGAAACTGGAAAAAACTTTTTTTTTAATTTATTCTTCTTATTATGTTATTCCTTTTTTTTTTATTCTCTCATAAAATGATTGTTTCATAATTGTATTGTTATAGTTATTTGACATTTAATTATTTATTTTAAAAAAATAATCATTAAAAAAGGAATCAAAAAGAAAAATTTAAGAACATTAAAATTAACTCAAAAAGAGTAACGATCATTAAACGTAATGCAGTAAAAATATACTCTGTTGATTCTGAATTTATTTTGAAGCAACAAATAGGTCTTTTAAGAAAAGGGCATTTTGATTTGTAAAGTAGCTCTAAGAAGCGAGTCCAAGGTAGGGGAACATAGTACGGGACCCTCATCTTTCTTCCCCTGTACACCATATTTTTAAACACATATTTTGGTAGGTTTTAATAGTTTTTTTAAAATGAGGTTTGTAGTACTGTTAGTACACGCCTTGAGCTACAAGATGGTGTTGCTAATTCAATTTCTACAAAAATGTAATTCTCATCCTTTTTCCTGTGTACCCTTCAAATGAAACTTGTCAACTCCTCTCTTCATTTTATTAATAATTAATGCACTCACTTTCTATTTCATCATATTATTTTCTTCAAAGCGAACAGAAGAAACAATTCTTTGGAAAAAGAAAAGCTGAACATGTTAATTAAAACAAAAACACTTGTTTGTGACTGTTTTCACACAGGTTCATCTTGAATTGTTCGTTTTCTGTTTGATTATCCCAGTCCATAACGAAATACGAACGCTCCGTCCTCGAGGACAGTCCGCCTCCTATTCGACCCAGCCTTAAGTCTTATAGATAAATAAACAAAACAAATAATTAAAACAAAAGTAAATATAAATTTACATTTATATAAATATATAAAAAATATAATATAGATTAAGATATTAAATGCAATATTTTAAAGATAGTACAAAAATAATTAGCAATGAGTATATTTGGCAGCTGCAATAAAATTTACTTATTATTATGTATCGCATAAAGCTTCTCTTTATAATAGAGAATGCAAATGTTTTTGATTTACATTATAATACTTATCAGTTTTGTTTTACAAACCTAGGTTTAGTATAGGAATAATATAATTAATAAACATTTGTATACTGTAGCGTATTTTCAATGTAGCGTAAAGGCTTGTATGAATGAGGATAATAGCTAACTACGAATATCTAATACACACGAATGCATTCAGCCCTAGTAAGAGTTTTAATCTTCAATAAGCAATTTAAAAACTTGGCATGAATGAAATTTTAACATTTTATAATTATGCTTCCCTAGAATTTTATTTTTGCTCTTACATCAACTGTTTTATTGGTTTTGCACTACCCAATTGATTGAATTTCATAGAATATATATATATATATATATATATATACACAGCAAAAAGAACAATTAATAAATCATTTGAGGCATGATTACGGGATATAAAGAAATTATAAGTGCATATGAATAATTAAGAATTATAATTTAAAAAAAAAAAATTGTACACATATTTAAAATTGTACACAATTTATTTATAAACATGACATTAGAGCAATTTATTTATAAACATGACATTATATTGCTCACAATGAAAAATTATATATATGAACGGATGCTGAAGATCCCCCTGAGCACTAGTAATATAGTATTTTGTGTTAAATTCGTATTTTATAATAATGTAGTATAGACAATTTCTTTGCTTCCTTTAATACAATTCATGCATAATATTATTATGAATCAAAACAATTTTATAATCTGTGTATCAGTCATATTCACTTTTGCTTTTTAGTAATAATCACTTACTTAAGCTATACATCCCCCCCCCCCCTCCTTATCAATACTTTTACTTTTAATAGACCAGTTTCCAGCTCCCCAGAAAAAAACCTCGGTGCGCCACTGCTGAAAATCAACCAATGATAAAGCTATTATTTTCTCTAGATACACTGCTTTACAAATTTGGATTATTTATATAGCGATGTACATTTCTTTTGCCTATTTACATAGGCATTTCTGCTTGACCTGTTGATGCCTCTAATCTGAATGTTTTTAATATGCCTATTAAATACCTTTCTATTTCTTACAATAAATCTTATACTTTAGGCATAAATTATCGTAGGTAACGTTTCAGCAATTATAGGAGGGAATTATTTACTTGTCAAAAACGCATAATTGAACAGTCTCTCTTCAAAATATACAACATTGTTACATTGATTATTTCTTTATTTACTAACACAGCAGTTTACAATAATTTACCACAATTATTTGCTAGCGTAATGCAGTACATAACAAAAGAAGTAAATTTAAAAAAAATAATATTGGACTTACTATAATTTAACATTGAAGTACAGATATGTTTATCATAACTTCAAAGTTAAAAATCTTCTATAATTATTTTAAAGCTGAAAATATAGTTATAATTAAAAAAATAATATTGTTTAATATAATTAAAAATATAGTTTAATTTATTTTTAAACAGTCATTAAAAGAAAAAAAATAAATTAAGATACAGAAAAGTAAAATAACTTCTTTTATATTCAATTTTTGAAAGAATTAATTTGATCTCTTCTTTTTTTTGGTTTGATTTTAAGTAAAAATAAATTACCGGGTTTTTTCTTGTCCTTAAAACTTTTTTTTTTTAAAAAAGAGTTTACATTTTTTACAAAGTAATTTTTAATGAGGCTAAAATTCTAAGAGATTCAGAATTCCCCCCCCCCCTCCCCTCCCCCCCCCCTCAATGTCTCTTCACAGGTAAACTGGCTCCATTACCTGCCTCCCCCTACCCCTTTTAAAAGGAGGCCACGCCCACCATGAATTATTGATTATTTAGCCCCGCCTCTCTCGTGCATCTCTAGCGAAGCACTGAAACTAAAATGAGGAGGGGGGTTGCCCCAAAATAATTATCTGCTCTTGGTCTAGAGCTTCTTTAGACCCCCCTCGAGATTTTCATTAGATGCTCACTAAAGCCCACTTCTACAAGCAACAAACCTGGAAATTATTTAATTGAAATTGATTTTTTCAAACAAATTCAAACACGTTTTTTTTTAACCAAAACCTGTGGTTAAAATGTAATCAGAATTATTCTGTAACAGTAATTATAAATCCATTTCTACCGTCAATCATGAAAATATAGTAAGTTGTTAACTAGAAAAGATATCAAAGGCGAATATTTCAATCTGCAAATATCGGCTAAAGACTTATAAATTCAAATAGACTGCCAAGTGGTGTGGCACATAGCTTCCTCGCATCCTATTACGTACATTATTGATTTTATGCTTCTACAAGCCATTATTGTCTATTTTTTATTGCCATTATTGTCCCATTTTTTTAATCTGACGAAAATGTGTTAATTTTTTACTTGCATTATCAATTTAGTAAAATTAAAAGAGCGCACACGGTTCAAATTAATCTGGGGCTATCTGCGGGTCACTTTCGATAAACTATAAAAGTTTCATACAAATCGGAAACTTACTTTTGAAGCTATAGGTGTAAATAAATGTATGTTTGTGCGCATGTGGAAGAGAAACAAAGTAGGTGCAGAAGATTGAAACTTATATGGGACTAACAATAGGCTAATCATGACCTTCCATCAAAATTTCATTAACATCGGACGTGTAGTTTTTGAGATATGTTGGTTCGCAAATATTGAGCGACAGACACACGAACCAAAAATGTTCCCTGATAGAATTTTTGAAAACACAAAATATTTCGGTCACAAAAATATTTCGGTACATTAAAATTGGAGACACAAAATATTTTCATATAGCTTCCGTTCCCTTATGCTCGGAAGCAAAACTTGATTATATCTAAAACGAAGGAAACTTTAGATATTAGATTTGTATATTTCTTTAAGCTGCAAACTCTAAAGAATATTTGGAATATCTTTTAATATAAAATTGTGGTTGACAATACTGTTGTGTTACTTTCTACAAACATTTCTAGTCATAATTATGAAGTGATTCCACAAAATCTCAGTCAAAAAAACCATTCATTTATCTGGAGGTTACTTTAGTTTTAGATTTGTATAATTTTGTTTAAGCTACAACTTCTTGAAGATTATCTGGAAGTTACTAGAGTATTAGATTTGTATATTTTTGTTTAAGCTACAAACTTTTAAAGATTATCTGGAAGTTACTTTAGATTTAGATTTGTATATTTTAGTTTAAGCTACTAACTTTTAAAGATTATCTGTAAGTTTCTTACTGGATACACAAATCCAAGTTTTATCATCAGAGCTGTAAATAAAGTCTAACAATACTGGTTAAATAGTAGGATTGATATAATATACTGGGTGTATTAATATCAGTTAGATTAACCACTCTAACCACCTCTAACCACCTCTAACCACCTCTAACCACTCTAACCACCTCTATAACTTATTGGAGGAATGAATATAGTAAATCAATTACTTCTAAGCTTATCGAAGCTAACGGAAGCTATGTAATCGTCCAGAAGAACGAAAATGTTTTATGTCTCCGATTTTAAAAATTCCAAGACATCAGGGAACATTTTTGGTTCCGTGTCTGTCTATTGGTCTGTTGGTTTGCGCTATATTTGAATGATTTTATGAAATTTTGATGGAAAGTCACAATTACCCCATTGTTGGTCCCACATAAGTTTTAACTTTCTGCTCCCATTTGTTTCTCTTTAACATGCACACTAGCATACGAGGTCTGATCAAAAAGTATCCGACCTTAATTTTTATTGGCCAAACAAACAAAGCAGGGACGTAGGCAATAGTAGGCATGCCTGGTGCGCATGCTCATTTTTTTGTACGTCTGCAACACGAGTCACTCGGCGATAGGCTATTAATTAGTGAGGTGGTTCGAGTGAGTGTCGTTGGATTTTACTTTCAGACAAAATGGCAGAAAAAGTCAAACAGCGTTACTGCATCAAATTTTGTTTTAAGCTTGGCGATTCTCAAGTGGAATCAATCCGCAAGATTAAACAAGTGTTTGGGAAAGATGGGCACTACATAAATAAAGGGCCGCTTAATTGTTAGCAGTTTTGGCACAAACTTTGCTGAGACCCTCCTAAGGGCCAATTCGTCAGTCAAAATGGATTGAATGGACCCAAAACTAATGTTCACCTCGTCTATACAAGGTCTCTAATCGTCATTCGGCGAGTCTGCATCACCAAGTTCCTTCCTTGTTTGATGACGGCCTTACTTTGGGATGTTGAGGACCTCCCAGAACGTGTTTCACTCTCCACTGATAAGCGGCCATTTTTGAAGCGGTTGTACCACTCCTTTATTATTTGTGTAGTCGCTTCGTTCCCAAACAATTGTTTAATCTTGCGATTGTTTCCACTTGAGAATTGCCAAGCTTAAAACAAAAGTTTATACAGTAACGCTGTTCAACTTCTTGCTCCCAAATTAATAGCCTACTGACTCGTGTTGCAGAAGTACAAAAAAAGAGCATTCGCACTAGCCACTCCTACAACCGTACAAGCCCCGCCACCACAGCTTTAAGGTCGGATACTTTTTGATCACACTAGAGAGATCAGATTTTTATGAAATTGAGATGGTTTGTCGATAGTAGACCGCAGATAGCACCAAATAAATTTCAACTGACTGCGCTCTTTAACTGTTGCTTAATTGGTAATTTAATTCATGAAGGATTTTACGTAAGAGTACAAAGATTAAAGCGTATATTTCTACAAGAAGTAAGTAAATTCAATGTAAGAGACTTCTACATTGATGTTTGTTCACATAAACATTAAAGTCTAACTTAACTTCTTTGTAAGTGCTAACAAGAGAAAAGATGCTACTGTGATTCACTTTAGGATGACCCTTAAAGTTTGATGTGTCTATGGGTGAAGTGTAACCCCTGGTTTCCTCAGTGTTTATTAGGGATTGAGGTGTCACATAGTTGATTGTCGGTTCTTTAAGGGTCTCCCAGGGGTCTACTAGAAATCCTGGAAGGGAAAATCCACCTTAGGGATATTCCTTCAACAGCCCTAACCGTATACAGGAATACCCCTGGGTATTGAGACTTCAAGTACCTTTAAAAGGAGGGGTGGGCTTACCTCAAGGTAAAGGGAATGAAATCAGGGGATTGTTTTCTGGACTTTTATCGCACGCACCCTTAAACCTTGTGATTCACGCATCTCTCAGCCCTTCGAGAAGAAAAAAAGTTTAACCTGGTTGCAACCTTTCCCTTCTTACATGGTTATAACCTGTTGAAACATCTTTCCTCACCAACCCTCTCAGCTTATAACCAATTTACCTTTAAATTAACTTAATTTGTTGCCTCTTACACGACATTACTCTTTTACCAAACCGAAATTTTGTTTCGTCAACGTCTAATAGTATATTATGTTACTAGGATGTGAGGTGAGTTTTTTCTTTACCACGGCAATTACATTTGCTGTCGAGCGAAGCGAGACAGTAGGTAAATATTGCCAAGAGAAAACAGGTAAAAAATAGGTAAAGGTGCCAAAATAAGCCTTAAAAAGAGGTTACACTATAAGAAAAGATAAATAAAACGGAATGACTTCTAGTGGATTTTAGTCGTACTAAGAAGCATTTCTACAAAGATTGCAGCGCTAAAAACGGAAGTTTTGATAACTACCAGCTGTAAAGAAAAAAAAATGTCTGTCTTAGGACGTAAACAATTTTTTCTTTACAGCTAGGAGTAATGAAAAGATTTTTTAAGTCCACGTAATGAAAAAATTGATTTTAGCTATGTTTTTTATGTTCTAAAGTTACTATTTCACAGCCTACCACGAAAAAAAATATATTTTTAACATCAAGAATTAGAGCGTTAAGAAGGGTGGTGTTTCCTCCCTCTTATTTAATAAGCTATTCAAAATACAACATCCCTTAATTATTCTCATTTAAATGATCTTAAACGTGAGTTAACTTTATTAAATTCACTAAGTTACGTTCAAAATATCTTTTAGGCTTTCCATAAAAAAAAGAAAATCGTTATAGTTTCGTTCCTGTGTCTGTCTGTCACTCTGTACTCTGTACTCTGTCACTCTGTCACTCTGTCACTCTGTCACTCTGTCACTCTGTCACTCTGTACTCTGTCACTCTGTCACTCTGTCACCCTGTCACTCTGTCACTCTGTACTCTGTACTCTGTACTCTGTACTCTGTACTCTGTCACTCTGTACTCTGTACTCTGTACTCTGTACTCTGTACTCTGTCACTCTGTACTCTGTACTCTGTACTCTGTACTGTATAATTCCAATAACTTTAAATCAAAAGATATAAAAAACATGAAACTTTGCATTATTGAAGATCTTTTTGACCCGCACTTCAGGAACAATACAGTGAACACAAAATGATCAGCCTTTCAAATCTAAAATGGCGGCTCATTCCTGTCATGGGAAAAGAAATATTCTTTTAAAATGTTGAGTATTAAAGAGTAGATTACAAAAATATTTAACACTTCTGTTTAATTTTCTACGCCATTTTGTTAAAATACAATCAAAGTTTTGTGTGCCTCATTTCGGCAGTGTTCGGTGTTCCTTTGCCGATTAATAATTTGATGTTCACAATATCAATAAAACCTTTTTTTACGTGAGAATTCAAGCTCAATTATTTATTTTTTAAAGCCGTAATAATATGTTAAAAGTTATACAGGCAGATATTTAACCCTATTATTACTAGTTAGTATGCCATTTTCTGAATTAACTAACTTTAACGCAACCATATCTTAAAGAACTTCAATTGTCGATATATCTACAGTCTCTAGTACGGTTTGCCCACTCTACACTCACTGAAGTGCCCATATTTCTGCTTTAACTAACTACACCTTAGTGCCTTAGCATCTTTTACCCCTTCTAACCAACACTAAACCACCTACATTTTTCCTCTAACTAACCAGACTATAGACTTAAGTGTCAGCATCTTGGCCCGGCGCATATTGAACCCACACCACGTTCAGCCCAGACCCAACCCACTCGTGGAGGGTTTTGTAAACTATAGGTTCCTAACATTGCCGCATATTTTTGAACCCAACCCACGGCTAGCCCACTCAGTCGTCACCCATGCGTGGACAGGTTTGTGCCAGCCGTACAGATTTCGTGGGTCATGGGTCAGACTTTTGCCGTGGATACCAAGGAACTAATTTGCCTTGTACTACAGAATCTAGTATTATAAAATTCCAGCCATCAAGATTACATGTGAATCAAGCTTAAAGATGAAATAAGTTTATTTATTTTTATTATAAAATACTGTATTTCTATAAATATTATTCATGGAGTTAAGTGAGGTAAATAACACAATTAATTTAACATGATTATATAATTAATCAAACAATTAAATAAAAACAAAACTAACCAAGTAATAAAATAAATAAACCAATCTACAAAAATTTTACTTTCGTTATAATAAATAAAAGAAAAAGAAAATGCTAAAAAATACTTATTAAACACTTCTTTTTCAATCCATTAGCCTAATTGCTAAAATTTCATAAGCTAAGAATTTGTTAAACAAAATAAAATAAAATAATACATATAGCTTCTATTCAGTTACCTTCCGCATATATTATATCTATATTTTTAATAATATTAAATCTAGTTTTTTAATACAAAAAGCCTTTTATTTATTTTATATTTACTTTGTATTATGGGAGCCTACATGGAAGGACAAACATTTCATGAATTTCTGTGAACTAGTCCCTGTTCAGCCGGAAAGTTTTTCTTAACACGTTTTGAGGAATTTCCTGACACAATTTAAATTCTACATAGGTACCTCTCTTACGTAAATACTTGTTTTGTCTACCTCTGTTTTTTGTTTTAATTAATAAATTAATAATATCTAGTATCTCTTCCTCAGTTTCTGAATCGAGATCGAGAAGAAGAAATGTAGGAGAGACCATGGTTGGGCGTGGACTGGGTTTCAATATGAGATGCCTAGCCTATGCGTGGACGTGGGGATTCCGTGGAGGGGCGTGGGTTGAACGTGGCCTGAGCGTGGCGTGGGTTCAATATGCGCCGGGCCTTAATCCCTACTTACAAACACTAAGCCATCTACTTGTCTCAACTACCCACACCATAGATGTTTTACCATCACAATACCTCCTACTGATCATATTATGTGTTCCCCTTGACCACCTTCCTCCAATTCTATTTAGTTAAACTATATAAACCATGATCTGAAGCCTTGAAAAAATGCCTGTCATATTTTTTGTAAATAGAAGAGACCGGACAAGATAATGAGAATATTATTAGATTCTCTAAGAAAGCACTCCGATCCAATGAATAGAAATTTCTAAAATTGAGACTTTTATTTTTATTTACGACCTGATCTCAAAACATAATACCTTAATAATTCTTTAAGTACCATATCACAAAAATAATAAAAAGGGATAAATAATGAAAATGAAAGAAACAATTATAATTTTTTTAATTTAATAAAATGCTAGTTTAAAAGCTTAAAAAACAATCTTCCTGAAAATCGAGAAAAAATAAGAATAGACAGATCAACTGAAAAAAAGAAAGCTTTTGAGAGGAATTGAACAAAATCGAAGTTTACTTTTAATATAGGAAAAAAGAGACTGAGGGGGTGAAAAGAAAACGGAAAATTAACTACTTGTAATTTTTTTGGCCCCCTTTTAAAGTGTCTACATTGAGTGTGGTTATTTTTCTTTTGTGAAGTTAAGAAATTTTTCTTCTTTTTTTTTTGTTGTTGTAGGTAGCTCAAAGTTGTTTTTTATTGGGTACTCGTGGTACCATTTGTACGAGTGTGAGTTGAATAATAAAGTCGGTAGGAAGAGGAAGAATATTTTGGTTAATGCTTGAATGCTTTTTGGCTTTACAAGCATTGATGTGAAGCGGTATGTTGGCAACGTATGATGGTAAGCTAGAGGCTTATATCTGTGATTTCTCTCCCCGTAGACGGGAGTGTTCTGCTTTATTTTGGATTAGGGTGAAATGAAGCGAAATAATGTTACGAGTCGGAAAAGTAAGGGAAAATGTGGTTACTCTACTGTGACTTTTCCCGAGTTTTGAAATCAAATCAACCTTGAAGTAATCATAATAAAATATATTATATAAAAATATAGTAAAACAAAGAGAAAATAAAGGAAAGAATTTCATGACAATTTTACCATTTTTTTATATGGCGAAATATTGACTTTTGCAAATTTCCTTTTGAATGAAGTATGTTTTCTTATATATCGGGTGTTATAAACGCATATGTTGGAAAATAAAGGCTGTGATGTCTTGGCTAATTCCAAGAAACAAAATCGGATTAACTTTCTCATTTAATCTCGGTCCCAGATCCCAGAAAATGTGAATATATTCTTATCTGTTCACACGGATACGCGTGTCGATCCGCAAAGTGTAACTATGAACCCATCTTTAGGATTCCTATTGAACCTTCCAAGTGAAGTAAGAGTCCCACCCGGCACTACCGTCTACTCCAATCATCCTTATAAACAATAAACTCACCGTGATGAATTATTAATTTGCTTAATATTTAATATATTAAGCTTAATATTTAATATATTAAGCTTAATATTTAATATATTAAGCTTAATATTTAATATATTAAGCTCACTCCAATGATAAAGTCACGCGATGCCTAATATATTATAAATTCATATTTTACGATTTTGGTAGTATTCATACTACGGATCGATTAAATTTTAATTTAAATCAAATTATAATTATTATTAACTCCGGGAAACAGACAGAGAAAAATAGACTCCAGCGCGGGGATTTGAACCACCGGCCTCTATTATAGCTTCAGTATAGCGCTCTAACCAACTAAGCTACGCAGGAGAATGAATTTCTCTGACGTTAATGATACCTTGACCCGAATTTAAAGCTTTCAATTTTTCCACAAGTCTGAGAAGTCAACATTAATGACAAAGAACTCGACCGAGAAATAACGCTTATAATATAGAGGCCGGTGCGGTGGTTCAAATCCCCGCGCTGGAGTCTATTTTTCTCTGTCTGTTTCCCGTAGTTAATAATAATTATAATTTGATTTAAACGAATATATTATTTAAAATGTGTTTAACAGGTAGTTGTTTACTTTTTGTTTTCGTTTTTCAACAAAATCAAATGAATTTTCATCAATATCTTGAAAACTAGATTTTTCCATGGAAAACGGCTTATATCCTTATATTTGTATTTAAATGGACAACAACAACAACTTGAAGTCACACATTCTTAGATCATTATTGCTTATGACAATTATTATGTATTGTAGTATTCACATAAAAATTAGTTAAAAAAACAAACTTTTATCTTGTATGCCATTGAGAAAATCAATATTTATTACTTTTTGAGTTTAATTCATTTCCATTGCATTCAAAACCCCAAATGAAATTATTTAATTTTAAAAAATATATATATATTTTTCAAAAGGAAATTTGCTTAAGTCGTCTAAAACTCTCACATAAATAAAACCATATTCTTCCTGTAAGCTCAAAAAAACAAAAAGCAAAAAAAATGAATAATTATAAAAAAAAATACTTATAATATGGGCTTACTTACAACACTTCCATTTGATTCTATTGGCTGCAATTTATTACCTTATTAAATCATTTATTTGATTGGTTTAAGCTTAATATTTCATAAAATTATTTGAAAATTTAAGTGGAGGATAACTACTCAGGAATCCCCCAATCACTTAAACATATATTTAATTTCATATCTAAGAACACTTAGAGTGAGACGTACATTTAAAGATTGTAATTAGGATTCTTATTAGGCGCAAACTTAAGGTGGGACTTTAACTTAAAAAGTATAATAAGGATTCTTTTTAGACGCAAACTTAAGGTGGGACTTTAAATTAAAAATTATAATAAGGATTCTTATTAGACGCAAACTTAAGGTGAGACGTTAAGTTAAAAATTATAATGAGGATTTTTATATTCTTCAATTTATCCCTTTGATTATAAATTCTTCTTTTATTTGTGGTCTTTAGGAATTATTAATAATTAAAAACAACTATTCTTTAATTATAATATTTTTTTTAAAATTGCTATATTTCACCCAAACCTGGGCATCTTAAGGCCTTATCTGAATATTAAATATGCTGTGACATTAAATGAATGAATGATATTTGGAGTCAGAGCTAAAGTAAACCAAGTCCATTTTTTAAAAAATTGAGATAATGATATCTTCTAGCAGCAAAACATGTTTATTTTTAAATGTTTTGATGATCTAAACATTTTTATTGAAGAATCAACTATTGGGGCAGGATTTTGTTAAATTAAATTGAAAGTGCAATAGTAATTAATTAAGCATAATAAAGTAAACATGTCTTGTAAAAAAAAAAGGTTCAATGGACTTGGTCCACTTTAATACTGATCCCTTCATTTAAAAAGCATGAGTAACTATCACTCTCATTGTTTATCAGTTACTTATTAAGAGTATCTGATGAACAATGAGTGTGTTAGTTACCCATGCTTTTTAAATATCATTCATTCATCTAATGTCACAGCATAGTGGTGGTTAGAGGTGGTTAGAGGTGGTTAGAGGTGGTTAGAGGTGGTTAGAGGTAGATAGAGGAAGTTAGAGGTGGTTAGAGGGAGATAGAGGTTGTTAGAGGTGGTTAGAGGTGGTTAGAGGTAGATAGAGGTAGATAGAGGTAGTTAGAGCTTGTTAGAGGTGGTTAGAGGTGGTTAGAGGTAGATAGAGGTAGTTAGAGGTGGTTAGAGGTGGTTAGAGGTAGATAGAGGTAGATAGAGGTAGTTAGAGGTGGTTAGAGGTGGTTAGAGGTAGATAGAGGTAGATAGAGGTAGTTAGAGGTAGTTAGAGGTGGTTAGAGGTGGTTAGAGGTAGATAGAGGTAGATAGAGGTAGTTAGAGGTGGTTAGAGGTGGTCAGAGGTAGATAGAGGTAGTTAGAGGTGGTTAGAGGTAGTTAGAGCTTGTTGGAGGTGGTTAGAGGTGGTTAGAGGTAGATAGAGGTAGTTAAAGGTGGTTAGAGATCGTTAGAGGTGGTTAGTGATCAGATAAGGCCTGAAGATGCCCTGGATTGGGCGAAATATAGCTATTGTAAAAAAATATTATATTAAATCAAATTATAATTATCATTAACTACGAGAGACATACAGAGAAAAATAGACCCCCGCACGGGGACTTGAACCACGGGCCTCCTATATATCCGTTACAGCGATCTTACCAACTGAGCTATTCGGGAGAATGATTTTTCTCTGTCGTTACCGATACAAATTCCCCGAATCCAAGCTTTCAATCTTTTCTACAAATCTAGAGAGCCAAATATTCACGGCAATAGAACTAGATCGAGAATTAACGCTTATAATTATAAAGTACTCAAAGAGAGTTCCTGAAACGGATATATAGGAGGCCCCTTGGTTCAAGTCCCGGTGCGGAGGTCTATTTTTCTCTGTATGCCTCCCGCAGTTAATGATAATTATAATTTGATTTAAAGTAAAATTTGATCTTTCCGTAGTATGAATACTACCTAAAACTTAAAAATTAGGAAAATATTATAATTTTTTTTTTTTTTTTTTTTTAATTATTAATAATCCCTAAATACCACAAACAAAAAGAAAAATAATGAGGATTCTTACTACACGTAAACTTTAGGTGGGACGTTAAATTAAAAAGTGTAATAAGATTTCTTATTACACACAAATGTAACGTCCCACGTTAAGTTAAAAAGTGTAATGAGATTTCTTATTACACACATATGTAACGTCCCACGTTAAGTTAAAAAGTGTAATGAGATTTCTTATTACACACAAATGTAACGTCCCACGTTAAGTTAAAAAGTGTAATGAGATTTCTTATTACACACAAATGTAACGTCCCACGTTAAGTTAAAAAGTGTAATGAGATTTCTTATTACACACAAATGTAACGTCCCACGTTAAGTTAAAAAGTGTAATGAGATTTCTTATTACACACAAATGTAACGTCCCACGTTAAGTTAAAAAGTGTAATGAGATTTCTTATTACACACAAATGTAACGTCCCACGTTAAGTTAAAAAGTGTAATGAGATTTCTTATTACACACAAATGTAACGTCCCACGTTAAGTTAAAAAGTGTAATGAGATTTCTTATTACACACAAATGTAACGTCTCACGTTAAGTTAAAAAGTGTAATGAGATTTCTTATTACACACAAATGTAACGTCCCACGTTAAGTTAAAAAGTGTAATGAGATTTCTTATTACACACAAATGTAACGTCCCACGTTAAGTTAAAAAGTGTAATGAGATTTCTTATTACACACAAATGTAACGTCCCACGTTAAGTTAAAAAGTGTAATGAGATTTCTTATTACACACAAATGTAACGTCCCACGTTAAGTTAAAAAGTGTAATGAGATTTCTTATTACACACAAATGTAACGTCCCACGTTAAGTTAAACATTTTTTTTTATTTTTTTTTCTGAACTAAGTATTTTATTTTTCAATTGGTCATAGAATTGTTGATTCTCTTTCCTTTTCAATGCTTTCCATAATGTAAGGATTTCTAGTTTATCTCTGTCTTTATATTCCATTAATTGAGAATGATTAATCTGGGCATTAGTAATATAGGTGCAATCCACCGTTAGAAATTCCCTCTCACAAAGCTCAGAAAGCAATATGCACGGTATCTGACAAACCAGCGAGTAATAACGCTTCAAGTCGGGCGCCGATAGCGCCTCAGGGGTGATTTTTAACTCAGTTTCAACTGTCGCCTGAATAAAAGGGTACGGGTGTCACTACTAGTAGGGAGGACTCGACACGTGTCCAGACACGTGTCCTGGACGCATGTCACTCTAGGCAATATACTTCGACAGACAATGAGCTTACTAGTACTTTTTGTATTGGACTCATTCATACAAAATAAAGTTTATAGATACATTTAAAGTTTATGATTTCCGAATAATAAATAATTATAAAACACACTAGAAAAATTATGTAGAATTTTCAGTTAGCTATCAAAACAAATTTTCAGATATAAATAATACACAAATATCATATTATTTTATTATATAATATTTCTGAAATTTCCCG
Source organism: Gerris lacustris (assembly GCA_951217055.1). Lineage (NCBI taxonomy): Eukaryota > Metazoa > Arthropoda > Insecta > Hemiptera > Gerridae > Gerris > Gerris lacustris. The sequence goes on along the minus strand of OX578281.1, from coordinate 73,148,981 downwards.
TTTTCAATTCTTGAATAATTGGGCCATAAATGAACTTAAAGTTCCTTTCTTTGATTCCTTGGTTCATATCTTAAGTTATTACAATTTAATAATTATATTTATAGGCCAAGTTGGAGTCAAAATATCGCTCAATAGACCCAACTACTCAAGACTAATGTATTCTAATTTATGTTCAATTAATAATATTTAAGAAAATAAACATTATAAAATGCTTCACTCACCGGTGGCTCGAAAAATTCTAATTTTGCTATTCCCATATTACATCTCATTCCGAAAGAAATTACAAAACCTGGAATAGAAAAAAAAAAACAGTTAATCAAGTATAGAAAGAATTTGAAAAAAATTGTCGTTTTGTTATAATTAATAAATAACTCATTATTTATTTCTTTATATAGGTAGAAGAAACACTAGCATTTTTCATAGAACTAAGATAAATATGTAGGTGTAAGCTGGAATAGTACAATTTTTTTAGCGTATACAGTATACATAGATATTCGTAGAACGACTATTTTGTATTCTTTGTAGAAGTAATACATTATGGAGAATAAATACTTGCATTTTTCATAGAACTAGGATATAAGTAGAAGGAAGACTGCTAATTTTTTATAGAACAGGATATACCTGGAATGACTACTTGTATTTTTCATAAAACTACTACTATATAGGTAAAGGAATTTCTTTTTATCTACTTACGGCAGCAAAATTAAACATTATTTAACTGTTTTTAGGCTGGAAAGTACTATTTCGCTGATTTGTCATTAAAATATTAAAAACAGGCAGGAAAGTAGTTAAAACAGTCAGGAAAATACTTTATCTACTCGCGGCAGCAAAATTAAACATTACTTAACTGTTTTTAGGCTGGAAAGTACTATTTCCCTGATTTGTCATTAAAATATTAAAAACAGGCAGGAAAGTAGTTAAAACAGTCAGGAAAATACTTTCTCTGCCTAGGCAGGGAAATATTTCCCTGCCTAGGCAGAGAAAGTAACAGTGTTTACCACTGCGTGTCATAACCTCTTATTTTGACAAGAACAGTTTATACTGTTATCTCTATCTTATAACATTATATATTATAGTTAAATAAATAACATTTAATAATAAATAAACGTTTTAATAATAAAATAATTTGTTTATATTTGTTAATGCTGTTAAATAAGTTCAATGATTAGTAGATCTTTAATTAAAAAAAATAGTGGAGTCGCTGACTAAACTGTAGCGTCATGTAAACATTGAACATCCATTTATTTTTATTATTGAAGACTTTCTAGATTAGACTAGCTACTTTTCTTGATGTATCCTAGTTACTTCTTTTCTTTTAAGCAATAGAAGATATCTTTAACACTTTTATTAATTTTTTAGTAAAAATACAAATATATATTTTATATTGCGTGCATTATTCATTCAGAAGTTACGTGTGTTTTGTATTTTGTTGTTATAGATTGAGTTTGCTTTTCACTTATTGTTATTATTCCCAAGTTTCTTATTTGAACATTAATTTTAGTTAATGCATATGTTATTATATTTATTAATATGACACATAGTTATTAACTATGTTATATTAATAAAGATAACATTTTAGCAGCTGCATTTTTCTTCCGCAAGTAGATAAAATATTGTATGCAACAAGGCAGCAAAGGAAACATTTCTGCCTCGTTTATTCATTGCCTGCCTCGGCTTCGCCTCGGCAGTCAAATAGGTAAATTACCTGCCTCGGCTTCGCCTCGGCAGTTAATTATCATAGCCTGTCCTCGCCTTCGGCTCGGAGGCTAATCTAATCACTCGTCAGTAAAATTCCATTTTGCTGCCTAGTTACATAAATAACTATTCTCTGCCTAGGCAGGGAAATATTTCCCTGCCTAGGCAGAGAAAGTAACAGTGTTTACCACTGCGTCATAACCTCTTATTTTGACAAGAACAGTTAATACTATTATCTCTATCTTATAACATTGTATATTATAGTTTAATAAGTAATATTTAATAAATAAACGTTTTAATAATAAAATAATATGTTTATATAAGTTCAATGAATAGTAGATCTTTAATTAAAAAAATAGTGGAGTCACTCACCACACTGCAGCTTCATGTAAACATCCAACATTCATATCATATTATTATTATTGAAATCATTCTAGATTAGACTAGCTATTTTTCCTAGTTACTTTTTTATTGTAAGCATTAGAAGATATATTTAATACTTTTAGTAATTGTTTAGTAAAAATATATATAAATATTTTATATTGCGTGTATTATTCATTCAGAAGTTTTGCGTGTTATATACGTGTGTTTTGTATTTCGTTGTTATAGATTCAGTTTGCTATTCACCTATTGTTAATATTCCAAACCTTATTTGATTCTTTATGAACATTAATTTTAGTATGTTATTATCTTATTAATATAACATAGTAATTAACTATGTTATATTAATAAAGATGATTTGTTAGCAGTTTCATTTTTCTGCCGCCCGTAGATAAAATATTGTATGCAACAAGGCAGCAAAGGAAACATTTCTGCCTCGTTTATTCATATTGCCTGCCTCGGCTTCGCCTCGGCAGTTAATTATCATAGCCTGTCCTCGCCTTCGAATCGGAGGCTAATCTAATCACTCGTCAGTAAAATTCCATTTTGCTGCCTAATTACATAAATAACTATTTTCATAGAACTAGGGTAAACGTCGACGTAAAACTAGTTTTCTTCATAGAACTAGGAATACTCGACGGGGAAGACTTGTATTCATGACTAATGATTATTGTATTCTCTTTAGTCCAAGATTCTAGTTCAAATTCAAATGCTCACACTGTAGCATTGGAAACAATTGAACTATATTGCAAGGTATACTAATGTATCAGCTTTCCTTTTCTATTCAATGATAATATATTATCGGTAATAAACTATACAGTTGTATATTCAATAAACATAATTATGTTGGTTAATAAATCAATTACTTGGTTTCCATGGGTTTTCAAAACCGTTGTGAAAACTGATGTTGTTTCAAACAGAACGTTTTTCCATGAGGAGTTCCCAAAAACAGTTTTGACAACAATTTTGAAAAACTATAAACTCCCAGACTAGTTATAGATAAGTCAGGTTATCATATCTCCGCTTAACATACTTACCGCGCATGCATGCCTCAATTCTATTTTCAATTCAATACCCGTTTCCATGTTATTTTTCCAAAACCAAACATTTGGTGTTGCGACCTTGAACTCAAAACGGTTTGAAATCACTGTTCCCATGGGGTTTTGAATACCAAAACAGTTTTGAAAACCCATGGAAACGTAATAATTGTTTAATGCGCAGCTGATTATAGTTACCTAGGCATGTCATTACTGCTACTGTGTATCTCTTAGAGAGGCACGGACACTCGGGCCTCACATACTTGTCTATGTGTCGTAGTGGTGGTCTCTCAGGCTCCGGATATTCATCTGGACTCTCCCAGCCCCTATTACAATACACAAACAATTACAACAATAAAGTATTTAGTAATGTTTACATCATTTTTAATTAGTTTGTATGGCATTCAAGATGTATTAATGTAAAGGACAATATCGGGTACTTCTTTAGATTGTTACTCCACAATTTATTTTTGGAATATTAATGACTTTGACTAAATAACTATTAAGACAAAAGGATGTTTAGTCCAATGTACTTTGTTACAAAGGAATATCACATTTCTATTTTTATAAGGGGAGTAACAGTCTAAATAAGTGCCCAATATCGTTTATCAATAATTTATAAATGTATAAATTGACGAGCAAATAAACTGAATGGGATCATTCAATATTTCAGCATCATCAATATGGGATATCATTCAATATGGGAGCAAGTCAATATTTTAATAAACATCTTGGTTTTCCGGTGAAATCCGCGTCACGAAGGGGATGAAATCCGACGTTTCGCTTCCACTACTGGAAGCATCTTCAGGGGTGTGGTGCATCGTGATGTTTACTTGAAGCAACAACTAGACATACTGACGACTGGAGTGAAGGACAGTGTATTTATAGTTTCTCTCTGTAACGTAGATTATACCTGGATTCCCCGGGGGTTCCTTGAGTCAAGTTTATCCTTTGATCGGATGACGCAATGGGGCAGGTGTTGCCTTTGTCGGTGTTCCTTTGTGGAGTGGGTGATGTTTGAAGTCGAGAAGTGACCGCGGCGCCGCTTCTTGCTATCACCTTGGCACAGGTGCTGACCAGCGGTTTCCAGGTCCGGGAGGCGGGACAGAGTAAATCCATCCTCCCTGTTAAAGTTTTCCAGTTGTTTCTTGATCTCGGTAGCCTCCCTTACTACCCTGTTGTGATACCTGTTGACCGAAGCGAGTGCTCGAAATTTTATGAGATTACCGGTTTCATCAGAATGTTGTGCAATCGCTGATCTGTGATCGTTGTTCTTCACTGCCCTTACGTGTTCTTGTAGGCGAGTAGAGATCAATCTTTCGGTTAGTCCAATGTAGTTTTTGTCGCAACTGCAAGGGATTTAGTAGACACCGGACACAGCAAGTTATGAGATGAAGGTGATCTTTCTGCGATTTCAAGAGGCCTCTGGTGGTCATGTGGGCGTTGAATGTGGTTCCGATGCCGTGCTTTCTGAAAATCCTGCTTATCTTTTCGGTCGTTCCTTGGATGTAGGGGAGATAAGCCTTCCGTTGGTCTTCTGTCCTTTCTGCTGGGGTGCGTTCCTCGGTGATCTCCTCGCGGCGGATGGTTCGCATTACGTCCTCCTTCTTGAAGCCATTCTTTGCTGGGGCTGACTTGAGGTACTGCTTCTCTTCTTTCCATGAGGTCTCGGCACTGATCCTGAAGCCCCTTGAAACTAAAGACTGGATGACAGCTCTCTTCTGCGTGGTGGCGATGGTGATGTGACGCTGCATTCAGGTATCTATCCGTGTGTGTGGGCTTCCTGTAGACGGCGTGTCCTAGAGTTCCGTTAGTCTTCTTCGTCACCAGCACATCCAGAAAAGGCAGGCACTCCTTCTCTTCAATTTCCATCATAAACTGAATTTTCCTATGAATCGAATTCATATGACGGAGGAAATCATCCAAAGTCTCTCTTCAGTGTTTCCATAAAAGAAAAACATCTTCGACGTATCTCCGCCAGCAAGACGGTTTCAAATCAGCAGAAGTGAGGGCTCTATCTTCGAAGTCTTCTAAGAACAGGTTAGCAGCTACAGGTGACAAGGGGGCTACCCATGGGCGCAACTTCTATCTGTTTGAAGTATTCTCCGTTGAATACGAAGTATGTGGATTTGAGACAATATTCTATGAGTTGCGATTTGTCTTCACATACCTTTCTTCTTATTATGGTGATGGTGTCGCCTATCGGCAGGTTGGTGAAAAGAGACACGATGTCGAAGCCAGAAAGCAACTATAAATAAGCCGTCCTTCACTCCAGTCGAAATATTCCAATATATCCAAATATTACCACATCTCAGAAACAATTAGTTTTTCAAAATTTCTTACTTTAATTTGTTTTTTAAACACCCTGTTAATACATTATTATTTATTGTTATGTAAACTAAAATTTTTTAATTATGATTTATTTATACTGAAGGTAATATTAGATTACTATAATATGGTGAGATTGTTACTTACCCTCCCACATCGCCTCCCTTGCCGAGATCAAATTCTTCATATGTGGATGGTCTGAAACAGAAATTAACTCTTATATCACAAATGAAAAATAAACATGTTTCAATATAATTTATAATACTTAGGTTGTAAATAATTATGTAAACTCCCCTTTAAAAATATTGCAAACCCCATGCTACTAAAAAATGCATAGTAGGATAACATTAAAGACGCAAATTTAAAAAATGATAATTGATATAAATGATGATAAACGTGAAAAACGAAAACGGTTCCAACGATTTTGATTAAACCATTCTAAAATGTAGCCCATTTAAATACGAATCTAACGATATAAGCCGTTTTCCCGGGAAAAATCTAGTTCTTGAGAAAAAAAAAGCCCGGGTTCGATTCCCCGCCCAGGAGAGGTTATTTTTATGATAAATTTTGATAAAATTATCAATAATAATTAAATATACATACGAAACCTAATAAATGGAAAACACTGGGCTAAGTAATTATGAACTCGTAGATGAGAAAGTTTGTCTCGGACCTATTTTTAAAGCTATTATACTTTCACAGAAATCGGCCAAAGCCGTAGAGGCACAAAACGTATAAAATCATTGGTGCATATAATTTATAAAAATATAATTTATATTTTACGATTTTGGTAGTATTCATACTACGGAAAGATGAAATTTTAATTTAAATCAAATTATAATTATTATTAACTACGGGGAACAGACAGAGAAAAATACACTCCAGCGCTGGGATTTGAACTTTCCGTAGTATGAATACTACCAAAATCGTAAAATATAAATTTCTAATTGATTGTACTAGGTACAGGTACAAATTGGGTACTTTATAATTATAAGCGTTATTTCTCGGTCTAGTTCTTTGTCATTAATGTTGACTTCTCAGATTTGTGGAAAATTGAAAGCTTAAATTCGGGACAAGGTATCAATAACGTCAGAGAAAATCATTCTCCTGCGTAGCTTAGTTGGTAGAGCGCTATACTGGAAATATAGAGGCCTGTGGTTCAAATCCCGGCGCTGGAGTGTATTTTTCTCTGTCTGTTTCCCGTAGTTAATAATAATTATAATTTGATTTAAAATAAAAAAAAGTATTAACTTGAAAGAGTAAAGTGAAAAATTATTAAGTAAAAAGTGTGGTCAAAACCAGTGTTCAATTATTCACTCCTGTAAGTCACTTACATGCATAATGTCTATTTAATGACTGAAACAAGTAAACAAATATAATTTTTTAAACAAACGATTATCGATTAATCCATTAAAATTGGAGAACAAAAATATTTAGTAAGGTTCGACTTTTTACACGGGAGGAAAAATCTAGGGTGCGAAGCAAAAGAAAGCATTCTTTCGGAAGTGGGTGGGATGAAGTACCAGACGAAAATAACTGCAAGGCAATTAAGAGCGTATTGTGTGCAGGCAAATTGTACCGGGGGGCCTGAGTGGCCCTGAGAAAGACCTCACGTCAGAATCAGATTTCTCGACAATACGGCCAGATCCTCTGACTTGAAAGATACCCTAGGGTGAGAGAAGCTGCGAGGAACCCTGAAAACCTACGCTGGGTCGAGACTTGTGAATCACTTAACTCCTGAGAGCTTTCTACAAGTGTCTGTACACTGAATTTCCAGAATACCTGCAGCTCATTGATTTACAGCTAACCATTTAATTAGAACTTAATGCTATAAATATATCTAAATGATTAAATTCGCAAGAGGTTTTACTTTAAAATAACAATCAAAAGAAAGCAAGCCTTCTTTTGTTAAAAGTAAAAATGCTCTAATCATGTTTGTGATAATATAAGGATATATGTGGCTAAATTAATTTAGTGTCAGGAATAAATACGACTCAACACCAAAAGTGCCTTTATTGTACATATTAGATTCTGTAAAACAATAAATTATCAAATCACTGTGTAATTTTTAAAACATTGTAAGTTTTGCAATTTTCCAGGGGACAGAGAGTTTAAGAGGTTGATGTATTTTCGTATATTTACTTGAACTCAAATTGTTAAAAAAAATTATATTCATTTTATTATTTCATGGAAAAACTTATCATGGATATGTTTTTGTGTATTGAGTCCACATATCGACATTTCAATGTTTTCCCATGAAGTGGAGAAAACCAGTATAGATTTGTCTAATTGATGTAGTAGATGGATCTTAAGGTCTGAAATGATGAAACATTAATCCATTTTCATTACTATTTGTTCCGCTGGGAGCTCTGATAGGCTAATTCATATTGTGCGTGCCAAAAAAATTTCCTAAAGGGTGGTTAGAGGTGTTTAGAGGTGGTTAGAGGTGGCTAGGCGTGGTTAGAGGCGGTTAGAGGTGGTTATAGGTGGTTACAGGTGGTTAGAGGGTTTAGAGGTGGTTAGAGGTCGTTAGAGGTCGTTAGAGGTGGTTAGGCGTGGTTAGTGGTCGTTAGAGGTGGTTAGGCGTGGTTATAGGTCGTTAGAGGTGGTTAGGCGTGGTTAGAGGCGGTTAGAAGTAATTTTATATACAATTTAGAAAGTTGAGAACTTCAGCACTTCTATCGGCGAAATATAATACTACAATGAATACAAGTGAAAACCACTCTACCTCCTATTATATCCTTAACTTCCTGACCCGATGTTTAAGAGCGTCACTTTTTGTATGTCGTTTATTGCGTGACGGACATGTCTCCTGTCCCTCTGGGCTAAGACATATCTATGTTAAAAGAAAAGTTAATATGATGAAGTGATGAAGTTGTGAATGGATATGATAAGAGTGCAATCAAGTTTGGTATAGAGGATGCTTGGTGTGGTCTCGAAGGACTAAATCGTCCTTAGCCCTGTATCCTGTAAATCGTCCCCTCGTCAAGTAGGTCCTGGGTAATCCTTCTTCTTCAACAACCTTCTATATAAAGAACCGACCACTCCTTATATCTTTTGTAATTCTATGAGATCCTTCTCGTTCAAAAATCCGCTTAGATGAGGGTAAAAAATAAATCCTTTTTATATGTTTTATAAGTTATTTCACAACCACATAGTTTTTCAACCAAGATATTTTTAAACTTATTCATACTAAATATATATATATATATATATATATATATATATATATATATATATATATATATATATATATATATATATATATATATATAAATATATATATATATATATATATATATATATATATATATATATATATATATATATATATATATATATATATATATATATATATATATATTAAGCATCAGATTTCTGTAAACATATATCTTCGTTGTCTACATGGAGCATCGATTTTTACCTCTAGAGAATTGTAAAAAGCTAGTTTACGATACAATGGAGGGTGCACTAAAGAGGAATTAATCCTGCTAATAATTTACATATTAGACGCAATAAATTATGTTGAAATAAGAGATAGCCAACTGCGTCAAGTAATAGAAAATAGAATTGGATTTAATTTTTTTATTGCATGTATTTTGGGATAGGAGCCAAATTTTAAGCAAACTATGCAACCATTGTATCATTAGAAAGCTTATTAAATGCCAACTTATTACAAAAAGAAAATAATAATAATAATAATAATAATCGAAAAATAAAATAAAATATCTCCCAAACCGCTTGTCCGAGCTCAAAAAGTATAGGTACTACAATCACAATCTACCATATAGGACACATATTTACCCCAAAGGAAATTGAAATCAAATAAAGCCTACTGAAGTTATCGTCGACAGACCGATTTCGCGCTTAAGTAACTGACTTAAGCTCCGAAACGTCTTGAGCTACGATGTTCGGGTTTGCGCCATCAGTTTTTCCGTCCAACGTTCAAAAAAATGCCGCAAAACCGCATCTCAATACGATGTCTTGAAGCGATGTTATAAAGGATTAAAGTTCCGAACGAACGTACATACATACATACATATATACGTACGCACAGACATACATATGAAACGGATTTTCCTGATACCCCCGGGTTCGTAAGACCCCTCCTTTACAGAGATCTCGGAATCACGTTTTGGAGGGTATCACCATACTTCCATTTTCATGGAAGTAAAAATCGATATCTCGACACCAAGGTCGCTAGACCATTGGTTTAATAGGACATTTTTTGCTGGAGATTCGATTTAGAATCACATCCTTCTCTGTGTTTGTGCTTATCTGAAACACCCTATATATATTTATGTATAAAGGCATATTGATATTCAATATACTTTTTATATGTTGTGGTGATTTTGTTGGTGATACATTTAGATAAAAGCTTTATACGATAATAAAGGTTTGGTTGATTCGTCATATTAGGCATTGCTAGATCGCGTGACAAGAAAATTCTATTTTTTTTTTTTTTCCTCCCTGATCGGTGTTAAAACTAGTCATTTTAACGTTACCTGTTGCTTTAAAAGCATCCGAGAATAGAGAGGTGGGGAGAGAAGGGCAATTACCTTGCTAGGGCTTCCTCCCATTCAGTGTAGTCTGGCCAAATCACGCAACCTTAAAACACTTCTCTTGTTTGTAATTGTTGAATAACCAAAATAAAATAACTTTGAATAATTTTTAGCAATTTCTCCACCCCAGACTAAAAATTGGAAAAAAATTAAATGAATCTAATTTTATTTCATTTATAAGGATTTAGTTTATTTTATTTATTGATATTTCACATCCTGATAACTTTACGTAACAGGTGAAATTAAGTTCTGCGTTCTTAGTTATTGCTCAAAAATAGTTATTTATGCACCTATGGAGTAAAGTAAGCGAAAAAGTTGGTTCTTAAATAAAAATAAACCATGACCCCCAAATCCCGAGGCGAAGCCAAGGAAATTAGAATTTTTAATTCCCGAGGCGCAGCCGAGGGAGATAATTATCGCGAGGGGAATAATGGCACTTTACTCACGAGGTACATATAGTGATGTAAAATACCTGGGTATTTAAAACTGCGGGTAAATACCCAGGTATTTATGATAATTTTTAAAGTTATGACTGCTATGAGTTTAATTTCAAACTTATTAATTGTAAATAAATATATTATGAAAGAGTTCAAGTAGTTATCAAGTGATAGTATGTCTCAATAATACTGTTGAATGGATATTAATTACTTAATAAGAATAATAGTCGAGGAGATAGCGTCGGCGGGACAATCCGGTAGAGACTGGCCATATCACACCCTGGACAATGTGATTTTCATGATCCTGGAGTATGAAATTAGTTAGTAGACCAAAAATTAAGTTGATGATAGTTCGTCATTTAATAGGTTAGTTAGTCAAATATTACTCCAAATCAAAGAGGTCACCTATTAAGTGACAGACTATTATCAACTTGATTTTTGGTCTACTAACTAAGTTAGTACTTATGATCTTGAAAATCGCATTATCCACCAAAAAGGGCGTGACATGGCCGCTCTCCACCTATTTTTTTTTTTTTTCAAATGCCTACAATCAAACTACGTCCCGCTGATTAACTTATCTGACCACATATTCTTAAAAGGCACCAAAACATTTACTTTTACACAAAATTCTAGCTTGATGTTTGTCAGACACTTTTTTGCACTCCATCTCCTGGACTATAATATTAATAAACCTAAATAGAAACCTTCATATGAGTTTAAATCATGTAGTGTAGGAATTCGGCCGTTAGTCGTAGGTCTTAACTCTTTACACGTGATATTTCTGATTGTCAGATATTTATAGCAATAGCCTATACACATACAGTATAAGAATTGAGTAACAAGGGTATAAAAATGTCAATTAGTAAAAATGTGTGTTCATATTATTTACATATTTTAGACAAATATGAATTTATATTTAGGCCTGCATGCCTGCATAATATAAAAATGCATAACCTAATTTTCAAAATAATAATCTTGAGCTTTTCCTTCAAAATGGTAGTGTTTTCATTGCACAGACCTTCAACATAAGCATTCATTTTGAAATCATTGAATCTGTATAGCAGATATTAATATACTTACTTAGAAATAATAAATACCCGTATGCTGGGTATTTGTGAAGACTATTCTTTTAGAAATTAAGTGAGCTCACCTCATCCTATACTCTCTAAATGACATTTATTAAAGCCATTAGAGTATGGAATATGCTCTGATTCTCTTAAAACATTTTTTAAATCAATTTTTGTCATAAATACCCTCATTTTGGGTATTTACCCTGGCCTCGGGTAAATACCCAGGTAAATACCCATTTTTATTTACCCTACCCGCTGGGTATATACCCGGCCCACATCACTAGGTACATACAATATTTTATCTCCAGTAGGAAGAAAATACACATTTTCGTCCATTGCACAGATTTTATTTATTATTATTTTAATAAATAACAATAATTATTAGCACTTTTAATAGCAGATATAAGAGATTCAATATTAATAATTTCAAGATAAAAAGAACTTTTTATGTACTATGTTCTTAAATTTTCTGTTGAATCGTATGTAATGTTGATAATATAATTGTTATTGTTATTGAAGCGAGCGTAAGCGAGCTTCTTACATTCAACAATATGCATCTTGTCTGTCTGTCTGTCTGTGTGTCTGTCTGTCTGTCAGTAACGTTTACGTGTCCGACGATAACTTGAGTAAAAGTTGACCGATTTAGTTGAAATTTGGTATACATGTTCCTCTTACTAATACTCAGGCTAAGTTCGTTGGACAGCGTGATCCGTCCAATCTTTACTTTTAGGCCCTACTTTACTTTTTCGCCCTACTTTTACTTTTTCTCCCTACTTTTTGAGTTCAGGGATGAAAATACTTACTTTAGTCCCTCTAAATTAATTAAAAATCATAACTTTGTCTCCCTACTGGAGATAAATAAATTATTAAATAGATGAGCAATAGTGGAACTTGATTAAGAATAAAGAAATTTGACTCTTCAGTTAAACAAACTAACATTATATGTACAAAACTGGCTTTCTACTATACTAAAATACACGCACCTGCACTGAACTAATGAAACGGTCGCTCAAAGATTACTTGATGTCTTAATTTAATATGTACTGAAGTGACTTATATCCCACATCGTCAATTCCCTTATGTATGACCACCAAACCCACTTGCATGCAGTTGCCAATTCTATGACACCGAGGTAACAAACTCTTATGAACAGAAACCCGCTCTAAGATTACTTGACATCCTAAGTCCTAATGTACTGTAGTGAGGTTGTCCCACATCGTCAATTTCCTTATGTATGTTTGAACCAATTTCAGGTACTTTTAGGTAGTTATGAAGGATAAGGTTATGGTGGATGAGGTTGGTTCATTATGGTGTTGCATATGAGAAGTTTGTTATGTGTAATGTAAGAGCCCGTGTAAAAGATTATGGTGACAGTTAGTTTCTTGTCTTTTGAGTTTTGTATGGTGTGCCCAGGATAAATGAGGAATAGGGATTTGGTTTAGGGTTACAGATACCATGTCAGAGCAAAGGTTACGTGGTTACTTAAACTTTGGTTTATCTTTATTCTCCATTTCCTCAGCCAGGATTCAAGAAGGATTAGATGTTATTGGACATGGTCAGAAGCTGTACGTGTAGATTCTATGCTACCAAGGTAACAAACTCGCCCATAGATCTTTGTAAGGTTGTCATTGAAATCATATTCGATTTTTTTATTTATTATATGAATATTTCACGCATAAAAGTGAGAGTGGAAGAAAAGATGTTTAAGGTTATTGCTCTTTTTTCATTATTGAACTCGTCTGCAGGGTGAAGTTAGGGATGCTACCGAGGGATGCTGAGAGCTGGCTTCCCCAGTTCTGTTTGCTAATATCGGACCGATTCCAAAGGCTAAGTCAACACGACTAGGAGCGCTCATCCCGTGCTACAACACCCGGAGGTATTTACCGGGTATTTATTACAGAATAAGATCGATGCCGTCATGGGCTCGTTGAAGAGTCTCGAATCCGTTGCTCGAGGGTCCACACCCTACTTCATCAACTGACGTCCTAAGTGTTCCTCCCTCTTCATTTTTCCGCACCCTCAATGCTTTAGTGACGTCGGTCTCTTTAATGGCCAGTGAAAACATCAGCAACTTTTTTTTCATCCAGGCACAGCGGATGTCCTTAAAAAGGAAATCCGTTTTTAATGTGTTAAAAAAAAATCGTGTTGGTCGAGTAATAACAATTTTTTTTCTAGCCTCTCTATTTTACTCTTTTAAAAGAAGTAAACTCTGTAATCATTTGTACTCAACAAAATCAGACAGAAATTGACTTCTCAACTTCTATAAAATCAAATCTTTAAAATCGAAAATCCTTCGCAAGATTTCCAACAAACTTTGCTACATATCCACCTCTATCCTCCACATTGACTTTCAAGTTCCCTTTGTTCTTGATCCATAACCATTCCCACCAAATCTCATAAAACTGTTTTCATTCAAGGGTTGGGACATCGATGTCGATATATCGTTTCAAAAAGCATCGATGTTAAAGTTTCGATATATTGGCAACATCGATGTTGATCCGAAGAAATATCAAATGATGACGAAAACTACGAAATCTGACAATTTTTCATTGCTCAAGGTAAAATTATGGAAGACTAGCGACCTTTTTTCTATGCTCGTCGGGTTGAGAGGTCGATGTATCGAATACATCGATGTTTTCTTAGATGTTTTGATTAAAAATTTCATTAAAATCGGACGTATAGTTTTTAAGATATGTTGGTTCGCAAAAATAGAGCGACAGACTGACACGGAACCAAAAATGTTCCCTGTTGTCTGAAACGGATTTCTGACTTGGAATTTTTGAAATCGGAAACCTAAACATTTTTCGTTCTTCAGAACGATCACGTAGCTTCCGTTACCTTTGGTAAGCAAAATAAATATTAAAAGACAAAGTGATATAATAATAGTAAATAAAATACAGTGGAAAATGAATCTGCCAAAAACTCACCACATTATTATATTAAAATATACCTAGTTCCTATCACTATAATTTATCAGTCAATTTTACCATAAGTGAGTCAAAACTTTAGTAGAAACTAACATATAAATTCAAACTAATTTAGACTCAGATTACATAATTTTATTCAATCGATATTAGTGCACAATTAGGTAGTATTAAAATAATAAATCATACTCTTGACTTAAAACCATTCTTCTTGTTTAACTCAGAAGAAAATTTACTTTGTACTTTTCCTCACTACCTATAGTAGGAAAAGTAGGTACTGTTTTCATCAAAAAAAAATGTTTTCGAGATTTCAACGAAATTATCCGTTTTGGGCGTTTTTAAGACCTCATGAGTGGTTTTCAGCATGGCGTCGGTATGTATGTATGTGTGTGTGTGTTATCATCGTAGCGTCCAAGGATTTAACCTAGAGAGTTGAAACTTCAGAAAAATCAGTCCTTACCTGTAGTGGTTCCACCCGGAAAATCAAATTTTTCCTCCATCTTGAACCCAGTTTGTTAAGTCAGCAAAAATTTTAAAAATCGTAATAAATCGACAATGGTCCTGATCGAGTTGAAATTTGACACGAATCTCTCTGACACGAATCTGAAATTTGACGAACTCTCTGTATGAAAAACAAGCCCACCAAATTTCATTTTAATGTTGGCCGCCATTTTGAAGTTATCAATTTTTTATTTTTTAAACTTTGACGGTTAATAATACCGAAAGCATAAATAGGGTTTTGACGTATAGCATATCGTTCGAACCGGAAAAAAATAAGGAACAAATATAAAAAACCCCGATGTAATTCCATTAATTAGTTTAAAAGTTATAAGCGAATATAATTATTTATTAGTGCGATAATTTTGATGACGTCAAAGCTTGTTTACATCTGTCAAAATACCGCCAAACTTCAAATAATTAAATAAAATATAGGTATTAAAAATAAGGTTTTTTGAAGAATGATAATAAATCAGTTTGTTCAGAACGGTCACCCATCCAAGTACTGACCACGTCCAATGCTGCTTCCTTCTGCTGCTTCGCAGCAGGAGTGGCCACTTTAGTGGCCTCTGAAGTGAGGAAAAGTTCCGAGGTACGATTTTATTATTAATTTACTTATTCCTCTAAGGATTCAAATATCTTTGAGAAAAAAATAACGAATTAAAATAGATTCTTTTTTCACATTATTTTCACCCCTCTATTACTTCTTATTTTTAATCTAAAAAAAAATATATCAAAGGTTGGAGGTAAGTAGCTTTGAAAAATAAAGAAGAATGGAAAAAAAGCAGTTTTTTTTCTCTAAGATGTGAAACTGATATCTTTTAAGTATTTTGGGTGGGTTGAGAGGGGATGAGAGGGAGGGGGAGGGGGGGGGGGGATTGGCTTCTTTGGTGTAAAGGTGGAGAGTGAGATGGGATGCTGGGATAAAAAACGCAATAAAGGCTCATTAAAGGAACGCTGTCAAGTGGAAGGGAGGTGTAGGAGCCTTCCAGCTCAGAACAAGTGAATAAACCAAAAGAGAATATCAAGTTTATTGCGTTCGCTTGATTAAACTCACATTTGTAACGGGACTTCTACCCAGGCAATAAAAACAACCTTTAACAGTCAGCTTAGAGATCTTATTTGATTGATATTACCATTTCTATTAGATTAAAATAGTATTAAACACTTTAAAACAGTTAACAACGTTACCAGTTAGTACAGCTTTCTTGCACCCTATTACTTGACGAATGGTCACATGAGGTATAAGGTGTATCATAAAGTTAAATTTTTAAATATGAGTGTTACTAAACCAAAATATAGTCTAAGATCCGGTATAAGAAATATATACCCTCTTCTGTTATTTAATGATAATAAAGAATATATGATAGAGAATTTATAGATTGATACATCGCAAATAGGTTGCCTAGCTAAATCACGTACCGATGATGTTAAATAATAAAATGTTTACCTAACTTCCCCTTACTTCAGCTTCCCTGATGTGTTATTTATGAAAATCGAACATTAGCTGAGAGAATTCACCCCAAGGAATTCAAAAAATAAGGGTTGTCTACTTTCCCCTCTGGCCAACTGTGGAGTTGCCAGGTATAAACAGGTGAGTAAACGTAAATATACCCTAATCAGTTATTATATCGAATTATATATCAAATGTAAGGTAATTTTATTCCCACTCCAACAGTAATTGGTTGCCTTAAATTCTAAATTTTAGATCTAAAATCTAGTCAACCATAGATTCAACCAACTTTTTGATAAGGCAACCTAATACGGTTGGATTGGGAATAAAATTACCTTTCATAAAATTCTCTAACATATATTCTTTATTATCATTAAATTTCAGATGAGGGTATATATTTCCTATACCGGATCTTAGACTATTAGGTTGTGCTCATGTGCAAGAGGAAGCGAACAATTAGGTTGTGCTCATGTGCGTTCTTCTTGCACTTGCGCACAACCTAATTTACTTTTGAAGAATATTGAAATTAATATGGGAAATCAGTAGGTTATCTTTGATGTACCATGCAGATTGCATCAAAATCAGATGGAGATACCAAAATGTGAGCGTTCACTTAAATGTTGATTGATAGACATAAGACCAATATGTTCCATGATATCTAAAACACATTTCTGTAGTAAAATTTTAAATTTGGAAACGTAAGAAGTTCTTAAGAATGCATCTCTTTTCATACTTTTGGTCGCCGCAAATGTCGCCAAAGACTAAGATCATGGTTTTGAACTAATTCAAGTGGTGTCTAAATTAGAGTCGCAGATCCGGGATGTCGCAAATATCCCGCACTTCTGTAAGTTCTGCTTGGGTTTTTACCATTATTGAGTTTGTGAGAGGATAATATAACTTGTAAAGGTTATTAGTTATATTGTAAAGTAGGCTTCCGTGGTTAGAATTATAATGAAGTTCTAGGTGTTCAAATTCTGTGTAACAACAGAATTTGAAAATAACATCTAAACTTCTAATGATTGTTTCCCAACACTTGGGAAACAATCATTCAACACTTTGAAGGTGAACAAATACAATCACCCAACAAATTTAGTTACAATAACTGTTGTTGGAAAACTGTTTATAAAATATATGTTAAAACATTTTTTTAGCAATGTCAAGTTATTCCCAGCAACAAAAAAATGACATTGTCCAGATGTCCTTCAAGGATACGTAAGCCGGACTTGTTTATTAATATTATTCATATTAGATATGATATGAGGGTTGTATTACACATGGAACGAGACGGAGCAGAGTGTGTTAGGAATCCTCACACCAAAAGGAATTCTTGGGATTGCTGGGAGATGCTGAACTGTACCGTTATCCCTCGGTCAGAGGACACTTGAGTTATGACCCCCCCTTCCACTCAGTCCCCTCTGATGCATTTTTCATAGGGATCTCTCTCGCCACACTTCCCTCCTATTATATCTAAAGGGCTCTGTTGTCTGAGAAAAGGGCTCATCTATAACAGACATTTATATTAATTAAGGGATTTTTCTTTTCCCTTTTCAAGCCGATGATGAACATCCCTTGAGAATTATCATCTTGCTAACAAGCTACTGTTTGTAAAAAGAAAAAAAAAGAAAAAAAAATAAATAAAAGTTCTCATTAATCCTGTTGTTACCAGGATACAAAAAAGCTATAAACAACTTTTTTTTAAACTTAAAAAATAATAACTCACAAAGTGGTTACGATCTGGTGGTATTAAATAATGATAATGGTAATATAGACAGGATCATTTGTCATCAGCTTATACGCCTTTTTTCTGCATTATTCAATTCATTATTTTTAAATACTCTTTTTAAATTATATGCTCTATATTTTTGGGTACCTACTAGAAATAATTGATTACTTTTCTTTGTCTATATATTGATTATTTTATTGTTAAAAATATTTAATTTATTATTTTAAGACATCCAATCAATGGCAATATGACAGTGATAGGACAGTGATTTATGTTACATAGTCATTGATTTTTTCTATTATATCAGTGATTTGTGCTGTTATATTAGTGTTTTATGCTCTTATATTAGTGATTTGTGCTGTTATATCAGTGATTCGTACTGTTATATTAGTGATTTGTGCTGTTATATTATTGATTTGTGCTGTTATATTAGTGATTTATGCTGTTATATCAGTGATTCGTACTGTTATATTAGTGATTTGTGCTGTTATTGATTTGTGCTGTTATATTAGTGATTTATGGTGTTATATTAGTGATTTGTGCTGTTATATTAGTGATTTATGCTGTTATATTAGTGATTTGTGCTGTTATATTAGTGATTTGTGCTGTTATATTAGTGATTTGTGCTATTATATCAGCGATTCGTGCTGTTATATTAGTGATTTGTGCTGTTATATTAGTGATTTGTGCTGTTATATTAGTGATTTATGGGGTTATATTAGTGATTTGTGCTGTTATATTATTGATTTGTGCTGTTATATTAGTGATTTGTGCTATTATATCAGCGATTCGTGCTGTTATATTAGTGATTTGTGCTATTATATCAGTGATTTGTGTTGTTATATTAGTAATTTGGTAATGCTGTTGCTTGTGGGTCTTTAGGGATGTAATATAAAACAAAGATGTATCATATTTGCTATATTTTCATTCTGCTTTGAGTCATTTTCAAGGATCTATAACAAATTATTACAACCAGATCAAATTGTTATTCCTTTATGGATAGTTGTAACTTCTTTAGATTGTTACTCCTCTCTGTTTTTTATAAGGGGAGTAACTATCTAATGAAGTGCCTATGTTTTAATGAAATATAAAATTAATCTAATTTGAATTTATAAGATTATATTTTCGAGTGTAGTTGCCTTAAAATTACTTCTAATAAAACGCAATCAGAGATTGAAAGATAGAGATCTAATCTATTTTACTATATCTATTGAATCTTACACCCTTTAGTTAAATTGATAACAACTTCTTGAGGTTGCTATTTCTTTCTTGATAACGTTTTTGTGAAAAAATCTCTTCTTTTCTCTTTTATTGCTTCCGAGCTTACCGAAGGTAACGGAAGCATTGTGTTCACTTTTGAGAACGAAAAACTTTTATGTCTCCGATTTTAAAAATTCCAAGACTGAAATCCGTTTCAGAGATCAGGGAACATTTTTGGTCTCATTTCTGTCTGTCTGTCGGTCTTTCTGTGTGTCCACGAATTATGAAACGTGTGAAGATAACTTGAGTAAATGTCAACCGATTTTGATGAAATTTGGTAGACATGTTCATTTTACCAATGCCTAGGACGAGTTCGATGGACAACGTTATCCGTCTAAGCGTTCACGAGCAACGCTCGCGTAAACGTGAACTTCAAATTTAAAATTGCAATTTTAGGTCGGGAAAAAAATCTAAATTTATCTATTCAATGGGACAAACTTATTTTTAATACAATTTTTTAATAAAACCAACGGTGACACCGCTATGAAGTGTTAAAGACCGCTAAAACTATTAACAGTTTTTATCTACGATTGATACAAAATATAAACATTGTATATCTCTGTTTAGATACGTAGAAAGTGATTCATTACGTACTTGTATTCATTGCACATGCGCGTCTCATAGTTTTGAAGAATTCCTCTTCTTTACCACCCTAGAGCGGTAAAGAAGAGGAATTCTTCAGCTTTACGCACGATTAGTGAGTTTGTTTACATTTAACAAAACTAATTTGCTGTTCATTTATTAAAGTAACTGTTTATATCGAGTTTTTAGTGAAAAACAATGAGTGAATGAAGTGACTTTGACGAAAATGTGGAGAATAATACTCCTCCAGAAATAATTAATTCGGCATAAAATACAACTCAAGAATTAATGCCATCTTTATCAAGAGAGAGATACAAACTTACATACAGCAAGTTTATTTTTTTCTGTATTTATTATTTAAATCTAACAATCGTAGATAAAGTACGGTACACAACTCGTGGGAAAACGGCATTTTGCATTGCTCGTGTGGTTTTACTACCCTCGCTGTCGCTCAGGTGCAAACTCCACACTCGCACGCAAAATGCTACTTTCCACACTCGACCCGTAATGTACTATTACACAATAAACAATATTACAATGAAGTAATACAACAATAATTTTAATGTTAATATAACAATAAAGTACATGATAGGATGCGAGGAAGCTATGTGCCACACTAATTGGCAGTCTACTTAATCATGATGTTACAATCACAATATCACAATCTATATCTTGATCGGTAAATTTCAAAAGCTTGAAATTTATCAAAAGCTTTCGGGTATTTGGTTATTGACTGTATCAAATAAATCTTAGATTGGAATTTAGCAGTTAAAAAAAGGAAATTCTACAAAAAAAAAAGAAAAAAAATGAATTCTTTACCAAAAAAATTCGAGAAAAAAAAAATGGGATCTTTTTACGATTTTCTACTTTGTTGAAATAGTGTGTTTTTATCCAAAGTCCGTACAAAGGATAGATGATAGAGTAGTTCAATATGAAGCGTATCCAAGTCCATCAAACCAGACGTATTTCCAATTTTTCGGGTCTTGAATCCAACCCCCTCCCCCTTCTCTCCCTTTGGACCGTTAGTTCCGGAGCTTGATCGCCCTATTCCCTCATCCGAAATGGAAACCTCCCAAGTCTCTCATAGCCTTTTTTTCAAAACCGTAACGATTTGATAAAACCGCAAACGCTTTCAAAAAGCGAATCATCCCTCGAAGCACTCGAGCCCTTGAGTTCGGTGCTGGAGGAAGTCTTTACGCTTTAGCACGCCTGCCTCCCTCACTTTAGTGCGTGCTTCACGGCTACATTACCATATTAATATTAGGGTGGGACAAGCTTGCAAAACCCACCATTATTGTCGGAAAGCTAAAAAAGTTTTTTCTAGCTGCGTTCGATCGAAACGGCATTTTAATGGGAAGAAAATTTAACTTAATGGACTTCTTGAAAATCCTTCCTCAAAAGACATTCATTTTCCGTTAAAAAGCAATGTAGCTTATAAATTACTTTAAAATATAAAACTTAAAAGTTGTTCTAAGTATTAAAGTAGGTATTTATTAACTTACTTCTGCAATAATCTTATTCTCCCTATTTCAGTCGTATTTACGCTAAAACCATAATATTACATTTTACAGTTAATTTTTTTTAAGCATAGACATTTTTTTAACATATACAGTGTGTCCCAAGATAAAGTATCCGAGAGGAAACATTTTCTTATTTTTGGGTTTTCAAAAAAAGTCATTCCTATAATAAAAACTTCTGCTTGTTCTTAAACATCGAAAAATGATACAATTTTCTTGTATTTGTGTACAGGATGTTCTGTTTTTTGAAAACTTTAAAATATGACCAAGAGTAAACTACCCTGATTTTTTATGGCATCGAAAAATATTATTTATAAAAGTGGTTCAGAATTGCAAAAAACTTTTTATAATATTTGTTATTTTTAATATTTGTTATTTTTTATATATTGTTATTTTAATATTTGTTATTTTTTTGAAATTGTTATAATATTGTTTCATTATTCTGGCCTGAAGATGCCCAGGTATGGGTGAAATATAACCAAATATTTTTAGTAAATAGAAAAAAACAATGTATTTTCAACCTTTTTTCACAACTGAAGACCCGAAGTAAAAGAAATTCTAATTTTGTTTCATGAAATGAAGAAAATGAGTATATTTTTAGGGAAAACAGTTTAATAACACTACTTTATTTTTAAATACTGCTTGAAGAAATTTAACAATAAGCATGTCGTAATCAGGCAGAAACACGAACCAATAAATATTATAAGGTATCTTATCTCTATCATGTCAATATCAAGCTGGAGAATTATTCATGTCACTATGTCATTGAATACGCGTCAATAAACCAATACTTTGAGACATACGCGTCGTAATAATACATTACGCGTCGAGTGTGGAAAGTAGCATTTTGCATGCAAGTGTGGAGTTTGCACCCGAGCGGCAGCGAGGGTAGTAAAACTACACGAGCAATGCAAAATGCCATTTTCCCACGAGTTGCGTACCGTACTTCATCTACGATTGTTACATTTAAATAATAAATACAGAAAAAAATGAACTTGCTGTATGTAAGTTCGTATCTCTCTCTTGATAAAGATGGCATTAATTCTTGAGTTGTATTTTTTGCCGAATTAATTATTTCTGGAGGAGTATTATTCTCCACATTTTCGTCAAAGTCCCTTGATTCACTCATCGTTTTTCACTAAAAACTCGATATAAACAGTTACTTAAATAAAAGAACAGCAAATTAGTTTTGTTAAATGTAAATAAACTCGCTAATCGTGCGTAAAGCTGAAGAATTCCTCTTTTTTACCGCCCTAGGGTGGTAAAGAAGAGGAATTCTTCAGAACTATGAGACGCGCATGCGCAATGAATACAAGTACGTAAAGAATCATTTTCTGCGCATCTAAACAGAGATACAATGTTTATATTTCGTATCAATCGTAGATAAAGATAATTTACAATCGTTTGATAAAACCACAATAATTATGACCCCACATTAATTTGTCCAATGCTGAAACAATCCAGCTATGGTTTGAAGTTAGTTGAAAGCATTGACAATGCTATTTTCATTTGATCAAAGATAGAGGACATGAAAAAGGGATTCCCTTCATCCCTGAAATCTCCCTGATCAAAGATTTCATCCTGAATGGAAAGGACTCGTGAGAAGGGTCCAGGACCTCTAAGACCAATAGACTAGACTTGAAACCTTTGACTAAGGTAGAATCAATAGACCTTGCACAATATCACATGATCCTTATCAAGTTTATCAAGCCTCAAGAGAAAGAAAAGGGGGAAAAACCTAAGAAACCATTTCAACAAAGAGCTTGGAGTTAAGAAACCACAATAAATTTAAACTTAAATTAAAATCCTATTTTCATCGGAAATTCTTTGCGGCAAGTAATAACAACTTGTAATAGTTAATTTTTAGAATTTTAATAATAAAATCTCAAGTTAATTTTATCATGGTTTATTTTAAGACACTAATTAGGACAGTCTATAAAATCGTTTTTTACTACAAAAATTCCCAGTAAATTTTCAATAATGATACAAATCATAAAGTACAAATATAAGTTTCTTTCTTTATAATAAAATTATTTATTTATTCAATATGAATAATGGTGGAAAATAAATAGTCCAGTCAAATTAGACATTAAATTCGCAAAGCGTGATGTAGTTCTGATTTTTTTATATGTTGTTCGGACCAGTTAGGGTAGTGTGATCCTAAGTTTGCAGCTTCGAAAAACCTGTGCTAGCTGCGTAATAGCTGAAAAACTGAAAACTTTTCGTACTTGTTTTAGTTTTTGCCATATAACTGGTAAACTATTTGTTTTTCGATGTTAGGCGTTATTTATATTTTTAAAGTACAGTAAATTTGCAGCAGCAAATGCTCAACCGGAGCTCTGTACGATCAATAGGTTCAAAGATATGGCACTTCAAAAATTGGCAATGTTTTTTAAAAAAAAGTGTTGCTCTAGTTTGGGGCCAAATATCGGCATAAAACAGCTCACCTACGAGAAAAGTCATAAGAAATAAAGTTGTAGTAAATTTAATTGGCTTCCTTTTAAGTACAAAACGAAGTCTGTCGGCCTAGTAGTTCAGGTGCAATAGTAAAAAACACAATAAAAGAATATTAGCCCAGTCATATTAGACCTATAATTCGCAAAGCTTGATGTAGTTCTGATTTTTTGATATGTTGTTCGGACCAGTTTGGGTAGTGTGCTCCTAAGTTTGCAGCTTCGAAAAACCTGTGCTAGCTGCGTAATAGCTGAAAAACTGAAAAAAATTTGGACTTTTTTCAGTTGTTGCTATATACCTCGTAAACTATGCGTTGTTGGATGTTAGTTGTAATTACTATTTTTTAGTACAGTAAATTTGCAGCAGCATAAGCTCAACCAGAGCTCTGTACGACCAATAAGCTCCGAGATATGGCAATTTAAAAATCGGAAATGTTTGTCAAAAAATGGAAATTTTAAGTACTTCTCTCGTTTCGGGGTGAATATCGGCGTAAAACTGTTAAGCTACGAGAAAAGTTATAAGGAATGAAGTTGTAGTAAATATAATTTGCTTCTTTTTACGACCAATGACAACTCTGTGCGTCCAATAGTTACCGAGATATGATACTTCAAAAATTGGCAGTGTTTTCCAAAAAATGGAAAATTTATTTATTGCTTTCGTTTCGGTGCGAATATCGGCATAAAACATCTCCCCTACGAGAAAAGTCATTACAAATGAAGTTGTAGTAAATTTAATTGGCTTTTAGGCAAGCACAAAATAAAGCCTGTAGACAAAATAGTTCTTTTGCAAGTGTAAATAAAACAAAAAAAGAAATTTGTATTTTTTAAGTAAAAAACCTAAACCACTTCTAATAACAAGTTTCGGGCATTCGAGGAATAAAAAATTTCAAAAAATCATCAAAGGTGGAAAAGAATAATTGTATATATATTTATGTACATTTGAGACATTAGAGATCAATCATTGACGCCTAATGCTTCGTTTTTTTTGAGGGTCCTGGTAGATGATGGTCGTATTCAGGGACTGAAGGAAGTTGCTGAGGTATTTTGTGGGTTTCGGGTTGATCGTCTGAAGGAAGAATATCGTCTGAAGGGGGAGGATCGTCGGGATCGTCTTCATCCTCGTCGATTAAAGCTGTGGATACGTTGTGGCAAGTCTTGCCACAGCACGTAGTGCACAAAGCTGAGCACTTCAGCCCAGCTCTCCGGCAAGTGCATGCTCCCCTGCATCCCTTCTTGCACTTACATGAGAGCGATTTGAAAAGGATTGCTGGCGCTGGTTTACATAATGATGTTATTGGAATTAAACCAAGGGAACTTTTCGTCCAACCCCAATCTGTGGCATCCCTCTCCACCCCTAGCCACTTTTGCACTTCTTAGCCAGAAGACCAAAATACCACAGCAACTTCCATCAGTCCCGGAATACGAACGTTATCTACCAAGACCCTCGAAATAAAAAGCATTAAGCGTCGATGATTGACTTCTACGATTTGTGATAATAAATGTACATAATTATTATTATTCTTCTCCACCGTTACATATGAATCTATGAAATTTTTCTTTCGTCGAATGCCCACAACTTGTAGCAGTGTTTAGGATAATTTCTTCAAAAATCCAATATTCTATTTTTGTGATTTTTACGATTGCACCTGAACTACTGGGCCTACAGACTTCGTTTTGTACTTAAGAGAAAGCCAATTAAATTTACTATAACTTTATTCTTTGTGATTTTTCTCGTAGGTGGGCTGCTTTATGCCAAAATTTGGCCCGAAACGAGAGAAATACATAAAATTTCCATTTTTTAAGAAACATTGCCAATTTTCGAAGTGCCATATCTCGGAACCTATTGGTCGTACAGAGCTCCAATTTAGCTTATGCTGCTGCAAATTTACTGTACTTTAAAAATAGAAATAACTCCTAACATCGACGAAGTCATAGTTTACGAGTAATATGGCTAAAAATAAAACAAGTACGAAAATTTTTCAGTTTTTCAGCTATTACGCAGCTAGCACAGGTTTTTCGCAGCTGCAAACTTAAGATCACACTACCCTAACTGGTCCGAACAACATATAAAAAAATCAGAACTACATCACGCTTTGCGAATTTAGCTATTTTTTATGTATATTTTGACTGGACTAAAAGTTTTTAATCAAAATCTTAATTTTCGTAATGATTGCTCGCCACATATTACATTGAAATGCCAAATACGTAATTCCAATAATACTACTTTTACTAAATAATATTGTATTGGTTTAGAAGAAAATATAGGAACTTTGTATTCGTGGAGTTGAAATAACATTTACTATTGATGAACCCTCAATAATCAGAGTACAATTCCAGAAGTAAGATATGATCCAAACTAAATAAAGCATCGGTAATTATGGTAATTTGCTTTCTTTAGTTGTTATTGTGACATAATAGGTTTGTTCCAACCGAGCATTGTACCGTCCGCGGGATCGTCACCGGCATGCGCAGTAGATAAAAGCCGTTCCAAGCTGACTTGGGACAGTGTTTCGTACCGTACACGAAACTGTTCCAACCCCGGCAGGGATCGTCTGCGAACCGTTCACTGTACGGTCCCAACGATCCTCTGACAATACCATGTACTGGTTTGTATGACATGCGCAGTTATGTCAATAATTACGAATATCAACAGGAAGGTTTCCTAAAGGTTTCCTTAATGTTTTGAATACAGTGCGAATAATAGTCCTAAACTCGTTCCAACCTGACATGATTATATTACAGTACAATGTTAGCGCATGCGTATAAAACCTGTCCAAAACGATTCCCGAACGATCCGCGGGACGATACAAAGGACGCTACAAATAGCGGGGTTGGAACAAACCTATTATTGAACTAATAGGTCTTTCCATGAGAGGGCAAGTAAAATAATCGGTGAAATTTACCTGTTTATAACACAAGTTACGCCCAATCATAGCCGATTGTAAATTTAACATAAAAGAAAAATGTATGTGAACTGAGAAGGTACTGCTGGATGTGAATTCGTTGTCCGAAAAGCGTCAAATGATCTTTGGAAAGCCTCTTCGATACCATTTCACCCTCGTTATTGTTTATTAACTCAGAAGTCTTTTTACTCCTATTCCACTCAGCACTTGGAAGAAACTCTAAACTTAGCTTTATCTTTAAAATCGGAAGTACCGAGTATTGCCGAATGCCGAAGTTAGTAAAGTCTGTTGCCGTTGCCTCTTTTTCGATTAGATTTGACCGAACTTGGACGGTTTGTATACGTTTACGTTTAAAGCAAGAGTTAGGTTTTATAACCTGCACCGGGCAAACCTTTCTTACTTCGTTTTCATATTTACAATACAGTGGTCTATTTGATTAAAAACTGACTATACATGACCAGTTAACTATCCCGTTAACTATTTTTAAATAATACATTTATTGAATAATACATTTTCCTCCAACATTTAAAAAGTATTTTTTTGCCATTTTAAGTGGTTTATTTTATATTACAGTATTAAACCCGCAAAATAGGCCTGACATCAAAAAACTTGTAAACCACTTTTGTTTAATAAGTTTCCCCATTTATTTGGTAGACTAACTGTTGCCTTTAGATAATAGTTGCCTTAAGGATTCAGCACTTTTTGTGTAACATTTTTTTTATTTATTTTAATTATTATTTATTTATTTATTTTTTTTTATTTATTTTATTTTCGATATCAAAGGTTTTTGAAGCTAGTTTAAAGAAACGTTTAGTAGAGTACTTAAATAAACATGACATTATTAGCCCCAGACAGTTTGGATTCAGGAAGGATTTATCAACTGATGATGCCATTTTCACTGTAACCAAAGCAATAAGTAACAAACTAGACGTGGGTAAAAAAGTTTTGGCGGTCTTTTTGGATTTAAGGAAGGCTTTTGATACTGTTAACCATAAGTTACTATTAGAAAAATTACAAAGGATCGGTGTCAGAGGAGTCGCCCTTAATTTGTTCGTTTCTTATCTCTCTGGTAGGCATCAACGGGTCAGAATAGGCCAATCGGTGAGTGACTCAGTTAAAGTAGATATCGGAGTACCCCAGGGCACTGTACTTGGTCCTATACTTTTTTTGGTGTATGTAAATGACCTTCTTCAACTTGGTTTGACGCATTCTTTGTACCGAGATTATGACTTATATGCATTTGCAGATGATACCGTTGCAATCTTCGAAGGATTAGATTGGGATGAAGCGTTTAATAAAGCAAATCAAGGTTTTCATCGAATCAAACAGTGGCTCGATAAAAACTTTCTAACCCTTAATATATCGAAAACTACTTACTTAACCTTCTCTCTTAACATAACCGGTCAACCACCACCTAATAGCAAAGCGTTAATTTTACATCAACCTACCTGCAATAACTGTTTACCCACACCCTGTCAATGCCCTGTTATTTCACCTTCGCCATCTGTAAAGTACTTAGGTATAATTTTAGACCCATTTCTAAAATGGGAGTTGCATGTCAAGTCTCTTTGTAAGAGACTTAGATGCTTCATTTATAAATTTATTAAGCTAAGAAGTTTCTTACCTCTAAATTATCTTAGACTGGTTTACACTGCTTTCATTCAGTCTATATTGCTTTATGGAATTATAGGTTGGGGTGGCGTTTGTGACACTATTTTAAACCCCCTTGTTATCTTGCAAAAAAGAATAATAAAAACTTGCCTTAGAAAACCCATCCGTTACTCCACTGATCTTATTTACAATGAATTCGGAGTCCTCCCATTCTCATCATTAATCAAACAAAGACAACTATTATGTGTTTATAAAAGACCGTCGTTATTTATGAAAGTTGATAACCACGCTCATTCTACCAGAAGTAGGAATGATACAAACCGCTTAGTGGAACCCTTTTGTCTAAGAGCTTTAGCAGCGTCGCACTCCTCTTATACCGCTCCTCGACTCTATAACGCATTGCCTTCCCGTTTTAAGCAATACAAGGATTATTATGTTTTTAAAAAGCAACTTACATTATATTTATTGTCTTGAGTTCTTGTCCTTGTAAATTAGTTACCTTATTGTTATATTTATTTATGTATAAGTGTATGAGCGTATAATGTGTGTATGTGTGCATGTATGTATGTTTATATAGTATATATACTTATTCTATTTTTTAATTTTATCTTTATTTTTACATAATATTATGATAGATTTTAATATATTTTTATTACCTCTGTTATATGTATTAGTCCGGTTACAGATAAATAATTAAAAGTAATTCTAGTCATACTGACAATAATTAATTGCTTATTAGATAGCAGTATTGATTTAAGACAACTTAACTTAAACCTATTTACTCTTGTATTTTATTTATTTATTTTATAATTTTGTCATATTCTTGTTCAGTTATGCATGTTAATATTATTTGTAGAAAATTATTTTTATTACGATCTGTTATCTGCTTCAACGGCCATTCCCGAGCTCGAGCTTGCTCCTTCGGGGATGCTTCACTATATAGTTTTTTTTCTCTATCATAACATCATAACTTTTTTGTCAATATCATTATTATTAATATTCTACTATTTATTTATTATGTGAAGAAATAAAGATTATTTATTATTTATTTAATTAAAAAAAAAAAATTTTAGAACAAATCCAACAACCTAGAGAATTTCTTGAATAATTTGCAGTGGAGTCACTAGATTAGGATGTATTTATTTTATTCCACGACTAAATATTACTAAACGTAACATGTTTCCCTTAATCTGTTTTCTCTAAACTATTTCTTTCTTATTTTATGTCTTTCTTTATTTTCTAAACTGGAAACACTTTATTACGTTACTAACAAAATCAGTAGACGATACCGTTTCTTTTGTGTTTAAATAAAGAATGAAAGTTTATTGTGAAAGTGGAAATAGAAAATCAAGGAGGTGACGAAGTGTGAGGAATCCGGTTGAAAGGTCAAGTTATCTGGTGTTAGTGTAACTACCGAGGGTCTGTAGAAGGGTGATTTTTCCTTGAGGCATGGGGGGGTAAGATTCCAGTCTCGGTTAGCCAGTGATCAGCCTGTAGAGGGGGGAAACTTGGAGTGATTGAGAGCTCGAAATGGGCTTCTCTTGTCTTGAACCTCACTCCTGTGAGGAGATAAATGATGTGCCTCATTCTCCTCTCTTTCAAACAACCGACCGTCTCAAACCCTCTCAATGTTTGCTTTAGAGCTACCCGTCCAAAAGAGTAAACTTACGTTTTAAGATAACCCTACTCTCGAAACCTAGCATTTGGCATTAAATTACAAAAGTAATAAAATACTTTTATAACAAATTTATTTAACAATAAAGGATTTCGGCTAATTCATACTGTACGTGACAGAGAAATTTCTTGAAGGTTGATTAGAGGTGATAAGAGATGGTTAGAGGTAGTTAGAGCTTGTTAGAGGTGGTTAGAGGCAGTTAGAGATGGTTAGAGATAGTTAGAGGTGGTTAGAGGTAGTTAGAGCTTGTTAGAGGTGGTTAGAGGCAGTTAGAGGTGGTAAGAGATGGTTAGAGATAGTTAGAGGTGGTTAGAGGTGATTAGAGGTAGTTAGAGCTTGTTAGAGGTGGTTAGAGGCAGCTAGGGGTGGTTAGAGGCAGCTAGGGGTGGTTAGAGGTGGTTAGAGATAGTTAGAGGTGGCTAGAGGTGGTCAGAGGTAGTTAGAGCTTGTTAGAGGTTGTTAGAGGCAGTTACAGATGGTTAGAGATAGTTAGAGGTGGTTAGAGGTAGTTAGAGGTGGTTAGAGGTAGTTAGAGCTTGTAAGAGGTGGTTAGAGATGGTTAGAGATAGTTAGAGGTGGTTAGAGATGGTTAGAGGTGGACCACCTCTAACCATCTCTAACCACGTTTACAACGGAAGGACCTTCCGTTGTAAACAGTAATTATAATATGATTAAAATTTTAATTTATTATTTGTGAACTAACCTTTCTTTTCGTCCTGAATGATTTACTACTACTAACTGTTGTCGATCGTGGAAAAATAAAGATTACTTTGATTACTTTTACATTAATAAATGAAGAATCTTTAACATTAATAAATAATAAATAAGAATAAAAATTAATCTGTAGGCTACTTTCAACAAACTAAATTTCATAAAAATCAGATAAGTGCTTTGGATTTTATAGGTGTAAATAAATGTATGTTTGTGCGCATGTGGAAGAGAAACAAATAGCCGCATAAGGTTGAAACTTATATGCTATCAACAATTGGCTAATTATGACATACCATTCAAATTTTAATAAAATCAGATGAGTAGTTTCTAAGATATATTGGTTCGAAAATATTGAGCGACAGACCGAACAGATGGACACGGAACCAAAATTGATCCCCTATGTCTGAAACGGATTTCTGTCTAGAAATTTTTCAAATCGAAGACAAGTAATTTTTGGTTTTCAGAACGATTCACATAGCTTCTGTTGCCTTCAGTAAGTTCGGAAGTAACAAGATTATAATCTTAATGTACTTTCTTTTCGATTGATCGGTTAAAAGATTTAAGCAATGAAGCGAATCATGGGAAGGAATCGGAATTCTTCTGTCCAATAGTCCAGTTTTTAGTTTAAATTGGATGTTCTTTTAACTGAATTACATCATGGGCAGAGCTAGTTGGGTATTGTTGCTTTTTTCCTCTTCTCTGTTAGGGTATCTCTTGTGATACTGCTGGTAGATACAGTGTTCTTTTGTAGTTTGTAGGGATACTTTGTAGAGAAACGAAGAGAGGCTGCGTTTAGGAGACCATCAACAGGATTAGTTTATTGATTACTCCGCAACGGAAAAACTCCAGAGAAGCTCTTCCTTGTTTACCTGCATTATCCTAGACGAGAATACAATCCAACTTCATTTCAAACATCAAAACTGCACATCAATAAATAGTCTGCAATCTATGTGGCACATAACTTCCTCACGTCCTATCCCGTAAACTTAACATGTTGTTATTCTTTTACAAACCATAATTGTCTAATTTTTTTTTGCCCTCCTTGTTTTAAAAATCTATCAACATTTTTTGGATATTTAACATGAATAAAAATAACAATTTAGCAAAATGATAAGAGTGCCGACGGTTGAAATTATAAAGGGACAATCTGTGGGCTACTTTTAACAAACCATTCGCTAATGTCGTAAACATTAGATGAGCACTTTAAAGCATATATAGTAGTCATTTTTAAAGCATAGGAGCACTTTAAAGAGCACTTTTAAAGATATAGTAGTCCAGGAGATAGCGTGCAAAAAAGTGTCTGATTAACATCAAGCTAGAATTTTATGTTAAAGGTTATCTTTTGGTGCCTTTTAAGAATATGTGGTTGGCTAAGTTCGTCCTCGGACATCGGACATAAATGGGCAATAGGCATTTGCACAAAAAAAAAACTGGTGGTGAGCGGTCCTGTCTTGCCAACTATGGTGGACAATGTGATTTTCAATATTATTAGATCATTAGAACCAATCATTATTATAGAAATAGTTATTTGACTAAAAATCAAGTTTATGGCACCTTGTCACTTAGTATAGGTGATCACTTTGATTTGGAGCTCTATTTGAATAAATAACCTATCAAGTGACAAACTAACATCAACTTGATTTTCGGTCTACTAATTTTGTACTCAGAATCATGAAAATCAGATTGTCCTCCGTAAAGGGCAGGATGCTTTAAGTTTCATCGCACGTTTCCGTTACCCCTATTTTGAACCACTTCCCGTAAAGTAAAGAATACGGAAAACCAAAAAACAAAAAGGCTTCATATTTCTTTGCTTTTTAAGTTTCATCGCACACCTATTACCCCAATTTTGAACCACTTCCCGTCTTTCAATCTTCCCCAAATTTTGCACATGGAAACAATTGAGGTGAAAAATACAGAAACAAAAAAAATAAAGTTGAAAATAAGACCAGTTTTCGAAAATTATGGTATTTTTATATTAATTATTTCCATTGCCTATGCAGACTGACTTTGCCGACTAGATATTCAAAAGGCAGTAAAAGATTAACTTGGACACAAGACTCTAGCTTGATGTTAGACAGACTTATTTTGCACGCTATATTCTGGACTATAGGTATAAATAAGTGTACGTTTGTGTGCATGGAAAGATAAACAAAATGTGTGAAGATGGTTGAAACTTATATGGGACCAACAATGAGCTAATTATGACCTACCATCCAAATTTTATTAAAAACTGTAATTTTTAGGGTCCGTAGGCAAAACCAAGGACCCTTATATTTTCCTGCGTGTGTCTGTCCGTCCGTCCTCTCACGTGCTCTCATGGCTACACCTTTCGTCCGATCACTTTGAAATTTGGCATGTATGTGTCTTGTACCTACCCACATATTTTAAAATTATAGCGACTTAAAAAAAAAATTTTTTCAAAAAAATTAGGGTGAAAAAACTTAAGGGTTAAATTTTTTTTATTTTTTTTCGACACCGTGAGGGGTATCATATGAAAGGGTACATCAAGCTGATCACAAAAATATATAATTCTTTGGATATAACTTTGATAGGGCGAGCGTAGGCAAGTTTGAACTGGGTGTGAAACGTGTCCCCCCCTTCTATCTCGCTTATGTGAAGTGCAAAAAATCTGAAAAAATTCCTGAACATTCTTCGACCAAAAATAAAGATACCACTTTTTGGAAATTTCGAAAAAAATATTATTTTATTTTTTATTTACAAAATACGTTTTTTTATAATTATTGTCTTTTCGATGTATTTATATGGTTGTAGTCCGGTTCAGTGGCAAAAAAATACTTTATCAGAGTGTGTTTTGAGAATATCAGACCCTTAGAATGGTTCAAAGTAAGCTTTTTAGCATTTTAAAAAAACACTGTTTATACACTTTACAGTTAAACACTATATAGTGTGGCCTACGGACCCTCGCTGTGTGCTGACTAGCACACACTTGACCTGTTTATTTTAAGTTGGTTCGCAAAAATTGAACGATAGACAGAAAACAAAGGGGACCAAGAATGTTTCCTGATGTCTGAAACGGATTTGTGTCTTTGATTTTTTTTTTTAAAAATCAGAAATGTTGGTTCACCAGAACAATCGCTAAACAATAATCAAATCAGAACACGGAAGCAATCAGATAGCTTTCGTTAGCTTCGATAAGCTCGAAAGCGAAAACAGCTCAACAAAAAAGATATAATTAAATAATTGTCTTTTATATATGATAAAAGTACAATACATAATTATTAATAAGTAATTACCTACCTTGTTATATTACTCTTGTTTATTACTTTGCTTGTTATTACTCCAGTGAGTATTTATTTAATATTCTAATATGGGATTACATATTAATAATTAATAATTATCAATCAACTACCAGCTTATTGTTTTAATTAGTTATTACTTGTCTCAGTCATTTGATATTTTATTGTTTTATTTGTTCATATTCTGTGTCGTTCAAGCCAAAAGGAGTAATCAACGGATTATTTCCTTTACCATGTAATTCACCGTCCGAAAAACAATTTATCAGTATAGCATTAACAAACAATGTAGTTGTGGTATTCAATAAAAATTAAAAAAATGTAAAAAAAAAAGTATTGTAACTTGTTTCTTGGTAAATATGCACCTAGGGAGTAAAGTAAGTCATTATTTCCCTGATCGAAAAAGTTGGTTCTTGAGGCGAAGCCGAAGGAACCATGGTCCCTATAACGCTAATTGGGGAGATAATTATCGCGAGGGGAATTATAGCACTTTACTCCCGAGGTACATACAATATTTTATCTCCAGTAGGGACAAAATTCACATTTTCATTCATTGCACAGGTTTTATTTATTATTTATTACATACCAATTATTATTAGCCCTTTAAATAGCAGATATAAGAGATTAAGAGATTCAATATTCAAAACAAATAAGAATTGGAATTAAACTCAAATAGAAGGTTATATAGATGTTGTAGACAAAGATAAACAAGGTCGAAAAAGCAGTGTCGCCAACCTGATTTCAACAACTTAATTCTCTACTATTTATAAAATAATTAATTTGGCAAACCTTCTTTTTCTTCCAACTTTACTTTTTCACCCTTATCTTTTACTTTGTCTCCCTACTTTTGAGTTCAGGGGAAAAAAATACTTACTTTAGTCCCTCTACTAAACTAATCCAAAATCATAACTTTATCTCCCTACAGGAGATAAATTTATAATGCTCCATTTATAGCTAAAACAAAATAGCTCTCTTGAAAAAGTTTAAATATGACAATAATTCACAATTTGCTTGGGAGGTATATAAAACAGTAAATATAATAATTTGTAGGAATTAAATAAGTTAATAGTCATAATTACTGCTTGGTTTCCTACTTGGTAACTTACTTTAAGTTGTTAATTGAACTTCAGGTTGATTTAATACGAAATATTGATGAAGTTATAATCAATGAATGGGATCTCAATGAAACAAGTTAAAATGATTCGGAATAGAATGAATGAAGTCATAAAGACGTAACGGGGGGGGGGGGGGGGTTCCTTTAGGAAATGTAATGAAGGCAATAAATAAGGATTAATAACCGTGAACAGGGCGAGGGTGGAAAGTATGATTTCTCGCTATGACGAGAAGAGAGGGAAGAACGATAGCCGAGGAGGAAGTATTGTGACGGTCTCACCCCTCCAGTGAAGTCCAGTCGAGCGTGAGACCGATAGTACCACCCCCCCTGTCTTTTCATTCATACTCTCTCTGCCTAATCTCAGATTTTACCCTTCTTCTTAGTTCATACGTCTGACAGGTTAAACCGAGCGCACAGTTTTGCCAAAAAATCAAACTCTGAATCACAGTTTCAAAAAAAAATATACAACCAGGATAATACATCACAAGAAACAAGTCTCATTTAAAAAATTATTTATGAAACGTTACATTCTATATATTACATTCTAGCAAAACTACCGATTTAGCACAGCACCGAGTAACAGTCTAAATATGAACATTTCGCAGACCGTTTTTAGGGTCCGTAGGCAAAACCAAGGACCCTTATATTTTTCTGCGTGTATCTGTCCGTCCGTCCTCTCGCATGCTCTCACGGCTACACCTTTCGTCCGATCACTTTGAAATTTGGCATGTATGTGTCTTGTACCTGCCCACATATTTTAAAAATATAGCGACTTAAAAAAAATATTTTTCAAAAAAATTAGGGTAAAAAAACTTAAGGGTTAAATTTTTTTTTTTTTTTCGACTCCGTGAGGGGTATCATATGAAAGGGTACGTCGAGCTGATTACAAAAATATATAATTCTTTGGTTATAACTTTGATAGGGCGAGCGTAGGCGAGTTTGAAGCGGGTTTGAAACGTGTCCCCCCCCCCCCTCTATCTCGCTTATGTGAAGTGCAAAAAATCTGAAAAAATTCTGGAACATTCTTCGACCAAAAGTAAAGATACCACTTTTTGGAAATTTCGAAAAAAATATTATTTTATTTTTTATTGACAAAATACGTTTTTTTATAATTATGGTCTTTTGGATGTATTTATATGGTTGTAGTCCGGGTCAGTGGCAAAAAAATACTTTATCAGAGTGTGTTTTGAGAATATCAGACCCTTAGAATGGTTCAAAGTAAGCTTTTTAGCATATTAAAAAAACACTGTTTATACACTTTACAGTTAAACACTATATAGTGTGGCCTACGGACCCTCGCTGTCTGCTGACTAGCACACACTTGACCTGTTTATTTTTTTATTGTTTCTTCCTTCTGCTTTTGTGTCCGAGCTTACCGAAAGTTACATTTTACTCAGCGAAATTCAGCGACAGGTAGACACGGAACCAAAAATTTTCCCTCATGTCTGCAACAGATTCCTATCTTGGAATTTTTGAAATCGGAGTCACAAATGTTTAGATCTTCAGAACGTTCCCTTAGCTTCCGTTACGTTACCTTAGGTTAGATCGGAAGTTATAATTAGAGGTACGGAATTTTCGCATAAAAAAAACCAGAAATTTCGCGACATAAAAAATTTAAAAGTTCGAAATTTCGCTAAAATTCGCATATACTATAAAATAAAACAACTTTTTTATACACTTAAAATTTACCTTTAATGTTAATTAAAAGATAACGTTGTTATTTCAACATTTGATTCTTCTAGAGTCGCTCTACTGTCAATAACTTTATTATTTTATAGTACTATACTACTTGTATAGTAGTAGTACTTACTACTTGACGGGAGTGGGAGATAAATAATTTTGCAGGGAGACTTAAATCTTTTCGTTACAAAAACACCACTTGTTTGTTATACAGTGATACCTCAGGTTAAGAAATTAAATTCGTGTTACGAGCTTCTAAGAGGAGCGCCGGAAACTCGCCTAACCAAGTTATATTTCGAGTGAAAAGTTGAACCTTCTACTTCTGTGAAAAGATGGACACCCTCTTTCGTTTCTAACTATGTAGTTACACTGAACATACTTGTTAGCTCCTTTCATCATTCAGCGAAATGCCGTTGGCTTCTTTAGGCAATTGATAAATTTTAAGCATTTTTTTTTTTAATTATTCTTAATTGTTCGCTTGAATACTTTCTTAAAAATATTATTATTTATATTAATTGAAAAATGTTTCATAGAAATTATATTTGACTGCGGCGGCATTGAAAACTATTGTTCGTAAAATATGCATGTTACGTGATTAATAATAATTATCAATATGTACATTTCGCATCTATTCGCAAATACAAGCAATTTTCGCATAAATTCGCGTCTATTTCGTAAAAACGAAAATTCCGTACCTCTAGTTATAATTATATTGGAGGAATGAATAAAGTAAGTCAATTGCTCCCAAGCTTACCTAAGCTAACAAAAACTATGGGATCGTTCTGAAGAAAGAAAATACTTTATGTCTTCAATTTTAAAAATTCCAAGACAGAAATCCGTTTCTGAAATTAGGAATTTTTGGTTCCGTGTCTGTCTGTCGCTCAATTTTTGCAAACCAACATATCTTAAAAACTAAACGTCCAATTTTAATAAAAATTGGATGGTAGGTCACAATTAGCCCATTGTTGGCCCATATAAGTTTCAACCTTCTGCGCCCATTTGTTTCTTTCCAAATGCGCACAAACATACATTTATTTATACATCAGCAGAGTAATACCGTGTTTTTGACACTGCAATAGGCTACACAATCTCTCGCAAATTGTGTATTTATTTATACCTACATAATATATCTTTAAAAGTACTCATCTGATTTTTATTAAATTAGGATGGTTTGTCGAAAGTAGCCTGCAGATAGCACCAGATTAATTTCAACCGTCTACGCGCTTTAAACGTTTGCTAAATTAATACTTTTATACATATAAAAAAATCAAAACAATTTCAAACTAACAAAACGAGGGAAATAAATTAGACAATAATGGCTTGTAAAGGCACAAAATCAATAAACTACGTGCTAGGACGCCACACTAAATAGCAGTCTATTTTAGAAGGGGAGTAACAGCCTAAAGAAGTGCCAATATTAAAAGGTGAATTTTAAGATCTTGAAATTATTTATCTGCTTCAATTTATTGAAAGACGAATGAGAGAGATGAAAAAGACGAAATGAAAGAGGACATTTTAAACACTTTTAGAACAAAAAAATTAGTTCCCAGAGAAGACCATATTATTTGTTTGTCCTTTTAAGTAAAGTAGCCTCTTTTACTAGTCAAATGAAGAAGACACGATATTAATTGGTGTTTATGAAAATTACCACCATGAGTAAGAGATAATTATAAAGCCTTTAAATGTATTTTGAATTATTCATAGGAAGTAAATAAGTGATTTGCCTGTTCCTCGCACTATATATTATAATTTGTTGTAAACTGAGCCACCCTCTTGAAAACAAGACCATTTAATGTGGTCTTTATTAACTGTGGTTCCCCCTCGGGAAGGATCCCCTCGCTTGTAAGTACATAATTCTACAACACTCAACGTATAATTCCCTCCTGGTACATATTTCATGTTAGTGGATTGCCTTGGATGCTGGCCGTGATCCCTTGCTTAGTATGTCACATCACGCTCTAGGACCACCCCCCCTGTACTCTCCCCAGCACTCTGAGATCTAGAGAAGTGCAATATAGCATTCCAGCAATGCTTCAAGGTGTGCTTCGTCCAGTCCATACTAACAAACATCTGAAATTGAGAGAATGCCGTTATCGGGATAATTGAGTTGTTTCCATCATTAGTGATTTAATTATTATTTTATCTTCAGTAGGGAGAAAAAGTTATGATTTTGAATTAGTTTAGAGGGACTAAAGTAAGTCTTTTTATCTCTGAACTCAAAAAGTAGGGAGAAAAAGTAAAAGCAGGGCGAAAATGTAAAGATTGCAACTTAATTATTTTATAAATAGTAGAAAATGAATGGCTAATGTAATGAAGTTGTTGAAATCAAGTTGGCGACAATGCTTTTTCGACCATGTTTATCTTTGTTTATAACCTGCATCTAAATAACCTTCTATTTGAGTTTAATTCCAATTCTTATTTGTTTTTAATATTGAATCACTTATATATGCTATTAAAAGTGCTAATACTTATTGTTATTTATTAAAATAATAAATAAAAACTGTGCAATGGACGAAAATGTGTATTTTCTCCCTACTGGAGATAAAATATTGTATGTGCCTCGTGAGTAAAGTGCCATTATTCCCCTCGCGATAATTATCTTATCATTATTCCTTTGGCTTCACCTCAAGAACCAACTTTTTCGCTCAGGGAATAATGACTTACTTTACTCCC
Source organism: Gerris lacustris (assembly GCA_951217055.1). Lineage (NCBI taxonomy): Eukaryota > Metazoa > Arthropoda > Insecta > Hemiptera > Gerridae > Gerris > Gerris lacustris. Next base: position 73,109,440 of record OX578281.1, on the reverse strand, counting down.
TAGGTGCATAAATAACTATTATTGTGTTAACTTAATCTATCCTCTGAACTTGGTTACTTTCAAAGAGTAAACCTTGTAGAAATTAGAAGACATATCTTCGTTGTTTTTCAACTTAAAGAGGTTAACTTTGTTTAATTAAAGGTTTAATTAAAGGTCCGGTCGAACAGGAAGCGGACTGTCAGCTGTCCACCGTGAACTGGGTGGTCAAACAGAACGTGGACAAGGTATACAGCGTGTTTTTTCAACTTTTTTTTTTTTTTTTTTTTTTTTTTTTTGCTTATTATCAGTATGTCTAGTAGTTCCTCCGACGAAGAAAGAGAGGGAATAACTCTAATTAGCTCCCGAGGCGCAGCCGAGGGAGATAATTATCGCGAGGGGAATAATGGCACTTTACTCACGAGGTACATACAATATTTTATCTCCAGTAGGAAGAAAATACACATTTTCGTCCATTGCACAGTTTTTATTTATTATTTTAATAAATAACAATAATTATTAGCACTTTTAATAGAAGATATAAGAGATTCAATAATAAAAAAAAAGAATTGGAATCTAACTCAAATAGAAGGTTATTTAGATGCAGGTTGAAAAACAAAGATAAACAAGGTCGAAAAAGCATTGTCGCCAACCTGATTTCAACAACTTCATTACATTAGCTATTTATTTTCTACTATTTATAAAATAATTAAGTTGCAATCTTTACTTTTTTGCCCTACTTTACTTTTTCGCCCTACTTTTACTTTTTCTCCCTACTTTTTGAGTTCAGGGATGAAAAGACCTGTTTTAGTCCCTCTAAACTAATTTAAAATCATAACTTTTTCTCCCTACTGGTGATAAATGAGATTTATTTTATAATTATTTGGCCACCATTTTGAATCGTAATAGCTAATTGTAAAATCCTTTACAATTAGTAAAGGCTGTATGAAGAACCTATATATAAAATTCCGTAGTCATAGGTCTTGTGGTTCCAGAGATATGTGTCAGCGAGTGGTCTTTGGATTTTATATTACATAAAGTTCTAATTTTATTTTCAATACTTGAATTCTCTTGTTGATTAATATTTATTAGTTTAGTAGAGACACTGGTGCAGGATATTACTGGAGCAGTTTGTCCCTCTTTTAGATATGGATTGTTGGATCCATCAACCAGCCGGCATTTAATCGTTTCAGCTGTATTATAATCCCTATTTCACCCTACTAAACCCCCTCCAACTATAATCCCTACCCATTAGCACAGTCTATTAAAATAAGAACCCTTCCAATATATAAAGAGGGGCTCAGTAAAATCCCATCTAGACCTCGCGCTAGCCCGCCAGACTTCTCATATTAAGTCGACTTAACATCCATAAATAGATCCTGCGCTCAGTGATAACACGGAAAAAAGCCCGCGAAAATCCGATTAAAACATTCAAAACATCAATGGGATTCGGTAGGATCCCCAAAGTAACGCATCATTCAAAGGGAAATATTATAATGAATGGAAACCAGCTATTATCAATTATTAATACTGGTAAGCTTCTAAATAAAAGGTTTTACGACTTTAAGGGAGTGTATTGAAAAATTGAATCTATAATTTTAATTATAGGACTTATTTGCTTTGACTATACAAAGTATAAGCTTCAGTACTTAATTTGATATAATAGATAGATAAAGATTGATATGTTGTCTGTAAAATTAAAAATGTATTTTTTAGATAGGCACTTCAACAAAATAAATGTTTCATTTACAGCAATTAATGGCCTAAAATCCGGATTCTGGCTCTCTTTTTTTTCTGGAGAGGCGTTTGTTTTTATTACTCTATTGATATCAACTTTACTTGTGCACCGATTCTTCGAATGTCCAACTTATTTAAATATCTGGACAGTTATAGGAATATACTTTCTTTCCAAGTCGATTGTTAGTTAAATAAATTACGTTTGCGTAAGCGGTGGGGTGGTTAGAGGTGGTTAGAGGGGGTTAGAGGTGGTTAGAGGGGGTTAGAGGTGGTTAGAGATGGTTAGAGGTGGTTAGAGGTGGTTAGAGGTGGTTAGAGGTGGTTAGAGGTGGTTAGAGGGGGTTAGAGGTGGTTAGAGGTGGTTGAGGTGGTTGAGGTGGTTATAAGTATCGAATATATTTGTACGAGTACTTGTTATAGCCTCTCACATAACTAAGGATATAAGAGGGGAAGGAGGAGAGGGGGGTGACAAGGAAGCTAAGGTTATGAGCCCTAGATAGCAATAGGAGATGAAAAAATAAGAAATTAAAGAATTTACTAAACACTTGTACTAGGTGGCGCAAGGCCATACAAAATTATAATTTATTTTTAATTATTATCACTTAAAGCTAAAAAATAATAGTTTTTTTTATATATATTGTTACTAGAGAGGAACGACCACATCTCCTTGGTGTTTTCAAATCCAAATTCTCTATGTTGTGGAGAGATCTTAATTTAGTTTATTGTCTTGTGAGGGTACTTAGGGTGGCACACCTGTTGTGGAGTGTACACGTCTGGGTACAACTACTGTATTTAATTGTTATAGCCCTAGCCACGCCAAGCTATGTGTTTGTAATGGAGCAAGATGGCCGTGTTAGTGGGTAGTGTCAAATCCGTTTATATCTGTCACATCCTCCTCTCTAGATCAAAGTATTGTTGTTGTATGCGTGTAAAAAGTAATAAGTATAGGTTCTATTACAGATTCAAAAGTTACCGATTATTGTTTTCCACACTGTCAACCTTGGTTCAGTTGTAAGACTGGGAAAATAAGACTTCGGTAGACACTCAACCATTACAGCCAAAGATAATACGTTGAAGTTGCTACTATTTCAACGGAGTAATTGCAAATTTTGTTCTCTCCGCCAAAAAGTAACGTTTAATAATGATGGAAGGTTTTGAATTCTCTAAGAAAAAGTCAGTAGAGAAGTTAAATATAATTTAATTTGACTACCTTTAAGTAGTCGTTGCCTACTTTTAAGTTTTAAATAACCATTTCTGGTTAAAAGTTAACAGCCGACACTACAAAAACTACATTGCTTTATATGGAGAGATGTCTTTGTCAAGTAATTTCAAAAACCATCTCTACAAAACCTATTCATTGTCTTTAATTATTGATTTGTTGATACAATCCATCTTCGCTTTTAATTTATTTGTAAAGATATTTAAATTGAGATGGACAGAGATCCCAAGATATTTATTGCCTTTAATTGCTGTATTGTTGAACCCATCCATCAGATCTTTTAATTTATTTGTAAAGATATTTTAATAAAGATCGTCAGAGATCATAACCTTATATCAGTTTTTCTTCCGAGATTACCGAAGGTAACGGAAGCTATGTGATCGTTCTGAAGAACAAAAAAATTTTAGGTCTCCAATTTTAAAAATTTCAAGACAGAAATCCATTTCAGACATCAGGGAACATTTTTCGTTCCGTGTCTGTCTTTCGGTCTGTGATACTCGTATGTTGGTTTTGCGAACCAACATATCTTAAAAACTATACGTCCAATTTTAATGAAATTTCGGTGGTAGGCCATAATTAGCCCATTGTTGGTCTCATATAAGTTTCAACCTTCTGCGCCTATTTTCTTATTCTCTTCAATATTCACAAACATACATTTATTTACACCTATATCTTTAAAAGTACTTATCTGATTTGAATGAAACTTTCATAGTGTAACGAAACTAACCCGCAGATAGCCCCAGATTAATTTGAACCATCTGCACTCTTTAACTTTTGCTTAATTGACACTTTAATTCGTGTAAAAAATCAATACAATTTTGACAGATTAAAAAAAAAAAAAAAGGGGGGGGGAAACAATTAAACCAATTAGACAATAATGGTTTGTAAAAGCATAAAATCAATAAAGTACGTGGATAGGATGCGAGGAAGCTATGTGCCACACCAATTGGCAGTCAATTTGTTTATTTATTTGTTCACTTATAATGACATTTGTGCTTCGGGTTACTAAAATGCTTTTGACGCGAATCTTTGTATAGCAGTGATGCAAAAAGGTAGGGTGTGGGACTGTGGGTCCGGGGTTTCCTAATTCATGTCGTAAGAGAGGGCGTTTTTGTTTTCATGAGACTCCGCCGTATCCAATCCATTTGGTCGGGTAAAGTCACTTAGTCTGATGGCTGTTGGACCAGGCTTTTAAGCACGGAGGGAGAAAACAAGAAGCGTTTAAACGCACTTTGATTTTTCAACGTCAATATTAAAAAAAAACCGGTTTGAACAAGAAACGATCTGATAGCGTCACCATGAATGCAAGTGCGAGAAAGAGATTGGTGGAAAATACTTAAAGTTTTTTTGCGTCGAGGCTTTGAACGTGGTACGAAGAATCAAGTGTTTTAGATTAAAGCTTTGAATTACTGAAAGTGTTGTTACTGGAGGGGGGGAGGTGACATTTTATTCACTGCGTTAACAGTACTGAAAAGGGTATGAAAGTTTTTTCTCTTTATTTCAAATGCTTTCCGCTAGATTTATCATATATAAGAGACTTCCTGGACGCTTAGCGTCGTTGGACGGTGGACCGGCATAACGCACAACAGGAAACTATGACGTATTGTCACCCTACCTCCCTCTCCCCCCATTCAACCGACTCCTCCCTCCAAACCATTTCGCTTGACAACTGCTTTAGGGTCAACTGTAACGAATGAATACTAAATTTTACGTGACATGTTTTGTTAGAAATGGTTAAAACTCAATATGTTTTAAAATAAATTCCTTGAGGTACTAATATAAATAAAAATATTCTTCTAATTAATAGTACATCACGCGTCTAGTGCGGAAAGAAGCATTTTGCTTGCGAGTGTGGAGTTTGCACCCGATAGATAGCGAAGGTAGTAAAACCATACGAGCAAAGCTAAATGCAGTTTTCGCACGAGTTGCGTACCGTACTTTATCTACGATTGTTGGATTTTAATAATAAATACAGAAAAAAACAGTTACCTTATATTAAACAAGCAGCAAATTAGTTTTGTTAAATGTTAACAAACACGCTTATCGTGTGATAAGGTGAAGAATTCTTCAATTTATCGCACTAGTGCGGAAATAAAGAAGAATTACTTATATAAAACATATTTCACCCTGGACTCTCCGTTTTTCCTCTTTTCAACTTAGTCCTGCAGGCTTTCAATATATTTCATTTTTAAAGAGGTAAAAGTAACTCATATTTTACGATTTTGGTAGTATTCATACTACGGAAAGATTAAATTTTAATTTAACTATACTGGAAATATAGAGGCCCGTGGTTCAAATCCCGGCGTGGAGCCTATTTTTCTGTCTGTTTCCCGTAGTTAGTAATAATTGTAAAAGTAACTTAAGTTAATTTAATTTAACAGTCATTTTGTTTCTTTGAGATAATATTAAAAATAGTCTAGGAGATAAAGTGTTTGACTAACATCAAGCTAGAAGTTTGTGTATAAGTAAATCTTTTGATGACATTTAAGAATATGTGGTCGGCTAAGTTCGTCTGCGGGACATATCTTGGCAATAGGCATTTGAAAAAAACAAACCGGTGGAGAGCGGCCATGTCCTGCCCATTGTGGTTGACAATGTGATTTTCATGATCCTGCGTGCAAAACTAGTTAGACCGAAAATCAAGTTGATGTTAGTTTATCATTTGTTTTGAAGTAATGTTTGAATAACTCCCCTGTTCGTTCTGACGCAACTGAGTTGTTACTTAACGGCTTTTTAATTAAGCTGCACACCCAGCGATTTTGTCTCGGGCTGTTGCTAGACATTTTTCAAGTGATCCAGGATTGACATGATTGAAAAAGTCGCAGGTTTTCCAAAAAACGGAGGAACATGATACACTGTTCTGAACACAATTTAGTCGTCTGTACGTGTTCCGAGACTTCCAACTTCCGAGTCAGTTTCTTTACTGCCTGTCATAGAGACAACTTTTGAAATAATTGAAGATTTGCAAGCACTCCCGTGTCTTTGAGATGGCTGATGGAATAACCATCTTCAAAAGGGTTTTGAAATCAGCTAGACTCATTTTCAGAAAAAAAAGTCTGATTCCCTTTGCCATCATTTTTGTTTAAATTTTTTTGTGAAGATTCACACCCAACATTAATGCCTCCCGAAAATTGATTTCTTCTACACTACCGTTTAGGATTACGATTTTTTTTTTCTCTCTTATTAAGAAAGCTTATTACTATTCAGGCACAAGTTAAATGCACAGAGAGTAATTTCATGGGTTATTGTGTTTAATTGTGTTGCAAAACTAGCTCTGATGTGTTTAGGTGTGAACACGTGACGTTGTTTAGCGACAGTCTAAGGACAATATATCGTGAATGGTCCAATACAATGTCGCGCGACTTTATCGCAAAGTGTGTAATAGGGTTTAGACCGACATATCATACATTGTAAAATCCAATGTATAGTTTTGTTTTAATTTATTTCTTGCATCGGTTGTGGCTTTCTCTTACTCTCCATAAAGTCAAAAATAGTTTGTTTTTAAAATTATATTGCTGAACAGTTTAGGCACTTCTTTAGATTGTTACTCCCCTTATAAACACAGAGGGGATAGTTAGATTGTTACTCCCAGTAAAAACAGACGAGTAACAATCTAAAGAACGTGTATTGAATATTCTTCTTTAGATTGTTACTCCCCTTATAAAAAAACATAAACAGAGGGGAGTAGCAATCTAAAGAACGTGTATGGAACGTCCTTCATTATATTGTTACTCCCCTTATAAAACAACAAAAACACAGGGGAGTAACAATATAAAGAAGGTGTATAGAACGTTCTTTCTTTAGATTGTTACTCCTCTTATATAAACAGATGTGTGATATTCCTTTGTCCCAAAGCGCATTGAACTAAACATTCCTTTCTCTTAATATTTATTTAGTCAAAGTCATGTATTTTCTAAAACAAGTATAAGGGAGTAACGATCTAAAGAAGTACCTAAATAGAATCATTCTTATCATGATTTTAGTCTATTTTTTCTATAAATAATATTATTTTCCGTGGTAGGCTGTGAAATAGTAACTTTAGAGCTTAAAAAACATAGCTAAAATCAATTTTTTCATTACGTGGACTTAAAAAATCTTTTCATTACTCCTAGCTGTAAATAAAAATTTTTTTACGTCCTAGGACGAAAAAATCTTTTCTTCCTTGCTGATAGTTATCAAAACTTCCGTTTAAGCGCTGCAATCTTTGTAGAAATGCATCTTAGTATGATTAAAATCCGCTAGATGTCAATGCGTTTTATTTATCTTTTCTTATAGTGTAACCTCTTTTTTAAGGTTTCTTTTTTTAAAAATCTTAAGTATGTACTAATATTTGTTATTGTTATATTGATTATTGATTAATATTTAATGATTTTTCATTTTCTGCTAGAATACCATACGCTACACGACTGTGAAGTGTTTTTTCTTTACCTTGGCAATATTTACTGTCTCGCTTCGCTCGACAGTAAATGTAATTGTAATTTTGTAAATGTAATTTTAAAAATATATTTAGACGTCTCCAACGATTCATCCTGCTCTTTCTTACAAACTAATATTAATAACATCTTGTTGTGGTGCAATACGAATAAAATGAGTATTAATGCTGATAAATCAGTAGTTATCAGTTTCAGTCGTCGTCGCTGTCCAATGCACTTCGACTACTTCGTTAATGGCTCTCCGGTTAAACGTGTTTCTTCAGTCTCTGATCTAGGAGTTCTATTGGATTCTAAGCTCTAATTCAACGAGTACGTCGACTCAATAGTTGCAAAAGCTTCCCGTCGCCTAGGTTTAATTCGCCGTGTTTGTCATGGCTTATCAATAAAGTGCTTCCTTCGTCTTTATATTGCCCTTGTAAGACCGCTTCTCGAATATGCTGTCCCAGTGTGGAATAACCTTTTTCAAGTTCGCTCTGATCAGATCGAAAGAATTCAGCGTTTATTTGTCAGGATATGCTATCTTCGATTCTTCTATAATAGGATTTACTATTCTTACGAATCTCTTTCTAACGCCCTGGGCCTTTACACCTTATACGATAGAAGAAGGGCTTTTGAAATTTTGTATCTATCCAAGGCTCTAATAGGTGACTACTGCTGTCAAGAGGTTAAGTCTCATGTTATTGTCCTTCCTTTAGGAAAACGTGCCAGCAGATTTGCTTACATTAAGGAGTTATCCAATATCAGCCCTCTTGTCCGCTCTGTCTATCAAATTAATAATTTATTCCACTGCAATAATAACATTTCCATTACCACTCTGTCCAACCTTAAATCAATCCTAGTTCTCATGTGTTCCTTCAATTGACAGTCATCATATTTTTTCTCATGATACTTAATCTTTGATTTTTTTACTCTTAACTTCAAACAACTTCTCTATAGCGCTTAACGTGTAGCTTTTTTAAAAGCTGTTTAAGGCTATTAAAAAATTATTTAAAAAAAAAAAAAAAAAAAAAAAAATTGCCGCGGTAAAGAAAAAACTCACTTTTCAGCCTAGTAACATAATATACTATTTTATAATAATAGATTATTTTTTATTCTTTTTATTAATCTTTTGATCAAAATAATTTTGTACTTGTGAAACGGAAGAGAGTAATTCGATCAGACATTAAACTAAAAGCTCTTGAAAATCTAATAGAGATAATATTGTATGCATCTACACCACAGTCGGGTTGACTGTACATTACAGAGGGGGGGGGGAGATACCCTGCTGGTACTTCCAGCAAGGCAAGTCTAAACGGTTAGGAAAGAACGGAGGCGGGATTCCAAACCCATTTAGGGGAGTACTTGAGAACTCCCATAGCCCCTACCTATATTAATATTGGCGGCTTTATATCGAGGGGAAGGTAAATTAGTCCACGATGACAGGGGATCACAAGGGAGGGGGCTCTAATGAACAAGAAGAACGCTCCACAACTTTCTAGAGGGGGGAAAACACAAAATATGACTTCAGAAAATACCGATTATGGAAGTACTATATCTTTTTTCGCTCCCATCCTAAATGTCAAGGTAATTTTTATTTTTTTTCATATCGAAATATTATTTTCCTGTACCTAAAGTTTGGGAGGACCTTCGCCCTTCCCACACACACACACACACATACATGTGCATTTTAGAATATTAAAAATAAAAACCATTACTATAAAATTTACAGGCAGTATATTAATTAAAAAATTAAAACATTAAAGACACCAATTTAGTTTCGATTTGCCAAAGTCATGGGTTGATATATGATCTTTAATAGTAAGAACCTCCGTTAATTCTTTTTTTATAGATTGTAAATTACCGGTCTGTGTACTAAATGTTATTTAGTATTTACAAAGTGGTATTAAACCCAAATATTTGAACGGAAGCTATACAATTACTATTTGTCAGCCATTTTCTCATTGAGGTAAATTATTAAAACATTACTTCACTTATTCGGCAGGTGCTGATTACGACTGTGTTTTTGGTTTTACCTTAATTGAGGTTTCACCTTAATAAATCTATTACAAATAGAATTTCACTATTTTTCCTACATCTAGAGTAATTCCACTGCTCAATTTCGAAGATACTCCGACTACACCTTTACATTTAATAGCAACAAACTTTTTTCTATTGGCTACCTCTTATTTTTTTCTTATAAAAGATTGATTGTACTGTCCGATATTTTATGTATATATTTGTTTTTTTTTTTTACTTTCTCATATAAAGAGAAAGTATTGTGATAGCGCGAAAATTCGATTTTGATATTTTGATGGATTTACACGTTTTGAGGTCCCCTGAGTCCAAAAAAGTGGTTTTTAAAAAATGTCTGTCCGTCGTCTGTCGTCTGTGCAGACGCCTGAAGCCTAAACTACAGGGCCGATTTTGACGAAATTTGGCATACGTGTTTAGAAAAATCATACCCCGAGGCGAAATCGAGAAATGAATTTTAGCTCTCAATTTGGGGGTGCTACCCCCCAAAAACTCTGAAAAAACGTGAAAAAAAATTATTTCTCGAAAACGGTACCGACGATTTTGATGAAAAAATTCTAAAATGTAGTCCATTTAAATACTAATCTAACGATATAAGCCGTTTTCCCGGGAAAAATCTAGTTCCTGAGAAAATAGCTTAAAACGCGGACGGAGAGAGCCCGGGTTCGATTCCCCGCCCAGGAGAAGTTATTTTTATGATACATTTCGATGAAATGTTCAATAATAATTAAATGTACATACGAAAACTAATAAATGGAAAACACTGGGCATTGTAATTATGAACTCGTATATGAGAAAGTTTGTCTGAGTTGTCTCGGACCGATTTTTTCTTTATTTAGTCTATTAGGGATGAATAATTTAAAAGATCAAAAGTTCTTTTAATAATTCATTTCTATTCCCTGATTATATTTGGTCCAAACCTGAGCTTGTTCAGGCTCATAATAATCAGATGAGTTCTTTTGAAGATATTAGTGTAAATTAATGTATGTTCGTGTGCATGTTGAAGAGAAACAAATATGCTCAGCAGAAGGTTGAAACTTATATGGGACCAAAAATGGGCTAATTATGACCTACCATACAAATTTCGTTAAAATCGGACATGTAGCTTTAAAAATATGTTGGTTCGCAAAACTTCAGCGACAGACAAGGAACCAACAATGTTCCCTGATGTCCGAAACGGATTTCTATCTTGGAATTACATAAATATATATATATATATATATTGAGGCGCTCAGGGCAATAGTGGCCTATCCACAAAAATTAATTTTGAAATAATTAATATTTAAGTTTTGCATTAAAATCAATGCCTACCTAGCATTCACTTTTAGAGATATATTGATGAACTGATAAGATTTTTACTTAGAATTCTCTCCTTTTCGTAAATTTACACTTATTACTTTATTTGGAAAAGTCATTTTAAATTTAAAGGAATTTTTTGCTTCCGAGCTTACCGAAGGTAACGGAAGCTATGTGATCGTTCTGAAGAATGAAAAAAATGTAGGTCTCCGATTTCAAAAATTCCAAGACAGAAATCCGTTTCAGACATCGGGGAACATTTTTGGTTCCGTATCTGTCTGTCGGTCTGTCGTTCAATGTTTGCGAACCAACATATCTTAAAAACTACACGTCCAATTTTAATGAAATTTGGTTGGTTGGTCATAACTAGCCCATTTTCGGTCCCATATAAGTTTCAACCTTCTGCGTTAATTTGTTGCTCTTCCACATGCTCACAAACATACATTTATTTACACCTATAGCTTTAAAATTACTTATCTGATTTGAATGAAACTTTTATAGTTTATCGAAAGTAAGCCGCAGATAGCCCCCAGATTAATTTGAACAGTCTATGCTCTTTAACTTTTGCTAAATTGATACTTTAATTCGTGCAAAAAATCAAAACAATTTTGACAGATTAAAAAAAACAAAAAAAACGGGGGAAACAAATAAACCAATTAGATAATAATGGCATGTAAAAGCATAAAATCAATAAAGTACGTGGATAGGATGCGAGGAAGCTATGTGCCACACTAATTGGCTGACTATTTTTATTTTTGAGCGTTAGGCCACTATTTGCACTGAGCAAATATATATAAAATGTAGACTCAAAAATAAGTTTTTAAAGTGCTTAAAAACTTCGGTGATTTTGCTAGAAACTTAATTATCTTTTTAAACTTGTTTCAAACAACATCGAAGAGACATTGGTATTTGGCCTTCATAGCCCTGATATCTACATTGATAAATAAACCAAGTAATGAAACTAATAACCGTGTTACTGAATCATAAGTCTGAGTGTACTTAGTCTAAGTATATCTCTAAAAGGGAAACCAACAAGAGTAATTAGTAAAGAGTGTGAAATGAAGAGGGGGGGGGGGAGGCACTGTCAAGGACTTTATTTTTGAATAATGATGACAGATGAACTGCGAGCAGAGTTCAGAACAAAACTTACTTTCACCCCCCCTCTCAGAACCAAAACCACTCTCTATAATTGTACTTCTTGCGTTCCACAGAACAATGCAACATACTTCCAACCAACCAGACTCAGGCAACCGGCTAGAACAAAACCATAAGCAACAATTGGAGAAGCAACAATTTAAAAAAAAAAAGTATATATTTTTTTTATAACGAGGCAAAGAGACAGATCGTGTAGTTGAGTTTTTTTTTGTTATATGTTACATTACCGGTGGTGTTTACATACGTAATTTTTACTTTTATAACTTTTTTAAAAAATATTTTATTGTTTATTGATTAACACAACTTACATTGCAACAAGGGATAATGCTGTTATTGTTTACTTTACATGGAGGGAGCAACGTGAAGAAGAAGTAGTCAAATGACTTACTTGGTTTGAATATTATAAATTAATTGTATATTCAGATTAATTAAATAATGATAAAGTAGATTAATAATATATTACAGGGGTGCCCACAGAGGGGGGTTATGACGCAGACTGCGTCGTTAAAATTCTTGGGGGGGGTTAGTAAATAGCACTTTTTTCCACTTTTGGGGGGGGGGGTGGATGTGATAATATATATTTCCAACATACCAAACATCTTTTCCTGTAAGGAAACTTGCCCTCAGAAGTCCTTAAAACTCATCTCTTTGCACTTAAATTTTCCGGGGGAGGGCCCCCGGACCCCCCTTCCCCCCTCCCCGTTATTTGTCCAAAGGGGCCCACATGCTAACTTGCCCAGGGGCCCAGGAATCCTCTCAATTGGTCTGCAAGCGGTTCGGCTGATTGAGTAATGAGCAGAGTTAAAATAATCAGAGACAGGCTAAGCTACAATGGGTAGACATGGCTTTCTAACATAATGGTAATTTCTGCAGGAAAAGATGTATTAGATTCAATTTCCACAAACGAAATCATATTGATGCATTTGCTTTATCAACATAACAAAGGAAAAAAATTACTTGTCCTCTCATTTGTCTTATTTCTGTTACACTGAGCCTTTCTTGTCTTTTTTGTCATTTATTTAAATCAAGAGTTTTATAATGATTTTTCTTCACTCTAAGTTTATAATAAGTTTTTTGAAACGTTCAGTATCATTTTCATGCACTAAGAACAGGATGTAGCATATTTTCAATTAATATTAGTATATAGAGTCTGCCAATATTAGTTTCCTAAAACTTTGTTTAGATACAATTTTGTAGGCAGGTGTAGTTTTAGTTAAATTTGTACGTGATATGATAATATCATATCACGTACTTATATTATAAGTTTTTGTATTCATATTGATTTTTTTTATTATGTTTGTGTGTTCTTGTGATTTGTTTTATATAAAATAGAACAATCCTCAAATAATATGTGGACCTATATAATACAAAAATCGTTACTTTATCTTAACAACGAACTGTTATTTTTAATAAAATCTCAGGTTAACTAAAAAAGGAGTTTTATTTAATTTTCTATTTAATTTTATTCTAAAATGTAACAATTTGTGACGAGAATGTACATTATAAATACTGACAAATTAATATGAGTCAGGTAAAGAATTTATATTTTACCAACATAACGTAAACCGAAAAAGATGTGTATGTATATGCATATCTCAAAAAGTTGGGGGGGGGTGCGTCATAGAGCTTAGGGGGGGTGGGCACCCTGTATATTATATAAGATTTGAGAATAGATACTAGATAGTTATAATTATAATATTTAAAAAAAAAAAAAAAATTATAGCAGTTAATCTTTATGCCACTGCCTCTTGTCTTGGAAGGTTACCTGGGAAGATAGTAGTTGTACAAGAAGATTAGGATGATGAAATAAGGATTCATAGCTTTAATAAAGAGAAAATAGCTTTAAACTTGGACGGTGAGAAGACCTATTCGATTCCCTCTCGAGGAGAAGTTATTTTTATGATATATTTTGATAAAATGTTCAATAATAATAAAATGTACTGAAGAAAACTAATAAATGGAAAACACCGGGCTAAGTAATTATGAACTCGCATATGAGAAAGTTTGTATGAGTTGTCTCGGACCGAATGTTTTTATTAAGTATCACTTTTTAATATACATAAGGTAAGTAGTTGCCTTAAAGTCAAAGTATTTGAGAGATAAACTTAATAATTTGTTTATTTTTTTATTTTAAAGGATTATTTCAAAGGTTTATCTATTTATTTATTGAGGAAGAATATATATATATATATATATAATTTAATACATAATGTAAGTATGATGATTAAACATTTCTTTTGTGAAATCCTTGTAATCTAATTTTATCAAAGAAATCAGTATTCAACATATTTTAAATCTGGTAAAGTAATGGATAGCAAGAAATTTGAGAACAATATCATTAAAAAAAAGCATACGGAATAATAATGGGAATAATTTGACGTTGATACTGTTGAATCATTTGTCAGTTGACCGGAAAAAAAGAAGCAGCGTGAGGATATCAGTTTCGAGTTATTGAAAGCCCCGGGGGTGGAAGCGGCCCTCGCACTTCATGCTGATAACGCCTGTTGCTTTGGTATCACTGCCGCTCCCAGTCGATACCAGTTCTTTGACTGTACCGTCCCCTCTTTAGTTTTATAACTTCACTAACAAGGCATCACAGTACAATAGACTGCCTCGTTATACTTGCCACGCTCTCCAGCTTCTGATATAACTGATATTAATATTCATATCCGTTAAAAATATAAGGTTACAATATTCAATTTTTAAACTTATAATGACAATTAAAGGTGGATTCATAGATGCGATTTTTACGCGCTTCAGAATAATCTATAGGCTGTCATAACATGACGCGAGAAAAGTTGATTCCAAACTAACCTTATCGCAATGAAACTAACCTTAATGAAACCTTCCCATCATCTTCCCTTTTGTTCATATTTCTGAGTCATACATTTACAGTAAAACTCATATGAGTAGTAAAATTACTAAAGGCGCAAAAATTCGATTTTTAAATTTTGACGAATTTACACGTTTTGAGGTCCTCTGAGTCTAAAAAAGTGGCATCATGAAGGGGACTTTTGTACCCCGTACTCCTGGTGTACTAAAATTTAAATTTCAAAACCTCATGTAGACATCGAAAATTTTCTTGTTTTGAAGGTCAAGTGTGCAAATTTTCATTTTGATCGGAATAAAACTGTAGATTTGTATAAGAGACATACACACATACACTCTTCTTTTATTTGTCGTATAGATAGATAAATATTGCAAAATATATATTTTAATTTGACTAATCTCCGATAAAAACTGATAGGTAACATTTTTCAACTGATTAAGATTAATTGCAAGATAAAAAGAACTTTTTATATACTACGTTTTTAAATTTTCTGTCATAAATCATAAATTTGAAACCTAATAAAAATATAATATAATATGGGACATGCCAAAACAAATAAAATATCTTGCGGATTTTTTCCGAACTAACTTTCCATACAGCATAATTTGCTGAAAACGAATTACATTTTGCTATAAGATGGATAAAAGTATTAAAATATTGCATTGTCATCGTGTTCTGAGCTATTCTAAAAAAATTTCAAATGTCTAGCTATTTGGAAAGTTAGTTAAAAATCGATTGCAAGATTTGAACTGGACAAACAAACAAACAAACAAGACAGCAAGCTAATAAAAACGTAGTAAAATACTCTTATTTATGTTTTTTATGATTACTCAGAACAAATCGAACCTTTTTAGCTTAGCTTATCTTGTGACATAATTGGTTCTTTGACTAATGTTATAGTATAGTTCATTTAGGGAACGTGGAAGAAAGAAACTCAGTTAGTTTGATCTCTTGGCGTTTTCGTCGAGGAGCTAATAATTGATAGTCGGTTTTCTTGTACGTAAGTAGTTTACTTGAAGGTTTTTTCTTGTTGTCATACATTTATATTTGAAGGATAGAGACTGGAAGACGTTGAGAATTGGCTGTGTTGGCACCCCTGGAGGAACACGCTAGGGCTTCTATTTACACAACAGATCTTTTTCACGCTGAGAGTGCTCTAGAATCCCCCTAATACATCTACTCGTCACGTTCTGTCACCCAGGTCTTTCTCATTCTTCTGCTCTACTTCAAGCGACTTCTTCCACCATATCTTACTCTTATACTAAAGCAAACGTCCTCTACATATATTTCCTTGCATTTCAAACCTGTATGGATTTCTTTCGGTGACTTTTCCTTCTGAAGTAGATAAGGATATAGAAGTAGTTAAATGAATGACCATAATATGCAAAGTTTTCATGCTTTTCCTCCCTATATGAAACTTTTTCAAATTCCAGCATTTTGAGATCAAATTAACTTTAATACAAATGCACAATAGTCCAGGAGATAGCGTGCAAAAAAGTGTCTGACTAACTTAAGTAAATCATTTGGTGCCTTTTAAGATTGTAATGGTCAGCTAAGTTTGTCTGCGGGACATATCTTGTCAATAGGCATTTTAAAAAAGCAAACCGGTAGAGAGAGGCCATGTCCCACCCTTTTTGGTGGACAATGTGATTTTCATGATCCTGAGAACGAATTTAGTTAGTAGACCAAAAATCAAGTTGATGGTAGTTTGTCATTTAATAGGTGACATCTTTGATTTGGAGTAATATTTAACTAACTAACCTATTAAGTGACTCAACTTGATGATTGGTCTACTAACTAAATTCATACTCAGGATCAAAAAAATCACATTGTCCACCAAAAAGAGCGGGACATGGCCGCTCTTCACCGGTTTTTTTTTTTTTTTTCAAATGCCTATTGCCAAGCTATGTCCCGCAAACAAACTTATCTGACCACGTACTTTCTTAAATGGCACCAAAAGATTTACTTATACACAAAATTCTAGCTTGATGTTAGTCAGACACTATCTCCTGGGCTATAACTAGAGATCATATAATTTATTATATGGGTTTTACCCTCCTAAAGACCAGCGGCCACCTGAAGCAGAGCGTTGTTGAGTGGGCTCCGCTTGTGAAATCGGACCCCATTGTTTAAATGGAAAGGTGGCCACCGGTTGCGGAGCAGAGTTGAGATGAGCGTAGCGGCGCTTATTGGCTCCGATATCTTTGTCGGCTTTAAAAACTTGACTCCGCTTCCCCCTCCACCACAATAATATTATCTCGGAGGAAAATAAATTATAAGTTAATAAATAAACTGTACAATAAGTTATCAGTGCTTTGCAACAGCACTGATAACGGAAAATTGCATGCAAATTGCACTTGCAATCTCTCATTTTATTGAGGAGATCATTAAACTGAGGACATGTCATATGAAATAGTTAAAACTGTCTATGATTTAGATCATCAAAAAGGTTATGAAATTCCCCAAATTATTCCCTTGTTCTCAGAAATAGACTTTCCCACTCTGTCTCATAATGATTTAAAGCGTCACAAGCCACAAGAGAAGAGTCGGCTTTAAGATCATCGGATTATGAACTTAAACTAAAATAGTATAACTTTCGTTGTCCAATATCTTGGGAGGCTCTCAAACCAGGCATTCACGATCCAACTTGGTCATACGACACTCTCTCCAACCGGTCCATGTGGTACGATAGTTGGACCCGTGCTGTACGACCAAGTTAGGTTGGTTTAAGCTTACTCCGCTCCGCTTTCTGTTGCCATACCCACAGTACATGTTGGTGCAGTGGCTTATATTATATAGATTATTAGAAAAACTCTGAACTCGACCGCTGCCCGGAAAGAACTCAATTATATATTTTCATTAAGTTGACATTAACATTAACATTACTTGTTAATTGTAAAAACAAACTATTAATGCATAAAGAAAATATTACCCCAACAGTACACAACTCCACCCAACTACACTCATCTCCACTTTCGTGGCCGCCCGGTCATATTACTAACGCTAGTAATTAAAAATAAAGCTTAACGGTATGAGGTAGGAAAAGATACTTAGGTGGATACCACGCTCCACGGTGTAAAAAGTTATTAAAGACTTATATGTCCATACGATTTTCAAGAACTAATCTGTTTGAAACACCGCCAGATGATTATGATTAAATAGGTTCTCTTCCCCCCCCCCCTCCTTACCATGTTCTTCAAACAGATTATAACTTTATTCTTTAGTAAAAAAAAAAGAAAAGAAAAATCTGGTCAAAAGGACGAAATGGTTTTCATTGTAAAGCAACCAACTGGAAATAAAGAGGTGGAAATATCCTCTACTCTGAAAGGATGAGGAACGAGGAAATCTTTTGTATCCTTCAAAACGGCGCTTTGCTAAAGAAGCGAAACATGTGTGAAAGCGAGTGAAGAGAGAACGGCAAGCGTTGAAAATTTCCGTCAAGAACCACCGAACGGAATACAATAGAAGGAGGATCCCTAAATCCTTATAATCCTGTCAAGGAGTTCAAAACACCCCCTTAAAGCAAAATAGAGCGCTGCTGAAGCTTTGGGAAGAAGAGCGGTTGGAGAGAAGCTTCTAACTATTAGAGAACAAGCGGATTATCTTGCGTTAAAGGGAACCTTTACAAAAAGGTTTCGTTGGGGTTCCTCCGCTTGCTGGTCCAGTGTTTCCCCAGTTTGCTTAGTACTCAATCATTCTCTATAAAATAATCAATTTTCGTGCCATAATAGTACGTTTTACATTAATAGCAACAAAAGATACGTGTGGTGTCGCTGAACACCCGGTAGGAACGAAGTTCCTTACGCTTTTTATTAAAAATAAATTATAAAATTACTGTGCTAAGTATATGATAAACTACTTATACAAGGCGGAGTTAGAAAAAGAGACAAAATTAAAACTAACTATTTGTACTAGCGGAGTTAAGGCAAAATTAAAAGAAAAACTTTTAATTATCTTTGAAAAGAGTGTCTTTCAATAAATAATGTATTGTAAATTGAGAAAAAAGTTAATTTTGATTAGTTTATAGTTAAAGCAGATGGTTGTAGAGAAGAAAAGAACTGTCCCATCAGACTTCACCGTCGAATTACTCCAATTAAAATATTATAATATAAAATATAAATCAACAACACTCAAAAACTTCTGCTTGTATCAGGTTGAAATTTTACATGCCTGTTTCAATTGCACTTAAGGCGATGTGTAAGAAGTTTTATTAAAATAGTTATGTTAAACGTAAGATATCGGTAAAAACGTTAGTTTTCTTTATTTTAATCTTTAGGTCCGCTTTAATAAATTTAGCGATCTTTATCACTTCATAGCAGTGTCGGTGTTTATTTACTAAAAAAAATTAAAAATAAAAACTAAAAATACTAAAAGTCTTATTAAATAGATGAAGTTAGCATTTTTTCACGTCCTAAAATTCCAATTTTAAATTTGAAGCTTACGTTTACGCGAGCGTTGCACATGAACGCTTGGGCGGATAACGTTGTCCAACAAACTCAGCCAAGGTATTGGTAAAATGAACATGAGTACCAAATTTCAACTAACTCAGTCTTCTTTTACTCAAGTTATTGTCATCGGAAGATTTCGTGGCGTTTATATTGTGACAGTGATTTTGTGACGGTTATTTTGTGATGGTTATTTTGTGACGGTGATTTTGGTCGTTTTCTTCGGATTCACTACCGGGCTCTAGAACGTGCCATAAAGAACTTCGTTCCAAAAACAAATTGAACCCTATGTACAAAAACAAATATCTTTATTTTATAAAGAAATTTATTTGTATTATTCAAACGTCTATTATAGGTTATTGGTTGGAACCCTACTCAGAATTCCTTTGATGTGATATTTATAAGCAGAAGCCCTTGGTTTTGGTTTCTTATCGGGGGGGCTTCATCTACTATTCAATAAAGAGCCCCCCAGGTAAGAGGGAACAACCCCAACAGTGATTCCCCTTTAATAAACTCTAGACTTTAAAGCGTTTGATATCGAGACGGAACTTTTACTTACTGACATTTTATTGTAAAGTAAACATGGCGACAGCAATTATTACTCTTCGTTTGATATGGCTGCTTAAAAATTATAACATGTTAATTAAATGTCTTACATTGAATTGACATTGTTAAAAATAAAATGATTGTGCGAAAAGTCTCACGTAATAAGGGTTTCTTTTGTATTGTGAACATGAAATGATTAATCGACAGAGGAACTGCCGATAAAATAAATTAACAATAAACGTGAAAACATGGAAAAATTTAATTTTCCTAGGGCCAGTTAATGAGATCAAATTGCTATTCTTATTTTTTATACGGCTTAGCAGACCGCTTAGCAGCTAAGCCGTTAGTAACGGTCTGCTAAGACTGTTTCAGTAACACCAGAAATGTGGTTTTAGGGAGAGGTGGGGGGGGGGGGGGTAAACACGTAAACTTTTAATGTTTTTTTAACAAAACGGCTTGAAAATTTAACAATTTCCACAAGTGTTAATTTTGAGTTTGTTATATTTTTCCTGTGTTCGCGTCAAAAACGTGTCAATAATCACTTTTGATTCAAAAGTTATTGGAACCGTACAGAGTGACAGACAGACACAGGACTATAAAGGTTTTTTTTATGCCGCATAAGGCTGAAAGCTGCCTAGCAGTCCGAGCGTGACCGAGTTTGCTTCAGAATCAAAGACATGAATCAGCATGAGGCTATTTACATTTTGTTGAACGCCAAGCGAATCCGGGCCTAGCCGGGCAAGTTGAATCAGAAATTTTTGTTTGAAACGCACTTTCGGCGGCCGACCTACAGAGAACTGAAGGGGCGGCCGAATAAATTCAAAGTAAAATTATTAAAAACAATGCTAGATAGGACAAAAAACACAGCTCTTCTTTTATTTAAGCTTTTTTGAGAGAATTGTATCGCGCCGTTTAGAACATTGTATTTTACCAATTTCATAATGGTGAAGTTGGTTACATTCAACGAAATATGCATTTTGTCTGTCTGTCTGTCAGTAACGTTTACGCGTGTGACGATAACTTGAGTAAAAGTTGACCGATTTAGTTGAAATTTGGTATACATGATCCTTTTACTAATACTCAGGCTAAGTTCGTTGGACAGCGTGATCCGTCCAAGAGTTCGCGCGCAATGCTCGCGTAAACGTGAGCTTCAAATTTAAAATTGGAATTTCAGGACGGGAAATGATTCTATCATCATCTATTCGACGAGAAGAACATTTTTCTCCAATAACATTTTTTAGTAAAACCAACAGCGACACCGCTATGAATTAATAAAGATCGCTAAAACTATTAAAGCGGACCTAAACGTTTAAAATAGAGAAAACAATCTTTTTACCGATATCTTACGTTCTAACGTAACGATTTAATGATTGGTTTAATGATTTTCGAGAAGCAATAAAATAGCTATTGATGGTATGGGCAATGCGACCTCACAGCTGTAAGCGGATGATGGATGATAAGTGTCTCAACTGCTGAATTTTGAAAATATTTATATGTTAACTCTGTAAATGTGGTGTCATGTCCATCCTATTTCTTCTTGATGTTGGTGAAAAATTTACTTGAGTTTATTTCTGTACCTTGGAAGTAAAAGGGCCAATGTCCATTTTGTGAGTTTTGTAGAAACCGCAAATTACATTTTATTAATTCTTTCAATCCGCACTGTATCGTACACGCCCAATGTATTAAATTATTTTTTATAATTATTGAATAGAAATTAATATGTAGAATTATTTTTAAGGTTTGTTTACTAATTAATTAATTTTGTGGACATTGGCCCTTCAGAAAAACATTTTCTAATGGACATAGGCCCTTAACAACAGCGGTTGCAAGGGACAAAAAATAAAAAAAATTAAGACAAAATAAAGGAAGGAATACTTTACGATAACGACAAATTTTTTAAGTAACGTAATTAACTTTAAAATACAAAATTTTAAAATTAAAAATGAACTTGAGTCAAAAAATAATAAATCTCCTCTTCGTCGTATTCTGTCCGACATATTTCCTGGGGAAATATGTCGGTATCAATTTCTTTTGAAGATAATAAAGTACAATAAAATGGTTTATAATCACTTAACTACATTTTTGTAGATCCCTCAATTATTTTAATTTTGCCTTGATTGTGGGCAGAATTTGAGTGTTAATTGGTTTAAGATTATTACCGGAACGTCTTTTTCTTAAAGTACCTCGCCTTAAATCTACTTTCTTTAAGCCCATGGTATACCTAACCTTTACCGTCTAATTATTTTCTGTGAGCCAGAGAAGATGACAATAAAGAACTAAAATTTAAAAATGTCAATAGGGAAAAATGTAAATGTGGAGTGATTCAATGTGGAAGCTATCAGTTTCATAGTGAAACCGGCCTATGTCCCTGTAAAAATAAGTCAACATAGGGCCTATGGCCGGACTTAGGCCCTTTTCTGTAACTTAGCAAACAGTAAAAAGGCCTATGTGCGCACATTGGCCTTTTTACTTCTAAGTAGTAAACCACATTGGCCCATTTTAATAAACTCTAACTCAGAGGGGGAAGTAGGTGGAAGATTGGCGTTTTTTCAACTTATAGAACTCATGTAGATTAGATCAATGATGTACATAACTCCAAAACGCAAAATTTGGACATTGGCCCTTTTACTTCCAAGGTACAGATTTATCTACTGTCCTTTTGAATTATTAATATTTCCTAGATAGAGACATTTCTAAAATCTATTTAGAGTGTCGATGAACAAACTAAATCCTCGACATAAGGCGTGACGTATGATTATTTCTGACGTAGGATTATTTTTCCTAAGCCAAAATAAGACATATGACAGAAGCTATAGACAGGGTTAGTAGAATGAAAGAAGCATTAAGACACTGTTAGTCGACAGGAAGGCATGGGTAGAGTGGAGGCGCCCTCAGACCTCGAGTATAAAGGACACTGGGGCGCCCCCCCGTGGGAAATCATCAGGATCAGGGCATCCGGCTGGGATTTTTCCAAACCATTCAGAAAAAGGGATCCTTTTATATTTTTCCAGATCCTTCACTAACTGTGAAAAGGCCTCGTAATATACCATGGATGGACTTTTTCTTTTACAAAGATATCATCTCAATGTATAAAAGGAGAAAAATAATATGAAGTAAAATCATTTTAATATCTCCCATATTTTTTTATTCTCGACAGTTATGGATCATCATAATTTAAATGTTTATTTAAAATTGAGAATATTTTAATATTCAATTCTATTAATTTATTAATTTCTTGTTCTTTCCTCTAGGAAATAATAGAACTGTATTAAAGGGTAATAAAAAGCAATGGTAAAAGAGAGAAATTATAAAAAGTAAGGGTGAAAGAGAGGAATAATAAAAAGTAAGGAAAAATAAAAAGGAAAGAGTAAAAGAGAGGAATAATAGAGAGTTAAGGTAAAAGAGAGGATCAATAAATAGTAAAAAAAATATGAGAGGAGTAATCATAATTAAGGGAAAAAGAGAGGAGAATTAAAAATTAAGGGTAAAAGAGAGGAATAATTGAGAGTATGGGTAAAAGAGAGGAGTATTAATAATTAAGGGTAAAAGAGAGGAATTATAAAAAGTAATGGTAAAAGAGAGTTTTATGTTTATAATTATAAATTCTCTATAATATATATAAATATAACTATATATCTATATTATATATTATATTAAGGGTTATATTAAGATTACCTACATTTTTTTTTTTTTTTTTGAGATCACCCTATTTTCTGATTTATAACGAAACGCACTTTGTAAAAAATACAAAATAATAAATAATTAAAAATTCTAAAAAGTTGGAAACCACTGAGGTAAAATTATCGCAGATTTCAAAATTATGTGTAAACATGATTTGAGGCTCAAAACCAACTGTCAGGAAAGGCAACAAGCGCAAAGTGTGTTCTTTCATGTGCCTGACGTCAGCTCAATGTCATCGCCGCCTCATGTCTGACGTGTTCCCACGGTATCTGACGTGACGTGGGAACACGTCACGTCAGAGCAGTCTATACGCACCTTAAGACTTATATAGGTGGTTACACCGAAGCTTGGATTATTTACTCGTTAGATCACGCCAGTATGACGAAAAAGAAGCAATACAGGGGTTTTCAATTGGGTCCAGGTGGACCCCTTGGGGGTCTATAGTATTCCAAGGTTCTATTGGGGGTCGTTGATAAATTTAAATTGTGTGAATAGAAAGTTGCGTATCATTTCTTAAGCCGTCAACTTCTGTAAATAATGCTGGTGGATGAGAAGCCTCTTACGATATTTCTTTACCAATTACAAAAGCCGGATATCAAAAAACTGTTATGAAAATGAACCCTGGACCAGTTTTAAAAAGTATTTCGCACTGTAATTACTCCATAAAACGGTGTATGGGTGAAATGACAGAAGATGCTAAAAATCACTTGATTTGTGAATTGCAAAACAGTGAATTTTCTGTTCGATTATAGCTCCAGCTCCAGATAAGGAGAAACAGTTACAATGTATGTATGCAAACTGTTACAAATGTACACTGCAGGTGAACTTATATTTGTTTTGAAAATTTACACTGAACACTTAAAACGACTAAAAGAAGAAATATGTTATGTTAGCTATATTAATTATACGATTATAGGTAATTTCAGGTCTAATATTAAAAAAATTATCAATATATCACTCAATGACCACAATAATAATAATCGAACTATTGTCCAATTACAATATCGATATATCTGAAATCTTATATAAACCACTTTTTTCTAATTTTTTGTCCAAGTTTTTAGCATAAATTGTTATATTTAAGATTTCTAAGTGCAATTATTAGTATTCTGCTATAGTTTTATGCTGTATAATAATGGAAAAATGCAAGGGGGTCGATAAAGAAATTTGTTTTTTTTTAAAAAGGGTCGATGAAGGAAAAAGGTTGGGAACCCCTGATCTAGCAGGAGGAATTTTAGGCGACCGTACATTACTCACCCAATATAATATATCAAGAAGGTATTAGAATTGTCCCTAACATTTGAATATGTATTTCACTGATAGAAATTAGTTAAATAATAGAAATAGAATTCAGTTCTGATGAATGTGGCTGGTATGGACTTAGAGAACAGTCTATTGAGTAGCCTGATCAAGAGTCAGTTCTCCAGATGACATTGGGAGATTTTTTTGTGCATGAAAGTTTTGTTCAAATTTAATAATTACGTTTATCCTCAATTGCAACAAAGCCCACTAATAATTTAGAATTTTAAGGTTTCTTGGTGTAGTTTATAAACTTATGATACTAACAATATACATTAAACATAGCACGGTGAAGCATTGGAATCCAGCTAGGTATATGCCAGGTAGTTTGAATTATAGTTTCCCTATTACTGTCTATAAAGGCGTATTGCTAGCAATTCTACTACTTTTCAAAGACTACTAGCTTGGTTCAATTTCCGGTAAACGTCACATATAATTTTCGGTGTTCATCTAGCCCCGGTTAATCCGATGAATCCAATATGTTGTCCGTTTCCGAATGATTTACGAGTCTATTGGTCTCGTAAATCATAAAACACGACTTGATGGTGTTCCAAGAGGTAACCCTGTATTCACAAAAGATTACAATAACTAACTCCGTAGCACAACAGCTTGTGTGGGGCCAAGGCCTGTCAAAGGGCTTCTACAACTATTTATATAATAGATGACTCGGCATTACTGTGTCGCACTTTATCAGCTGTATCAATCCAGCTATATAATTGAATTCTTTAACTTGAAAAATATCTAATGCAAATTATCCTGATTTTTTTTTTTTTTTTTTTTTTTTTAAATTTAAAGAACACTGTATAATTTATCAAATAAATTATTTTATGAATCAGGAGGAGAAATTTAGACTACACTGTTTCAATTTAAAGCCAATCCAATGCCTTTTGGATTAAGGTTTAAACAACGAAGCCTTCCTCTTTACCATAAGAGTTAAATTATAATACGAGGGAGAGAGACAAGGTCTGACTACACGAGACTAAAGTGAGATGGATAGAGTAATCAGTGGATCAAGTTAAATATTTGCTAACTCAGCAACATTGTATCACTAAGGCCTGTATCAACCCCCTCCACTTGAAGCTCAATATCCAGACTCATTTGCATTCCAGAAGGGTGGGTATCAGTACAGTCTTCATGGACTGAAACCCTTCTTTTCGCTTTTACTGCTTTTTTATTCAGCTTAACTCTAACTAAGGAAACGGCATTGTGAAAATAAATGTATATAAGTAAAAATAACAATTGAATTTTCTATTATCCTTTTTATTTTCTTTCTTTGATTTAGTTCTCGAATAAACGAGACTCCCGAGTTAGCCTTCACCAGTCAGTATTTTAGGGAGGATTAACAAAACAGATTTTTTTTTTTTTTTGTTCTATTCTGATTAGATTGGTTATCCTTTAACTTAGAAATCTCTGAGTCCTAGTCGTCCAGAATTAGATTTTAGTGGCAGAGACTCGTGGAGGTTAATTATCGTGGCAATAAACCACTCCAGGGGTGTGGGGCGTTGAAAAAGAAGTTAAAATAGTGTTTACTTCAGCACTATTTTGTATTTAATGTACACAGATATATATGTATATTATATCGAGCTTGAGCGTAAGCGAGCTTCTTACATTTTACAGAATATCCATCCTGCCTGATTGTCTGTAAGTAACCTTTACACGATTGACGATAACTGAAGCCCCAGAGGGGCCTGGGTGGCTCAGAGGCTAGCGCGCTTACCGTATGATAACGCAAGTTAATCAGCCTCGAGCAGGGTCAGTAGATGGATGGGTGAACGCTTCTCACATGGGGGAAGCTCTGGTTCCGATTCCCGGACTGGGGCCCCCGCTCAATGTCACTAGCGTCTAGCCATAGAAATTCGGCTGCGAGCCGAGAGCACTCAAGTGGCAATATCTAAAACTAAAAAAAGGTTGTTGGCTGCGAGCCGAGAGCCTCTAGCGGCAACTTTTAAAACTAGGGAAGGGAGCCTTGAGTAAAGGTTACAAAAGTTGACACGGTCAGGTTATTAAGATCTGTCATTTTCGAAGTTAGGGAAACTTGTCATGTTATTATTATTATCTTATATCTATCGAGACGAGAGCCTCGAGCTCACAATCATAATAAAAATATAAATTTTGTCAGATTAACAGAAGGATTTCATCTATTATCAATTAAATATAAATAATAAGTACCTAATTTAATGTGATTAACTTCATTTAACGCAACCTTTTTTTAGGTATGTAAATTAATATACAATAGTTATTCGTTGATACGTGTGTCTGTGTATTGTTGTTTATTAGTTGCTGTTACTATTTATTTATGTCTATTTGATATCTTATGTCAAACTGAAAGCATTTCATTCTTGTTGTGAACGAGATCACAGATGCAACTTAAGAGTTCTTATTAGTGTTATATTATGCCCTAATACTAGATACTACATTACGAAGTTTTGATGAAAATAAAATGTTTAAAAAAAACTACACAAAAAGGGTTCGTAGGTTATTTAACAAATTGTGATAAACGAAAGGAAATTGTGTGTATTTTAAATTAGGGTTCATAAGGTGTTGAAGTTGTTATTGTAAGTAACTGTCTTTACATTTAACACCTCCTGCCAACATTTAGCTATGATTTTTGTGTTTGAGCTATCTTACGTACAATAAGTGCAAAGTTCCAACTATTTGTGTCGGGTGTTTTCGGAGATATAGGGGGGTTTAATAGCTTCAGACAAAAATTATAAACACACCCTAAAAATCAAAACACAAAGAAACAGATTGGCTTTATGGTGCCTGGCCCTGTTTACAACTTAACTTTAACTTAATGCATTTATTGATAAACTATAATAAAGACTTTTACAACTAATATGACAATTGCAGATTTTTTTTATAGAATAATAAATATGATTCATTGATACATGAATACTATTTTTAATTGATTAGTAAAATGTTACTTTTAATGGCTGTTTTTAGATGATACTTGCCTGTTTAGAAGGAAATATCTTGTTGTCTGATTCATTTAACACTTGTCGATGCCATTGGGAGATGAGGAAAGAGATGACCAGTTAATGGTTTCAATATTTATTGAACCAATAAATATTGATTGAACCAATATATATTGTCAATATATATTGATCCAATATATATTGACTCTTCGATTTAACAAGTTGCTTTCATCCAGGCAGAAAATGAAGTCAATGTTAACAAATGGCCTATGTTACAATGAATGTTTCGAACTTATACACTGCTATTGCTTCATGCTCTGAAAGGCTTCAGAATGTGTAAGTGAGTAATATAATAGGAAGAAACAAATTTACAAGAAAAAGAATAAGAATAATACCTTGTCTCTATTTTCAAAAATTTTAATCTAATTGCAAACGCAAGAAAGAGGTAATAGTCAGTTTAATCTTAAATACCTCCGGCCTTAAGATTAATTTCCTATCAATACTAGATTTAATCTGGTGTATTATGTACTTCAGTGTGGATCACTCCTACACTCATTCCACATGCATATATATGCAATAGCTAAACTTACATAATCAACCATTGGAGGCGCTATTCCTACAGGCTGTTGGGGTCTTCAAGTTTTAGTCTAGGTAAGAAGTATACTAGCCGACAACTTCAGCTACTGGTCACTTGTGGACTACACCCTGGGCAACATCTCTACACAATCACCCTCAGGCCGTATGAATTCTTTATTTACATACTTCTTACTTTTATTACAACTTCACTATTATCTTAATATTTATATAATTGGAATGGTGTCTGCACATTTATCCGATTGGACTCAAATTTTGTATTTCCACAAAATGAGTAGTCCTGATAACGAATTTAAGTTTAGAAATTCTCTTTGTCTGTTTGTCTGTCCGTCAATCAGGTCTAGACGGCAGAACAGATTTTGTTGGTTTTTGGGTACAATATTAAGCTCAATTGGTACAATAGTAGCTCAATATGGGACAGAGAATGGGGCTTCTAAATGGATTTAAAAATTCTAATACATTTTTTATAAAAAAAAAATGTATTAAACTAAAGTTGCAGAAGAAGCTACGGACAATATTTTAACTTCTGTGAAAATTTCTGAAGGAAGAACTGTTAAAGAAATATTTAGATTATTTTTTAAACAAATGTTGATTAAATTAATTAAATAGTTTATAAATCATCAAGAAGATAATAGTTTATAAATCACACCTTACCATGCTTAAACCTTTACTAACATAATTATCACACTTCTTAATACACTAAAATAAAATCTACATGTGTTTATGTAGTATAATAATTTCTGAATTATGTTGATATCTGCCAATAGGGATTTTATAAAATTGTATCCCTAAAGGGAACATAGACACAAAGTAAGAAACGTAACAACCAAGGGAATTGAGCCCAGACTGATCTTCAAAAGTCCGGAAGTTACTTCTTGAGAAAGGGCTCCTATTTTAGAAAAGACATGGGGGAATACAGAAGGAAAATGGAGCTGCTTTCCCCGGAAAGTTAACTTTTAAGAATTTTTCTTCAGTAGTCGGAATCAATTTTTTTGATTTTAAATTTTATCACAAATTTGGGATTATGCAAATTATCTTATCCAAGGGGAGGGGGTATAGAAATAAAGGGGAGGGATGGAATCTAGATATTATTGCATAGTAAAATAATTTAAATGTTTCTTGATGGTTGTTTATAAACCCATCAAAATAAAAATAACACACTCTGTAGCGAAGCCAGGGTATCCAGCTAGTTTAATATAACTTTATTACTTACTGCACTAGCCCCTTATTATTTGATAAGATAATTTAATTAAATCGTTCATTTTAATTTATTATTTATGATTATCTGTTGAAGATAACTTTTGTATTTTTTTTACTTCCCTTTTTAGAATTGATACGCAAATTAGGCAATGAGTTTGGGATTATATATTATTTCCTCATTATCGTAGGTATGTACTTTGAAATCAACTTCTGGCAAAGCATTAGATGGTAATGTGGAGTGCAGGTTGTTGCTCCACTAATACTTTGCTGAGTGTGAGTGGTTTCAAAGTTACTTAGAAAACTGAGGTAAAACTTAATAATACAATAAGTTAAGAATTCATTTCTAAGTACTGGTTTTGAGAAGTTAGAAGTCAACTCTCATTTAAATTTGAAGAAAAATAAAAAAAATAATTTGCTTGACAGTAGAACACCAGGAAAGTAATAAGCCAATTTCATTTAAAATAAATACATCTTTAATTACATTAGTTATCTTTAATATCAACCTAAAGACAATTAAAGCAAGTTTGAAAGAACTTGAAATTAAAAAGAAACATTATTTCATTTAAAAAAAACAACAATATTTTCTTTAAAAATTGAATAAAAACAAGTTTAAATAGCATAAGAAATAAATATATAAATAATATATTTTAAAAAAAAATCACAAGCTATTTTCTATATTTCTTAAAAAAAGAAAACATCTGTTGTTACGAATGATACATAGGTAAGTATCTATTTAATTTGAAAATAAAAAAGAGTATTTGTTCTTCGTATAGTTTTTTCCTGTTATTTACATTTTATCTAATTCTACAACTAAATTAATTTTAACATAATATTATACAAACAAAATATCTATTCGGCAGTTATCATTATAATAACTTAATGTATTACCCTTTTTTTTATTTAAAAGTACAAATCATTATTGTCCTATAAATAAATAAAATTCTCAATAGAGTCTACTAACAATATATTTATTAGAAGCAATTATAGTCCAGGAGGTACCGTGCATAAAAGTAACTAACTAAAATCAACTTGATATTTGATCTACAAACAGAAATCTAAGGGAACATTTAAAAAATATTCACAAGTATAGTGAAGGTAGGCTCTATTAGGTAACACAAAGGTATCAAAGGAATTTGCTACATTAAATACCCATTTAATATTGCATGATATAGACATTAAATAACAACAATTGCATTTTCCTGATGAGCATTCTTTTGCTTGGAAAATGTTAACCGAAAAAATTAGCAGTGCCTAATTTTACAAACCCCTTTGATTTATAAAAAAAACAAAAATTGTTATCGCTATAATTTGTATTGTTCCAGAACAGGATTGTACAATTCAACAGGTAATAGGCTCAGAAATTTGAAAACTCGGGGTAGTAGAAAAATCAATGGGACTTGCCCAGCTTCAATGGTAGTAAATAAAAATAGTGATGGCTCACTTGATGTGTGTTTCATTGTAACTCATTAGGTCACGAGCATGATTTGGGACATTTACAGCTTTTCGAAGAGTCTCGCAATGAAGTAGCATGCAAACTGGCTGAAAGAGTAGGTACCAATTAATTTTGTATTAGAGAAGGTAAGAAGGACTGCTTTTCAGTTGAAAGCATATATCGGGACACGTTTATTACTAAGAAAGATATTTATAATATCCAAAAAGCTTATAATCTTAATTCTGATGGGAGTCGCCATTCGAATGATGTGCTAAGTATTGATGCATTTGCGGAGCAAGATAAGGTGTCAGAAAATTGTGTTTTGCTTTAAAAAAGACAGGGAGAAAAATCTCAAGAGTTGTCTTTTCTGAATAAAGAAGATTTTATAATAGGCATTATGAATACTGCATAATATGATTTATTAAAATTGTATGGCAAAGATGTCATCTCTATGGATTCCACTCATGGGCTAAAATACGACTTTTTATTAACGACTATCCTGGTTTAGATGATATAAAATCAAGGTTTTCCATGTGCATTTTTATTTTCCAATAGAACGAACACGCAAACCATAACAGTATTTGTAAGAAGAGATCGCAAACAAGTTGGAAAAATAATAAAGTGTTCATGAGTGATATGGATCCATCTCTTTACAATTCATGGCGAGAAGTTATGGGTCCATCTAAAAAGTTTGATTGGGTAGTGTCAAACAAATTCACTAATAAAAGTTTCTCAAAAACGAATTAACTCCAAATTTAAATAGCACTACAAAAATACTGTGTCTCTGTCTCCTTCTAAACGTACGATGGTGAAAATTTGTCAAACAAATCACAAAAACGTCACTACATAAAAAACGGGGGACACATACAGAAACGAATGTAAAGCGCGCAGCAAAAGTTTAAGTTTATTTTGATTCGATTTGAATTGACAGCCAGGTGGGAATTCCCGAAAGAAACACCCTCCTAGTTTTAAAAGTTGCCGCTAGAGGCTCTCGGCTCGCAGCCAACTACCTTTTTTTAGTTTTAGAAATTGCCACTTGAGTGCTCTCGGCTCGCAGCCGAATTTCTACGGCTAGACGCTAGTCTCAATGTCAACCCAGCATTGTTTAAATAAATGGGAAGCTCCTAGAAAGAGTGGCGCCACCAGGTTTCTGCCTGGAAACCATGATGATGACACTCCTGCAAATGACTTTGACTAAATAACTATTAAGACAAAGGTATGTTTAGTCTAATGTACTTTGGGACAAAGGAATATCACTCTTCTGTTTCTATAAGGGGAGTAACAATCTAAAGAAGAACATTCCGTACACCTTCTTTAGATTGTTATGCCGGGTTTACACCAGAGTTACTAACACTTGTTGCTAACATTTGTTGGCAACATTTTGGAAAATGTTTCTGAATTTGTTACCAACATTTTGTTGGCAACAAAAAAAAAGTTAATAACAAGAATTTTGCTGTCAATAATGAGAAATGAATGTTGGTAACAAATGTGTCTAACAAAATGTTGCTAAAAAAATACTAGTTTGGCACATCCCCATGGTCTCTTGGTCAATTGGCTGCGAAATGTCAAGTATTGAGGAATAACGGCATGATGGAAAGGGAATGCTATAACCATCTGAGAAAAGTTTGCTAAAGGCCCCAATACTCGACAGAGCCAAATCCACGGAGCCAAATCCAAGCGAGCCATTTTGGCATCACCCCAAAACCCACGTTAATGTCAGACCAGGCCGAGGCCACAGTCCGAGGCGCGCGCGGTGGATTTTGGACTTGCCGGAAATCCAGCATGGCTCGCCGTGCCTCACCGGTTCATCTGAGTTTCCCCTACATGGTGAGTTTTGGATAGGCGTGGGGCCGTTTGGCCTGGTGGATTTGTTACCAACATTTGTTTTCCACTTGTAGCGGATAACCAAAATCTTGTTGATAACATGTATTTTTGTTGCTAATAAAAATTGTTGGTAACAAATTCAGAAGAATTTTCCAAAATGTTACTAACAATTGAAAACTAAACATGTCAAAAACTCTTGTGTAAACCCGGGTTTATCACTTTGTTATTAACATTTGTCATCACCATTTGTTATCACCATGGTTACTAACAAAACTGTTGGTAACATTTGTTACTAACTCTGGTGTAAACCCGGCTTTACTCTTCTCTGTTTTATTTATAAGTGGACGGGGAGTAACAATCTAAGGAAGGGCCTTGATAAAAATCGCTGAATCCATATTAAATCGGATCTGAACAATTTAATGAGAGAAAACAATGTTTTTACAAATATCTTACGTTCTAACGTATTAATGTTTAAGAACTTCTATATTAATCATTTAATGTACTGCTGAAACATTCATGTAAAATTTCAATTTGATACAAGCAGAAGTTTATGAGTAGTGAAGTGATATATTTTATAATGGTATAAAGGAGATGTCCGGGGCGAGTAAGATAGGGTGAGGAGGCTCCCAGCTGCCTCACTAAACCACTCAATTCCAACAATCCTCATAATCTATCAACTCATCGTGATTAACTACCTTTTTAATATTCAATATTTATTGCATTACGCTCGTTTTAATTATGGAGCTACGCGATGTCTAGTTTATAAATGAGTAGCTGAATCCCAAAAGCAGTTAATCTACTTGAATTTTTTTTTGGCAAAGCACGAAAAACTTCAAGCAATTCACTAAATTGTGTTATCAGGTTAATTTTTTTTTTTTTTAAAAAATCAATAACTAATAATTCATTTAGTGGACAAAAGCCCTATATTCTCAGGCTATTATTTTCTTTTTAATAAATAAAAGAAAAAATCACATAGCTGGTTTTGTCACAGTTTTTGTTTATAGCTACTTTTGCAACTAAACCCACCGCCATGTTGGATTGGTGTGCTGCAGCAAAAGCAGTATTATCCAATAAATTAAGCAGTTATAAACTATTATTTTAACTATTTAAACTATTATTTATTCTTCTAGTAATAAAACTTAATTAGCCACTATAATATTTTTTGTTTACTTTTTTCTCTTCTATCACATTTTTTTCTGTTTACAAGAAGACAGAAATGTGTAAAGAAGGATAAAGATGATTTTGCAGCCTTACTCAGAGTAACTCTATAATGTGTACCTAGGATATAGCTGTTTTTGGATCAGTTATGGATATAGCTCCTTTTGAATCCGAGTACAGTAGGGATATAGCTGCTTTTGTAACCGCACTCATATTTTAATAGGTTTATAATTTGTTGGAACTGTTTGACTGCAGAACCTTGTAGAGCTTTAAAAAAACAAATCCAGGGGTACCAATATTTCATTTTTTTGGATATAGCTGCTTTTGAAATTCGGCTACTCAAATGATATGTCTGTGGATATTATATAGAATGCAGTGATTTATGGTGGATATTGAACATTCTTGAAAATCAAATATAAACATAAAAATGATCAAAATTGAAATAAAAATAAAATAAAACATCAAAAGGGTGGGTGATGGAAATTAAAGTTGAAAATGAAGAGACACATGTTTCAATTAACAGTTAGTACTATGAAAGTATAGACAGAGGGGGGGGAGACCACGTGGCGCACCAGATCTTTATTTAGCATAAACACGATGAAGCAATGAAACCTTCCACCCCTCAATGTTACCAACCCCAGGGCTGTATAATATACTAAAACGCAAACAACAGTGAAAACGTTAAAACATCCCATGTTTCCTCGCAGTCTAATTTATTCCGATCCCCGCCCCAAATCTGTTTGCACTTCTTCACTGGCAATATCCACCCTAGTGATGAGCATGAGCATCAATTCAAATGTTTTCCTAAAGATTACTTTTTTATTTCTGAATTATAATTTATTTCTATTTTTTTCGAGTTTATTTGTTTACTCACAATTCACAGTCTCATAGAATGGAAATATCTATAATACTGTAGATCACTCTAAACAACTTTGCAGTATTATTTCAAAATAGTATTACCATTTTCTATTATGAGTAAAATATATATTTAACTGATATTTGATTTGCTTCATTATAAGCTTCATCTTAAATATATATAAAATTGGAATGTACAGTGTACATGTATACATTATTTTATATGTATTAAACGTTATCAAATATAAGAAATTAATTTTCAATAAGGTTTCCAATATCTATATTAAAATGCGTTGTGAATAAATAAAAACGCAATATTACTTTCACCCGCACATTCCGATCAATATACAGTTGTACTCTAAAATTAATTTTATTCCTTGCCACGTTCTCGTCTCTTTCTCATCCTCTGTAATTCCTTATTCTCTTACAACCACTTGACAGCTCCTCTTCGCAACTATTAATCTTATCTTATATCTCTTTTCTCTGACATTTTTACTTTTATTTCTTTCCAAATAGATTATATAGGGTGACAAAAGACGGTATAAAAATTCAGTTGGAAGTTATATTGTTAGAAATATTTTATTATTGCTATGTATAATAATGAGTAAAGAGATGTTTTAGAAGTATATTGACCTTTTAAAATATGAGCTCTTTATTCTATTAGATCGCAATCGTATTTTAGTTCCGATCTTACCGAAAGTAACGAGCCAAAAGATCGTTCGGAAGAACGAAAATGTTTTAGGTCTCCGATTTCAAAAATACCAAGACAGAAATCCGTTCAGATATCAGGGAACATTTTTGGTTCTGTATCTGTCTGTCGCTCAATTTTTGCGAATCAACATATCTTAAAAACAACTCATCCGATTTTATTCAAATTTATATGGTAGGTCATAATTAGTCCATTGCTGGTCCCATATAAATTTCTCTTTCACATGCACACAAACATACATTTATTTACACTTACAACTATATCATCAAAAGCACTTATCTGATTTTGATGAAATTTAGATGGTTTGTCGAAAGTAGCCTGCAGATGGCCCCAGATTAATTTCAACCGTCGGCGCTTCATAAATTTTGCTAAATTAATACCTTAATTAATGTAAAATAATCCAAACAATTTTGACTGTTTTAAAAACAGGGGAAAATTCAAGAAATTTTACAATAGTATGTTTCTTTCTATATACTATAAAGCCGCATGGATAACTAACTGACATTAATATTTACCCACTCCCACTAGAGCTTGAAATTTAATTAATAATATAAAATCATTAAAGTACACGAAGCTATGTGCTACACTAATTGGCAAAGTCTTTTAGGTTACTTTGGTTATTAGTGAACACCTAAAAAATGGTGTTCAAAGTGTGTGACACTTTTTACACTCATGTTATGGGTTCACTATTACTTCTCTTATCTAATAGCTGCCCCTTTCTAAAAAGTCTTAATTCATTATTGCTCTAATGTGACCAATATTTCTATGAAAAATATGAATATTACGACGCCAATTTTTTTTTAGTATTGTATTTTCACTTCCAAGAGTCAGAATGAAATGGGGTTTTCAATCAAATCGGATTATATCTTTCCCGAATGAGAAGGGAGGTTGAGAAAAAAAATGAAAGAGAAAACATTTTCCCAAAAACAATTGGGTATGGATAGGGAAACGAGAGGAACTGATCTGCAAGGGATGATCTCCTGACCCCTGGTTCAATCAACTACTTCTTGTTCTTTTATACCAGACTGTTTTTGTTTGGATGCGAATAAACATTCAACTCTAAGTCCGTGGTTGAAATGGATTTTAACCATTTTGGTTTTCATATTGATTCCGAATAATCCATTACGAATCTGTATTAAAAACAAGGAGCGTATACCAGCATACAGGAGGACTGTTTACCTATTCTATTGTAGTTATGTGTGACACAGGGTCAGCTCATCGACTCATAATATCCGCATGCTATAGGTTTCAAAAACGACTACAATCGGTACTAGGAGCAGGTTTATTTCTTTATTTAGAAACATTATGAGCTCTTCTGATCAAATCCTTGCAATTGTTAGTAGCACTGTGCACACAAGTTTCAAGATGTACCTAGGGGAATTAGTACCAGTAAATTATCTTATCATGGGTGTAATTGGTCAGCAAAGTAGGGGATTGATAAAGCCCAGTGGTTAGCATACTTAATTTTCAGCAAGTAAGAGATTGATGTAGTCCAGTGGTTACCACACCTAATTGTCAGCAAGTAGGAGATTGGTGTAATCCAGTGGTTACCACACCTAATTGTCAGCAAGTAGGAGAATGGTATAGCCCAGTGGTTAGCACGCATCACAGTCAGCAAGTAGGAAATTAATGTAGTCCAGTGGTTACCACACCTAACTGTCAGCAAGTAGGAGATTGGTGTAGTCCAGTGGTTCGCACGCCTTATTGACATCAAGTAGGAGATTGGTGTAGTCCAGTGGTTCGCACGCCTTATTGACATCAAGTAGGAGATTGGTGTAGTCCAGTGGTTCGCACGCCTTATTGACATCAAGTAGGAGATTGGTGTAGTCCAGTGGTTCGCACGCCTTATTGACATCAAGTAGGAGATTGGTGTAGTCCAGTGGTTCGCACGCCTTATTGACATCAAGTAGGAGATTGGTGTAGTCCAGTGGTTCGCACGCCTTATTGACATCAAGTAGGAGATTGGTGTAGTCCAGTGGTTCGCACGCCTTATTGACATCAAGTAGGAGATTGGTGTAGTCCAGTGGTTCGCACGCCTTATTGACATCAAGTAGGAGATTGGTGTAGTCCAGTGGTTCGCACGCCTTATTGACATCAAGTAGGAGATTGGTGTAGTCCAGTGGTTCGCACGCCTTATTGACATCAAGTAGGAGACTGGTGTAGTCCAGTGGTTCGCACGCCTTATTGACATCAAGTAGGAGATTGGTGTAGTCCAGTGGTTCGCACGCCTTATTGACATCAAGTAGGAGATTGGTCTGTATCTTCATTCGAATTTAAAGGCATTCGGGTGTTTTGTTGAAAGTAGCTCACAGATAGTCCCATATTATTTTCAACAGTTTGTGCAAATGGAATATTACTTAAAAATAAAGTGTCACCTTACCGGAAATGGAAAACAGATACAATCTTCTGGGAACATGCGTCCTATAATAGGACGTAATGAAGCAATGTGCCACACAAATTGGGAGACACTTTTCATTATTTTTGTATCTCATGATCTTCAAATACGACAAAGATAATGTGATTTTCGTGATCCCGAGTAAAGAATTAGTTGGTATACCAAAGAAAAGCTGGTGTTAATTTGTCTCTTGATAAGTGACGACCACTTTGATTTGGAGTAATATATGAATAACTTGCCATTTTTTGTGCTTTCCACCAGTTTGTTTTTCCTAATGCCCATTGCCAAGTTATGTCCCACAGACGAACTTAGCCGACCACATTTTCATAAAAGGCAGCAAAAGATTAACTTATACACCAAATTGTAGCTTTATGTTAGTCAGACACTTTTCTGCACGCTACA
Source organism: Gerris lacustris (assembly GCA_951217055.1). Classification (NCBI taxonomy): domain Eukaryota; kingdom Metazoa; phylum Arthropoda; class Insecta; order Hemiptera; family Gerridae; genus Gerris; species Gerris lacustris. Next base: position 73,071,329 of record OX578281.1, on the reverse strand, counting down.
CCACCCTCTGGACTATAATTAGTTAGCACAATTATTGCACAAAAATAAGATAAAACTTTTCAAGTTATTAATTTCGTAGTTAGTTCCAACTCCAATAAATAAAAGTCTTACAGAAGTTATTTGTCAGGCAGTATAAGAACCGTATCATTTTTATCAGTGAAGTTTTGTGATAAAGCGTTTATATACAAAGCTTATAGTGAGGCTTAGTTTAGTTGAGGGGGGACGGAGCCTGGACCATAGAGATAAGTAGCTTACAGACCTTTAATACTCTACTAACGAATCTCTCCCTCCAAGAGACCTTTCCACAAATTATTACTTTTTTTTCTTCATTTATGATCTTATAGAAAGTACTTTCTGAAATCTTTGGTGAAAAAAAAATCGGTACACAAAACTTGAAACGTATGTATTTGTTTTGTGAGGCCGTGACTCATAGGAATTAGTTGCAAACATGTGAAGATATATATGAACATGTTTATGGTTTTCATCATGCATATGTTCAGCTACGGTGACAGAAAAACTTTCCGTCAAGTAAATAACGTCATGAAGAATTAAACGCTTTTATATCGTGCCAGAAAATTAGGATTTTACAGAAGATCGACAATAGTTTACTTTTCCTCACCTATATGGTAAGAAAAGGTATGTTTTCACCCAATAATTTGTTTTCGAGATTTCAACTGAATTATTCTTTTTGGGTGGTGATTAAGACCTCACGAGTGGTTTTCAGTATGACGTCTGTCTGTGTGTATGTGTGTTATCATCCTGGCGCCCAGGATATTTAACCTTGAGAGTTGAAACTTGGCAGAAAAATCAGTCCTTACTTCTAGTTGTGCCGCACGGAAAATCAATATTTTCTGCCCCCATTTTTGAACCCAGTTTGCTGAGTCAGGAATTTTTTTTAAAAATCCACCAAATTTAATTTTGATATTGGCCGCCATTTTGAAGTTATCGAATTTTTAATCGATTAAAAGAAAATCCTTTAGTTCCTTTACCTTCCGTAAAAAAAAAACCCCGGTTAATCCCCTCCACCTTTTTTACCTATTCATACTAGTCCTTTCTTTATACCTTATCCAATTACCTCTTATTGGCTCATATGCATTTTCTTCTGTAATATGTGATTTGAACCCTTTATATATAAATTTGATTAAGTATTTTCTTTCTGTAGGCCTATGTAGGGTTATAAATAAAAAGTTTGAATATAAAAATACAAAACTTTTTCTTTTATACTGGCTATATTTCGCCCTCCCACGTTGGGGCTTCTTCAGGCTATAACATTTACAAATTATAACAAATTAATAGCTCATTAACATTACATTTTTTTTAAAAATTGAAATAATAAAAATTAATAAATAAATAAATAACAATAATGTACGTATTATTATTCTTATTTATATATAAATATTTCATTTCAACTTTACAATTTATCAATTTCATAATTACATTTTTCAGATTCCAAATGTTTTTTCGATTAATAGCCTGAAGAAGCCCCAACGTGGGAGGGCGAAATATAGCCAGTATAAAAGAAAAAGTTTTGTATTTTTATATTCAAACTTTTTATTTATAACCCTACATAGGCCTACAGAAAGAAAATACTTAATCAAATTCATATGCATTGTTTTTTAATTCTTAAATTTATATTTATTGTTTATTACATTTTTATGGAGTCACATATTTTAAATTATAATTTTAATTTTTCTAAATAGTTTTTTAAAATTTGCTGTATTAAAAAATTCATCATGTTCACATTTAAATTTAATGTTATATCTTCTACGCTATTTGGTAAGAATAACTTTTGTACTATATATAAATCTGTGCTCACAATTGTTTCACATATTATAATTCTCTGTAAATTGCCTTTTGTCCTCATTTCATTTTCACTTTCTTTTGTAGATCACTGATGAAGCTTAGCGAAAGCTTTGAATGAAACAAAAATGTTTAACCACAACCAACATCGGACTTTCATTCAAAAAAAAAAAAAAAACCCTTCATTCGATTACAGTCTACAAGTCCAAAAAAACCTACTTTCATTAAAATGGATTAATGCTTGATAATTTCACAGCTTAAGATGCCTCTACTACATCAATTAGACAAATGTATACTGGTTTTCTCCACTTCATGGAAAAACATTGAAATGTCCATATGTGGACTCAATATCCAAAAACATATCCATGATTCAATTTTGTTCCATGATTCGGAGAAAATGAGTTTACATGTTTTTCATTATTTTTTTTTGTTGGAATTGGTTTTACATGAAGTATAAGATAGTGATAGCCCATTCTAATTACTAGTTTAGTAAAAATTCCGTATGGTTGGAGGACAATGTCATATTAACTTGGTTTACAACTGTTTACTTAAATAAACATAAAATCGATTAAAATAAGTATTTTAAAAGATAATTATTTTAGAAAAATATAAGTTGTTTTTTACTTTCTCATATAAAGAGAAAGTATTGTGATGGCGTGAAAAATCGATTTTGATGAATTTACACGTTTTGAGGTCCCCGGAGTCCAAAAAAGTGGTTTTAAAAAATGTCTGTCGTCTGTCGTCTAGACGCCTGGAGGCTAAATTACTAAAACCGAAATTTGTCATTAAAAAAAAAATTATACCCCAAGGCGAAATCGAGAAATGAATTTTACCTCCAAATTTGGGGACGCTACCTCCCAAAAACTCTGAAAAAGATGTGAAAAAAATTATTTCTCAAAAACGATTCCGACGATTTTGATTGAAAAAATCAAAAAAATGTAGTCCATTTTTAAATACGAATTTAACGATATGAGCTGTTTTCTCGGGAATAATCTAGTTCCTATGAAAATAGCTTTAAACGCGGAGAGAGAGAAGCCGGGTTCGATTCTCCACCGAAGAGGTTATTTTTATGATATATTTTGATAAAATTTTCAATAATAATTTAATGTAATAACAAAAACTAATAAATGGAAAACACTGGGCTAAGTAATTATGAACTGGTACATGAGAAAGTTTGTCTGAGTTGTCTCGGACCGATTTTTTCTAAACAATTTAAGGAGTTGAGAAAGCCTTGATTGTGATAATAGGGGAAATATTGCTTGGTAGGCATCAATGGAGAAAAAATGAAAAGAAAAATAGTTGGTAAGGAAGTCTTTTTTAGCGAAGTTAAAGTATCGCGACATGAATATTGAACAGGGTGGAAAGGAATTAGGAGAGGGAGGATGTTTGGAGTGGGCTTCTCCCACTCTCATCTCTTTACGGAGAGGGGGAGGGTGGAGGCATCGACGAACAAAAAAATTGTATATTCAGTTTGGTAAAGGGAGAAAGCTGGGTATCGGTTTGATACGGATCGATCAAGTATTGTTACGACTTGTTTGAAGTCTCTTAATGTACTACTTCTTCTTTTACCACTACAGCTCAGAAAACCCCTTCGAGCATTAACGTAAAAAACTTGACGAGTAAACCTAGTTACTGATTGCAAAAGGGGAGATCTATTGTTGCAGAACCAAGTCCTGCTGTGCGGTTCCTAATGGAATCGGTTTTAAAGACATTAACTAACTGAACGTTGAAAGCGCAACGGAGCATTTCCAAGCCCAAAGGGAATTTCCTTTAGCGACAAATTCCCGTAACCAATCGAATTATTAAGTTATATCGTGTTGGAGGGAAACAACAAAGTAATATGGATGGCACTGTTTCATACCCTTACTTCTCAAGTAGATATAGATAAAGAAATGCAGCGCTGCTCACTTTATAATGTATTCATACGGAACTTAATAACTTGAAGAAGCTTGTGGGCAATAAATAACCTATGAGACTCCTTCCGACACGATGGAATTTAGATGAAAAAACTGTACAAATATAAGATGCCTGGGTGGAATCGCGTTGAATAAAAGGCAAAGGATTGCAATATCTTTGCAAATAGTCAACGTTTTGTTCTCTCTGATGCTTTCCCTCTATTTAATTAAATGTATTCTTTAATCTAATATCTTTTCAAGATTAGTGTGCTTCTAGTATAATAATGTTATTTAACAAATGTTTATTTTACTGCCGAGTTAATCAAAGATGTAGAGCCATGTAATCGTTGTGGAGAATAAAATTTGTTTTGTCTCCTATTTTAAATATTCCTTGGCAGAAATCTGTTTCAGACATTAGGGAACATTTTTAGTCTCGTGTCTGTCCACAATTTTGGCGAACCAACATGTCTGAAAAACTACTCGTCTAATTTTAATGAATTCAGTTGGTATATCAAAATTAGCCCAATATTGGGCTAATATTATGTTCAACCTTTTTCATCCATTTATTTCTCTTCCATATGCGTACAAACATCCATTTATTTACACCTATATCTTCAAAAATGTACTCATCTGATTTCTATGAAATTCGAATGGTTTTTGGAAAGTAGCTGACAGATAGCCCCAAATTAATTTCAATCATCTGTGCTCATTAAATTTTTCTTAATTGCTGCTTTTATTCATGTAAAAAAAAAAAAAAAAAAAAAAAAAAAAAAAAAAAAAAAAAGTTGAAAAAATTATACAATAGTGGGTCGGGACACATTATTAAAGTTAGCGATATGACGCGAGGAAACTATGTGCCGTACTAATTGGCAGACTATATACTTTTACAACTATTATAAAAAGTCCAGTCATGCACCATGACTTAATGAGCGAATTTTCAAAGAAATGTGCGTATTATTGGCTTATGATAATATAGGATAATTTTGGTTTAGAATTTGCATGGGTGAAAAAAAAAAAAAAAATTGGCACACAGGGGTACGGGGTACAAAAGTCAAAATAGTGTTTACCCTTCAAGATGCATGTCGTTGGAAAGCTCTTTAAGAGTAGAGTAATTGTTGTTATATACACGTTTATCATATTTTCATATAAAAGGGGGGTAAAATTGATAAAACACGTTTTTATGCTATTTTTGACCCTAAATTGTAAAAATTTGACCCCTAAATGAACTCCAAAAATTCTGGCCAACGAACTCATCCTTTCTTTTGATATTATTGACATTTTAAAATTTGTTTGACATTTTTAAGTGCATCCTAAGGGGAGATATCGTCTGGAGTGACACATATATACATACATATATACATACATATATACATACATATATACATACATATATACATACATACATAAAAAAAAGTGTTAAATTTTAGGAATCGATTCAGAATGGTCTGAAACGGATTTCCATGGAAAAATTTTTCAAAAATTCGCATTACAAAAATTTTGAAGCCATTGCAATAGCGTAATTTTCTTTGAAAATTCGCTAAAAGATTAGATATAGTTAAATATCTGGTCATTATTTATTTTTTAAAAACTATTTTCAAGAGCAATAAAAGGGGTTTATGAGCTAGCTCGAGGGATTATGAAAAAAGGGTCCTGTGGTACAAATAGAGAAAGATTAAAAACATTCTCAGGTCACGTGATGACTAACGTACCCGCTGTCCGGAGGATGAAGTTCAAACAAAACTCTGACGAGGGTGGAAAGGCTACTGACATTAGGGCAAACATAATCCCAGAGCTAAAAAGGGGGGTAAAGAAGCTAAATAACTCGAGATTTGAAACTGATATCTATATCAGAGGGTGCCTTTTCAAAGAGATTCTGCGTGCTAATTTGCGGTGGTCCCACTAAAGAGAATACCACCAACTTCCTATTTAAAAAGAGGCTTATATATCATAAAGAGCAAGGGCCCTAGCAGCACCCTGAGGCACACCGCTCACATTATTAACTCTCGTCTCCCTTCTAGTCTCTTTTTTCATAAAATATCGCGCAAGGCCTATTAGGACCTGCTCTCTTTAAAACTCCACCCTAAATAGAAAATTGCTTGTTAAAAAAATTGTTTGCATCAAAAATAAGGATATCAACAAATAAACAATACAGGAGTTGTGTAGAAGTATAGTTTTATATATTTTGCTAATGAATATGTATGAAGTTTTCTTTCTGGAAATTATTCAGTATCGAGAAAAAATGAAATAAATCCGGTGTCACCCCAGTACTTTTCCGGCGGTATAAATACGTCTCCCTGGAGGACAGGAAACTGTTTCTTGATTAAAGCAAACCTATGCTCTGTATTTATTATCATTAATTTATTTTCTTTTCCAACCATCTTCCTTCTTCTTTAAAATAATCTTTTCCGTCAGTACTACAATGGATTTTGTTCTATCCGACCCAACCTTGACTTAATAAACCCCAGTAAAACAAATGTAACCATAGAAAGGGAAACACGATATACATATTTTCAGAAAAAAATAAATAATAATAAAAATAAATAAATAAAGATATTTGCGGGGCTGCTCATGTACAGTATTAATGAAAATAATAAATTATGGGTGTCTACTATTATTACTACTATTTATTTTTCTTTTAATAAGCACCTAATTAAAAATGTACTAGTGTGTAGTCCGCTAAATTGTACTAGCTTACTAAATCCCCATTAATATTTATTATATCATTTTTTCGTATTTTATACTAATTTACTGATTAAATTTATCTAAAAATAAAATGATGTGATTTAAATTCCAATTATTTGTAATTTAATAATTAAGTTTGTATTGTTAGTTTGCTTATTTATTTTATGCATGCGTGTATTCATGGATGTGTATTTATGTATGTGTGTATTTGTGCGGGTATGTATGTGTATATATATATATATACATTATATGTATAGGTTGTCTCATTTCCTTTTATTATTATTATTATTGTATTACGTCACTAAAATTTTTATGTGGTAGATTTCGGCAGACGGCCAAAGCCATGCTATTTAAATACTGTTATAAAATTTATGTTAAAATGTATTTATTTAAATAAAGTATTTTTTGAATTGAATTGAAATACGTCTCCCTCACGGGAAAGTAAAAGAGCAACCTTTGAAAAGCAATAACTAGTTTCATAGTTGTCATTTTCTTGTCTCACAACTTTGTCTTTATTAGATAAATTATTGTTTGATTGAAAATGCATCATATTACAAATATTGGTGGTCGTAACTTAAAACATTTTTTTAAAAAAAGTTTGAAGCAGTATTATTTCTAATAATATGTTATTTAACTTAACTGCTTTAATTTATTAAGTAACTATTCTTTCCTGTTGTAATTAAGATTGTTTTTAATGATTTCTAGTTTATTTTGATACAGAGAAATTTCCGGACACTATTCTATTAATAAAATATTTTTATTTAAGTGTCCTGTATCATTTTTGAAAATTAGGAATGGTTAATCTGTGACACCCTGTATACTTTTAAATCTATTTTTACTACGTTTTTATTAGCTTGCTTCCTTGTTTGTTTGTTTGTCCAGTACAAATCTTGCAAACGATTTTTAACTGACTTCCCGAGTAGCTAGACATTTGAAACTTTGACAATAGCTTAGAACACGATGACAATGCATTATGTTAAGACTTTTAAACATATTTCAGCAGAATTTAATTGGTTTTCAGCAAATTTTGCTGTATGGAAAGTTAGTTCGGATAAAAACCGCAAGTTATTTTATTTGTTTTGACATATCCATATTTACGATCTTCATTTTGACGGGTTTCAAATTTATGATTTATGACAGAAAATTTAAAACGTAGTATATAAAGAGTTCTTTTTATCTTGTAATTATTATGATATTATATCTATGAGATAATTCGCTTGGGTGTTCTCTTCGTTTTAATGGAGAAACGTATTTGAAGATTTGAATGGATTATGCTAAATGGGTTGTTTAGACTGACTCCCACACAGACTTTAATCCTGTAAGAGTGAAGTTCTTTGCCTGACGAGGAGTTGACACTTATAAAGGGATCATTTAGATGGGATGGAGATGAACCGAGATAATTAAATTAAAACTTTCTTGATGCAAGGCAAAGGCAGGAGAAAGATGATTGGATGGGGATAGATTAGGATGATGATCCATCTTAACGTGCCACTCAGTTCATAATCATACAATTTTGTAAGAGTGCTTATTTTTTTCACATTAATAAATGTTTATCCTTATTTTTAAATCGTGAATAGTAAATGATTTTAAAAGTGCTATTTCCATCAAACATTATTTGAAGTCTTAAAAACAAAAATCACCCATAAAATCATGACACAGTCTTACACTATTTCCATAAGATCTTGGTCTGTTTAGTTATATAGTCATGCATTATATTCTTATGCACTTCTTTTTAACACAATAACGATAATAGTTTAAGTAATTAGTTTGGTATAACTAGGTAGTAAAATGGAATTTTACTGCCGATTGATTAAGTTAGCCTCCGAGCCGAAGCCGAGGCAGGCTATGAATAAACGAGGCAGAAGTGTTTCCTTTGCTGCCTTGTTGCGTACAATATTTTATCTACTCACGCTATTTAATTGAAAAAATGGAAGCTAAGGTAAACATATTAATAATATAACGTTGCTTTGTAATAAAACAAGAATACAACTAAATTAAAATAACACAAGTTAAAATAAAACTAATCACCATGCACACCTACACTGGTAAACACTGTACTTTTCCTGCCAAGGCAGGGAAATATTTCAATTACTTTCCTGCCCGCTTCTAATATTTTGGTGAAAAATCAGCGATATAGTATTTCCAGCCTAAAAGAAAATTAAGTATAGCTTAATTTTGCTGCCGTGAGTAGATAATGGTTATTTATGCACCTAGGGAGTAAAGTAAGCCATTATTCTCTGAGCGATAAAGTTGGTTCTTGAGGCGAAGCCGAAGGTCCCTAAATCCCGAGGCGAAGCCGAGGGAATAACGAGATAATTATCGCGAGGGGAATAATGGCCCTTTACTCACGAGGTACATACAATATTTTATCTCCAGTAGGGAGAAAATACACATTTTCGTCCATTGCATAATTTTTATTTATTATTTTAATAAATAACAATAATTATTAGCACTTTTAGTACCAGGTATAAGAGATTCAATATAAAAAAAAAATTGGAATCACACCCAAATAGAAGGTTGTTTAGATGCAGGTTAAAAAACAAAGATAAACATGGTCGAAAAAACCGTATCACCAACCTGATTTCAACAACTTCATTACATTAGCCATTCATTTTCAACCATTTATAAAATAAATAACTTGGCAATCCTTACTACCATTTTATAAAATAATTAAGTTGGCAATCCTTTTCTCTCGTTCTAGTTTGCTTTTTCGCCCTAATTTTACTTTTTCTCCCTACTTTTTGAGTTCAGGGATGAAAAGACTTACTTTAGTCCCTCTAAAGTAATCCGAAATCATAACTTTTTCTCCCTACTGGAGATAAAATCTTTTCCTGTCCTGAAATTCTAATTTTACATTTGAACCTCACTTTGACGCGAGAGGTGCTCGCGAATGCTTGCACGGATAACGTTATCCAACGAACTCGTCCTGGGCATTGGTAAATTGAACATTTGTACAAAATTTCAACTAAATCTGTCAGCTTTTACTCAAGTTATTGTATGGCTTCCTTTCTTTAATAGTACTTTTATTATTGGATGTGGGATATAAAGTTAGGTTATTAGAACCTATTTTGATTCCCAGTTTATTTGATTCACAATTATTTTTATTCAACACTAAATGGGCATAGACTTTGCATGGTCTTTGAGTAAGCTACTTTTAACCAATAAAATTTCTTCAAAATCGGATGAGAACGTTTTAAAAATCTAAGTGTTTATTAAAAGGAAATGTTTTGTGCGCAACGCATGCAGGAATCATAAGTTATAAGTTAACTGGGCATTGTTAAATTTATGAAGGCTCTTTTGTCTCTGATCTCCCTAAAATTGTGAATTGTGATAATAATGTTTTTATGGTCATGACATTGTTGGTAGTTTAAGTTAAATAACTGCTTTTTCAAATTGTAAATTATCTTTAAGAAAGTATTAAGTTCTTAATATAATAATATTAATACCTTCGTTAGAACGTTTACGGCTGCTGACTTAAATATAGTAGAACCTCGATAAGAAGTGTCTCAAGGGGATTAGGGAAACAGTCTTGTTATCGAGGTGCTCTTTTGGTTGAGGGTTGTGTTATCAAGGTTATTTTGTCTATCAGTCGTGTTATCAAGGTTTGAGGGCGGGGTTTTCAAGTCTAGACTTGTTCAAGGTCGAGTCATTCCTGTATAGAGTCGGGTTATAGAGGTTGACTTCTCAAAACGACTTGTTATAGAGGTTCTGAGTTACGTTGTGAATTGGAAACAATCCGTGTTATTGAGGTTGTTTGGATAATAATAGTCGCGTTATAGAGGTTAATTTAACATTATGTGTTATGGCATTCTCAAGGGGATTTGAAAATTGCACTTGTAATTGAGGTTGTCATGTTATTGAGGGTCGTGTAAGCGAGGTTCTACTGTATTTATTTATATACATTTTTTTTTTTTTTTTTTTTTTTTTTTCACGGGAAGTTAGAAAATCGCAACAAATAGTACAAACGATGTTACACGAAGAATTAGAAAATGTTTATTAAAAATAAAATAAAATGAGGAAAAGATGATTAGAGAAAGAGAGAGATTACTGTGATAATGATGGTATCTATACTAGTAGAAGGGGGTGTGAAGGCAGGAGGGTGAGAGGAGAAAATCAGTGTTAACGCTCAGTGCCGGCTCATTAGTTTGCCCAAGGGGGGGACACGGAGATGCTTGACAAGCAGTAGGCTAATGCTTCGCTAAGCCACATGGCTTTCAGCCGACTTGCACCCCTTCAGCTGGTAAATGCTGAACCAAGCAAGAGAACCCCCCTCAACAGTCTAATCCGGTAAAAAGCACTACCTACCCCTGGTCCTAAAAGCTTCGGAGACAACCCCTTATTCTCATCATCTAATTGTTTCGGATGGTTAGGGTTATGTGGGTACGACAGAAATCATCAGGGGATGTTTGATACGAAGAAGGGTCCGACCATGACATGTTTCCTTTAAGGTTTAGTTGGAAAGGACAAGCGGAATCCTAATAGAACCACTTGGACCAGCTCAAACATGACTAAACCGGCATGATTATTACAAACTTTAAATAGAACTAAACGGTAGCAAGAATAATGAGACACTTTCACTTATTTTTAATACTTTAATAAACAACTGTGTACTTTAATATAAAACTGTGCCGCGCTCAAGCTTAGGCTTATGCGGACAGTAAGAAAACCTAGTTTTAAGGCTCATTTTTGTATAAGTTTTACTTTAAAACGTATTTTTTCTTACCACTGTATTATAACATAAATAAATAATAATTTCAAGATAAAAAGAACTTTTTATATACTACGTTTTTAAATTTTCTGTTGAATCGTATGTAATGTTGATAATATAATTTTTATTGTTATATAATATATAATGTTAGTGAAAAAAAAATAGTTCCGAATTTATTTACTTCACATAAATGACAACCATCCAGAGAGCTGATTTAAACCTATAAAATCACAGGGAAGTACTTGCGTCCAAGTACTTTTTAGGGTTTTGTAGAAGATTAAGCATGCCCGTTATGTAATTATGATTTTATTCTTAGATCTCAAGGGTCCGGGTTCGATCCCCCGGGGGGTCACAATGTTTTTCATCGGTAATAACGACTAGAAAAATTCATTTTTTCAGATCATTTCCATCGCTTCACCATAAGGTATAACCATGAAATATTTCGAAATTTTAGAACCACCCGTTATATAGTGGTTGGGGAGGGGGGAAATTTTTGGGGTATATTTTGACTTATAAAATTAATAACGAATGAAAAATTTAAAAAAGCAAATATATAATTGAATCCTACTTATCACCAGCTTTCATATAATACCCAACTCAAAATTTTAAAAAAATAAAATTTTAGGCGCGTCCTACTCAAAATATATTTGCGTCCTACTCTTCAGCAGCTTTCATTTGATACCCCACTTGACAATTTAAAAAAATATAAATTTTTGAGTTTACAACATTTTTGCGAATTGCGCATGCGCATATTTAATTTTGAACTTCTGTATATTTTTCCTGTGGTTGGGTCAAAAAGTTACACCAGTATTTCAAATTTCAGCTCTATAGCTTAAACGGTTCGGGCCCTATGAACCAAAGAGCGACGGACAGACGGACACATCACCCTCGGCATAAGGGTTTTGAGAAGAATCTACAAAACCCTAAAAAGGACAAATCTTTGTACAACGGATCTCCCCAACACCAAATCTAAAGCATGCCATCGATATATTTGAAATAATATTAATAATATAATCGATAAATAATATAATCGATATTTCCTGTTATGCTGTCATTCAATGTTTATCTATCACAAATTTGAGACCCGTCAAAATGAAGATACCGTAAATATTGGATATGGCAAAACAAATAAAATAACTGGCGGATTTTTTCCGAACTAACTTTCCGCACAGCAAAATTTGCTGAAAACTAATTAAATTCTGCTGAAAGATGGCTAAAAGTATTAAAATAATGCATTGTCATCGTGTTCTGAGCTATGCTAAAAGTTTCAAATGTCTAGCTATTCGGGAAGTTAGTTAGAAATTGATTGCCAGATTTGTACCAGACAAACAAACAAACAAACAAATAAACAAACAAACAAGAATGCAAACTAATAAAAACGTAGTAAAATAAATAAACTAAAAGACGTTACTGTTGGGGTAGTTCGAGTACGAGAGCAGCTGGTTTTGAATCATGAAGTTAAGCAGGATCTGGCGCAGTCATAGTTGGATGGGTGACCACCACCTCTGGGATCGATACCTGAACTGGCTTCCACTTAATGTCCACCCAACATTGTTTAAAACAAATACAAATGGGAAGCAGATGGAAAGATTTAGCGCCACCAGGTTTCGGCATGCAAAACTATTGTTGTTGCTTCCAGCAGAGGAAGCGAAACGTCGGACTTCACCCCCTTCGTGACGCGGATTCTACCGGAAAACCAAGCTGTTTAAAACTATTGTCAACCAAATCTCATCAACTCTGGTTTGATAAAAATCTCTGGTTTGATAAAAATCTCTGGTTTGATAAAAATCGATGGAACGTAACCATAGTTGTGAAGGCATGGTTTACCGACCAACAGTTCACTCGTGTGTAGAGGGTTTGGCTGTCTGGTATCAAGCCAGTATTGGATTGATACAAGGATCGCCGCGCTGTTTCAAAGGACCCACTTCATGGTCTAGGTCTTCGGCTTCCCCCGGATTTAAATTATATATCACTGTTTTTGGTTCAGAGCTCACCGGTGGTAACAAAAGCATTGTGAGCATTGTGAAAAACCAAGTATTTTATACCTCTAAATTTAAAACTCCATATCATTTCAGACAAGGTGCATTTGTGGTCTGTCAGTCCGACATTATTTTTGCAAATTCCCATATTTTGGAAACTTCTTGTCTGATTTGGAAATTTGGATAATATGTCAAAGTTATTGCACACGAATTGCAACCTTCGGCGTATGTTGCTTTCTATCTTTATTTATTAAAGTTTTATTTTATGAAATGTTTAGAGGTTATTAATTGAGACTTATAAAAAAAATTTAAAAAATCGATCCAAGACAACTCAGACGAACTTTCTCTTCTTCTTTGCCTAGCGTTTCCATTTATTACTTTTTGAGTTTTCGTAGGTGGATTTAATTATTATTGAACATTTTATCAAAATGTATTATAAAAATAACTTACCTCAGCCTAACCCGGCCTCTCTATTTTCTCAGGAACTAGATTTTTCCCGGGAAAACGGCTTATATCGTTAGATTCGTATTTTAATTTTAAAATCAAAATCGTCGGAACCGTTTTCGAGAAATCATTTTTTTTTCATGTTTTTTAGAGTATTTGGGGGGTACCACTTCCAAATTTTGAGCTAAAATTCATTTCTCGATTTCGCCTCGAGGTATAATTTTTCTAAACATGTAAGCCAAATATCGTCAAACTCGGCCCATTTGATTAGGCTACACGCGTCTGCACAGACGTCAGATGACAGTCAGACATTTAAAAAACAAAAAAAACAAACACTTTTATGGACTCAGGGGACCTCAAAAAGTGTAAATCCATCAAAATAGAATTTTCGCGCCATCACAATACTTTCTCTTTTTATATGAGAAAGTAAAAAAAGTAAAATATTTTATGTGTTTATAGTTTCTTAAGCAGGAATGAAAATAGGGCAAATATAAAAACCATGTTGCTAGTATAGAGAAATAGAAAGGAAAGAGGGTCAGAACATGAATCCTGGATAAATGGGGTTAGTCTGGTGGTTAGGGGAAGTCGGGGAAAAATCTTTTGCTTTGGTTTTCCAAGATAAACAAGTTTAGAAGGGGGGGGGGGGTGATGTGCAGACAGTGAGGCGCCCAACTCGAACCCCCAGACTCAGGTCTCGATATTTCGGCGCCTCAGTATCCATTTTTATCTTTGTTAGATAATAGAAAGGAGGGGGGTTAAAAACTGCAAGAAGGAGAACCGGGCAGAAATCCAAACAAACAAATCTAAAACTTGGAAGGAAAAGAGAGAAAGAAAATCTCAAATAGAAAATGGAAAAACAAGGATTGAGGAAGAAAAGACTAATTCGAGGAGTGGGCGGTTTAGTGACGTCACTATCATAAAGAAATCGATCTCTGAATGGCGAACCCATTCTCTGAATAGCGAACCCATTCATATATTTCATGTAGGCGGATAGCGGAGGACTATTCCAACAGATTAATGGACAAATACAAATATAGAGCACACGACAATTGTTTTATATCCATTCTTCCTTTTGTTTAAAAAAAACTAAAGTATATAGCATGAGCTGAAAAAATAAAATAAAAGAGAGTCTCCAATTCTTTTATTGGAATTACCAAACCGAGCGTTTCTCTTTCTAAAAATACTTCGATTTTATTATTATATATTTTGATTTAGAAGTTAAGCTTTGGTTTAATACAATCTAAAACATTTCTACTGAGTTTAAAAATATTTATTTTATAGCTCTCTTTCTGAGCCCTGCCCTAACTGTGTGAAGCTTAAAACGATTAGTATGTGAAAATTCAGAAAATATGAGGGGGTTAGAATGATAGTGGAGTATAACTCAATTAAAAAACAGGTCAAGTGTGTGCTAGTTAGCACACAGCGAGGGTCCGTAGGCCACACTATATAGTGTTTAACTGTAAAGTGTATAAACAGTGTTTTTTTTGAAATGCTAAAAAGCTTACTTTGAACCATTCTAAGGGTCTGATATTCTCAAAACACACTCTGATAAAGTATTTTTTTGCCACTGAACCGGACTACAACCAGATAAATACATCGAAAAGACCATAATTATAAAAAAAAAAAAAAACGTATATTGTCAATAAAAAATAAAATAATATTTTTTTAGAAAATTCCAAAAAGTTGTATCTTTACTTTTGGTCGAAGAATGTTCAGGAATTTTTTCAGATTTTTTGCACTTCAAATAAGCGAGATAGAGGGGGGGGGGGACACGTTTCACACCAAAGAATTATATATTTTTGTAATCAGCTCGACGTACCCTTACATATGATACCCCTCACGGTGTCGAAAAAAAAATAAAAAAAATTTAACCCTTAAGTTATTTTTCCCTATTTTTTTTTTTTTTAATATTTTTTTAAGTCGCTATATTTTTAAAATACGTAAATAATAAATAAATGGGCAGGTACAAGACACATGCATGCCAAATTTTAAAGTGATCGGACGAATGGTGTAGCCGTGGGAGCAGGCGACAGGACGGACGGACAGACACACGCAGGAAAATATAAGGGTCCTTGGTTTTGCCTACGCAGCATTTTCAAACAAATGAAACTTGTCTTATTGATAGAATAGAAGAGTAAGACATTGTTAACTAATTTCTTATCAGCACTAGTTTGGCGCACCTAAATGGTGTGAAACTGTTTTTATGCGGAATGAAACCGGTGCGATTTTCTCATTAAAATAAAAGTGACTTATTCCACTATCATTCTAACCCCCTCATATGATTCAACTAGTTAAAATCAAGAAATTAATTAGCTTGGGAGTGCCTCCTAAAAACGGAGAAGAATAATTAAACATTTTAAACGTAATTAATAAAGTGATGTTAATACGTGTTTTTCCTTAATTGCTTAGACAAGATTGATTAGATATCGTTTCTGTATTGTCTTACTTACTGTAGTTAACACAGCTGTTTTTCTAGGTACAGCTCACGTTTATGACGGAGTTTGGCACGCTGGTTTGCTCGGGAAATTCAAGGGTATCATTCCATTCACATACTGACTCGTCCTTAAATATGAATTTTGTAAACCGTTTTTAGAAACGTTTTGAAAAGGATGTATATGGAATGATACTCTTGAGTTTCCAGTGCAAGCAGCAGGCCAAACTCTGTCAAAAAACGTTAGCTTTGTCTAGGAAACAGCCGAGCAGTAAGTTAGACATTGCAGACAAGATAAATATTTAATCTTGTTTCCTAAAACCTTTCAACATCTCCTGTCTACCCTTTAATGCAGGGTTACTCCAAGGTAGTATCCTTGTTCCATTCCTATACAATGTTTTCATCACGATAACACTCGACACCCGTCTGCAAAGGAACCAAGGATGGTGAATGAGTATCCAACACTCTTGCTTCCTTTGCAGACGACAATTCCATATTCCGTCTTTTCTAATCATAAAAATTCACTCACAGATTCTTATTTCGTCTAAGAACAGCTTAATTGTCTCGAATTATGGCTCAATTAATGGCTTATACAAATCAATGAAAGATAAAATGTCCATGTGACCTTTTCTGGAAACTGGGAGCCTCGTCTCCTCAACTGAACCCTTATCCCACAGTCTTGTACTGTCCGCTACTTTAAGACATACCTTGATCATTAACTCTCTTG
The DNA here is from genome assembly GCA_951217055.1 of Gerris lacustris. Lineage (NCBI taxonomy): Eukaryota > Metazoa > Arthropoda > Insecta > Hemiptera > Gerridae > Gerris > Gerris lacustris. Next base: position 73,054,663 of record OX578281.1, on the reverse strand, counting down.
GCCTCATCACACATTAACACTTCGCAAACTCATCAACACAAGGTATAAACTTTTACAGGGACAAAAATTCCAAACTTAGCGCACATAACAAAGTTCTCATATACAATACAATATTCAAACCTGCGAGGACTTATACCATCGAAGTATTTGGCTGTCTACATCCAATCCTTACAGTCAAAGTTCCTCAGAACCTTAGTAATTGCACCACTACGTCTCCAACCAAATCATGCTCCACGACCTGAACATCCCCTTTATCCGAGACCCAGTTATTTCCCACAACAGATCCTTTCACCATTCAGTTTCCTTCTATTTAACTCCTCTTATCCGAAACCTTTCTTCCCAAACCATCTTTGATAACCCTCCAAGACGCCTGAAGTGGCGATGACCCTGTGACCTAATAAACTATTTATAAGCACTATGTAACCTAGTAAAAAAAAATTATAGCCAATAAACTCTGTCACTGGACAGGTATCTAATATCTGTAAATTTATCGAGCTACATTTGAAAATGATAACTATTTCTCCCAAAAATTAAATTGCAGTTGCAATATTCAATAAAAGTTAAAATAACAAATTTTTTGTCTTTTTTGTGTCTTTAGCGGATTGGTTTTATTATCGTTGACGCTGGTCTTGTTACGTCACGTCGTCGTTTGTGCTAAGTTGAAATTAAGGCTTTTCCTCTTAGCTTGATTAAGTCTTGGTTTTAATAGACTTGACGGTTCAACCGAGGGTTTCACCAAGATGCTTTAAAAATGAGATAGTGGGGGAGGTGGAATGCAACGAGGGGCGCTTAACGTCGGCTAGGAGGCGCCAAGTCGGCGCCCCAAACAAGGCGCCGAACATCTCGCAGCATCTCTCCCCCTACGACCATTCATCTAACCCTGAAGTTTCCCCAAGTCATCTTGAAACTCCCTAGATATGATCCGGGGCTATATCTACTCTGTTTCATCTACAGCAACAAGATAATAAATATAAAAAAAAGAAAACAAGCAATAATATTCCATAACACTTACACAGTAATGTTTTGACATGATTTTGTTTTTATATGTTTACAAACCCTTATCAAAATGAATTTACACAGTGCTTATCATAGCAAGTCGTAAAAAAGATTTAACAATGTTCCACAAATCCTCAAAGCCTCTAATCATGTTAGAACGAATAATTATTGATAATAATTATTCAATAAAAATATTATAATCACTTTTTTCTTAAAAAGCGACTTTTTCAACCGCACATAATTACGTAAGTCACATTCTTATTTGTAAGTCTTATTCTGATTAGGATCTAAAGAAAACTGATGTTAGAGAACTGTTTGTGGGAACTGGTGACGTTCCTCGCTGCACCGGAACATTGTAAAGGTTCCTCGCTGCACCGGAACATTTTAAAGCTCACGATAAATTCTCAACATCCTAAATTGTGTATAATATAGACTGTGTTATGCGTATAATATAAGGTTATATTATTTTTAATTTTTATAAACTGCATTATTTTCATTGAACAACAATATTAGATTAGATTCCATTTTCCTTATTTTTAGAAACTTGTCAATTATATAGTTTTTCTTCCTATTATATATATATATACATATATATATATATATATATATATATATATATATATATATATATATATATATATATATATGTATATATATATATATATATATATATATATATATATATATATATATATATATATATATATATATATATATATATATATATATATATATATATATAGTAATCTCATGATAATATAGCTAAGATACTTGCAATTAATAACTTGTCAATTATATAGTTTTTCTTCCTATTATATATATATATACACACATATATATATATATATATATATATATATATATATATATATATATATATATATATATATATATATATATATATATATATATATATATATAGTAATCTCATGATAATATAGCTAAGATACTTGCAATATTTTAAAATTATGTTTGATATTATCATTCTTTATTACTTTTTATCCTCAAATCCTTGGGACAAATTCTTTACAAAACTTTTTTAAGTTAAAATCCCTTGGCTTAGGCTAAAAACTTTGTTTCTTTATAAGTTTTTTTCTTTGGCTTACTCACAAGTTATGATAAAGCTGTTTTTCAGACAGTTTAAATTGACTGAATTCCGACTACAGTGTCGGGAAATTCCGGATAAAATCTTTTAGAAATTGGCACGTTTAATATTTGTAATTGTTGAGTAGCGAAGCCACCAAGAGCAAGTTATATAAACATCAAAAGTTAAGAAAAGTTTATTTAAAGTTTTTCCTTCTTATAAGAAATGAAAAATTCCTGCCACATTCTGACCTTTGTACTACCTTAGTTAATTCATTTGTTTGAATTCAATGAAGCCAGACTATACAAGCAATTATTGATAATATGTTTTCAAAATGCTTTTCAACTCATACTGCAAGAATCAAATATATAACCTTTGGCTTCTTAACGTCTTAATTAAACTAGGCATCGCGTGGCTCTATCATTGAAGCGAGTGTATTGCAATAAAATATTGAATATTGAAATTTGTTAATCATGATGAATGTCACAGTTGAAGATAAGTGGAAGAGGGTAGTGTGGGGTAGAGTGGGGGTACTCGGTACAAAGCTTTACTTCATAAACAAACCTACACACAACACAACTATAAGAATCTTAACCACTCGCAATAGCTTTTAAACTATTATTATAAATGTATCACTTCACTACTCAAATACTACTGCTTGTATCAAGTTGAAATTTTACATACTTGTTTCAATTGTACTTTAGACGATGTACATGAAGTTTTATTAAAATCGTTACGTTAGAACGTAAGATATTGGTAAAAAGGGTGTTTTCTCTATTTTAAACGTTTAGGTCCGCTTTAATAGTTTTAGCGATCTTTATTAATTCATAGCAGTGTTGTTGTTAGTTTTACTAAAAAATGTTACTTGAAAAAAATGTTCGAAAAATAGGCGATGATAGAATTTCCTCCCGTCCTGAAATTTCCATTTTAAATTTGATGCTCACGTTTACGCGAGCATTGCGCGCGAACTCTTCGACGGATCACGCTTTCCAACGAACTTAGCCTGAGTATTAGTAAAAGGAACATGTATACCAATTTTCAACTAAAACGGTCAACTTTTACTCAAATTATCGTCGGACATGTAAACGTTACACACAGACCGACAGACAAGATGCATATTTCGTTGAATGTAAGAAGCTTGCTTACACTCGCTTCAATTATTAAATAATTCGATGTTCTAATTCAAATATTAGATATAATAAAATAAAAATTCAAAGTGTACTGATTTCAACTCTAAAAAGAAAATGCTGAATTTAGGAGATCAATGCTGTAGTTGCCTAAATTTGAAATGTGTTAATATATAGGTAGAATAATGATCTTTGTTTAGAACTTTGCTGGCATTTGTTAATATACTAGTTGATCAATAGAGTCATGATCATTACAGCCAGTTGCGTATGAAAGGTGTATTTATCATGTTGATAACGATACAATATCGTTTCAAGACGTTGTTATAAAGTCGATACTTGATCCAGATCATCTTGAGATAAGAACTAATGAGGAGGCTGAGGGAGGGTCTTCTTTTAGTTCCTTTATATCACAGGCCTGTTGGCAAAAGAGAAGGCTTTGTTATTGTTATCCCCCTCAGTCGATATAGATAGTGAAGGGAGATATAGGGAAATTCAATCAGGTTGCGTTAGGGGACAACACTGACTCTCGTATGCTTTGTTTTTAACCCCTAGCCATCCTAACACATGACTTTTTTTTCCATATATATTTTGAGGTAAACCTTTTAAAAGCTTCCAAATATACATTGTTTTGAATATGCCTTTATTTTTGGTACATACATGGTTTTAAAATAAAGAACTTTGAACATTTTCTGCCAAAAAGAAATACCTATTTCAATCTTAATATAGAATCCACAGAATTTAGGGCTGGTTTCCCGTTTTGCTCAGATTAATAATATTAATATTTATAATTTTTCTAAACAACCCAATTTAAAAGTCAATGTTTGTGCTACAAAAATGAAAGAAGTAAAGGCTTGAAATACAACATCAAAAATAAAGGTGAACAATTTTTTTGAAACTTGTATTTTACTACGTTTTTATTAGCTTGCTTTCTTGTTTGTTTGTCCAGTACAAATCTTGCAATAGATTTTTAACTAACTTCCCGAGTAGCTAGACATTTGAAACTTTTAGAATAGCTCAGAACACGATGACAATGCATTATTTTAATACTTTTAGCCATCTTTCAGCAGAATTTAATTAGTTTTCAGAAATATTTTGCTGTATGGAAAGTTAGTTCGGAAAAGATCCGCAAGTTATTTTATTTGTTTTGCCTTGTCCCATATTTACGCAATCTTCATTTTGACGGGTTTCAAATTTGTGATTTTTTATTAAGAGGTAAATATTGAATAACAGCAAAACAGGAAATATATCAATTATATTATTTATCGATTATAATATTTATATTATTTCAAATATATCGATCTGGCATTTGTTAATATACTAGTTGATCGATAGTCATGATCATTACAGCCAGTTGCGTATGAAAGGTGTATTTATCATGTTTTATCGGTTTAGATTTGGTGTTGGTGAGATCCATTGTACAAAGAATTGTCCTTTTATAGGTTTAAGATCAGCTCTCTGGATGGTTGTCATTTATGTGAAGTAAATAAATTCGGAACTATTTTTTTTTTCACTAACATTATATATTGTATAACAATAACAATTATATTATCAACATTACATACGATTCAACAGAAAATAAAAAAACGTAGTCTATAAAAAGTTCTTTTTATCTTGAAATTATTTTAGAGATTCGAAGCATTATCTAAAATTATTGGGGGGTGTTTCAACCCCCCCCCCCCCCCCCCCGTCTTCCTTAAAAAAAGCAACGATTCAGCTTAAAATTGATTTTTTTATTTTGGTCCTAACTTTTTTCGGACTTTTATTTTTTCTAAAAAAATAAAAAAGGGAAAAAATAAATCACTTCCGATTTCGAAGGGAGGACCTCTCGAGTTAATTAAAATCTGCGAATCTCTTCGAGTCTTTAAAACTTTCCAAGGACGATCCCTGAGCAAGATAAAATAAAGCCCTTACAGTTCCCCTTTGTAAAGGGCTGCATCCAGCCCAACACTCCCTTACTTCAGATTAACTCCCTATAAGTTCTCTAAGACGACAGAGGAATAAGACTAAAAAGCTTTAAGGGCTAAAGCCAATTAAAGGTAAAAACGATTTCACTTCCCTCCTCTTCGTCCCTTTCTCTTACTACTTTGTATTCATTAGTTTTCCAGTTCCTAAATTTACACTTTCAAATGTCTTAATCTTAATCGCTTATCTGTTACAATGCATTTTTCTTTGTCTTAATCTCACAAACTTTCATTTGAGATAAGCTACCGACTACAATCGATAAACAACGCAAATTAAACAATCTTATAAGATAATTCAACGACTAAAATTGATAAACAATGCAAATTAAACTTTCTTATAAGATAAGTTACCGCCCACAATCAACAAACAATGCAAAGTAAACTTTCATATAAGATAAGTTACCGGCTAAAATCGACACAAACAATGCAAACTAAACTTTCTTATAAGATAAGTAACCGACTCAAATTGACACAAACAGTGCAAACTAAACTTTCTTATTAGATAAGTTACCGGCTAAAATCGACACAAACAATGCAAACTAAACTTTCTTATAAGATAAGTAACCGACTCAAATTGACACAAACAGTGCAAACTAAACTTTCTTATAAGATAAGTTACCGGCTAAAATCGACACAAACAATGCAAACTAAACTTTCTTATAAGATAAGTAACTGACTCAAATTGGCACAAACAGTGCAAACTAAACTTTCTTATAAGATAAGTTACCGACTAAAATCGACACAAACAGTGCAAACTAAACTATCTTATAAGAGAAGTTACTGACTAAAATCGACACAAACAATGCAAACTAAACTTTCTTATAAGATAAGTTACCGGCTAAAATCGACACAAACAATGCAAACTAAACTTTCTTATAAGATAAGTAACTGACTCAAATTGGCACAAACAGTGCAAACTAAACTTTCTTATAAGATAAGTTACCGACTAAAATCGACACAAACAGTGCAAACTAAACTATCTTATAAGAGAAGTTACTGACTAAAATCGACACAAACAATGCAAACTAAACTTTCTTATAAGATAAGTTACCGGCTAAAATCGACACAAACAATGCAAACTAAACTTTCTTATAAGATAAGTTACCGGCTAAAATCGACACAAACAATGCAAACTAAACTTTCTTATAAGATAAGTAACTGACTCAAATTGGCACAAACAGTGCAAACTAAACTTTCTTATAAGATAAGTTACCGACTAAAATCGACACAAACAATGCAAACTAAACTTTCTTATAAGATAAGTAACTGACTCAAATTGGCACAAACAGTGCAAACTAAACTTTCTTATAAGATAAGTTACCGACTAAAATCGACACAAACAGTGCAAACTAAACTATCTTATAAGAGAAGTTACTGACTAAAATCGACACAAACAATGCAAACTAAACTTTCTTATAAGATAAGTTACCGGCTAAAATCGACACAAACAATGCAAACTAAACTTTCTTATAAGATAAGTTACCGGCTAAAATCGACACAAACAATGCAAACTAAACTTTCTTATAAGATAAGTAACTGACTCAAATTGGCACAAACAGTGCAAACTAAACTTTCTTATAAGATAAGTTACCGACTAAAATCGACACAAACAGTGCAAACTAAACTATCTTATAAGAGAAGTTACTGACTAAAATCGACACAAACAATGCAAACTAAACTTTCTTATAAGATAAGTTACCGGCTAAAATCGACACAAACAATGCAAACTAAACTTTCTTATAAGATAAGTAACTGACTCAAATTGGCACAAACAGTGCAAACTAAACTTTCTTATAAGATAAGTTACCGACTAAAATCGACACAAACAGTGCAAACTAAACTTTCTTATAAGATAAGTTACCGACTAAAATCGACAAAACAGTGCAAACTAAACTTTCATATAAGATAAATCACCGACTACAATCGATAAACTATGCAAACTAAACTTTCTTATAAGATAAATTACCGGCTACAATCCAAACTGAACTTTATTATAAAATAAGTCACCGACAACAATCGAAAAACAATACAAACTAATCTTTCTTGTAACTGTATATAGAAATCAAGTCAAACAGTCTAGTTTATTGCTTTTTCTCACTAATAGAAAGATGAAACTCAATTAAACTCTTTAATACAAAATAGCTATGTGAAGTTCTGAGCTTCGCTACGGATTACATTAAGTTTAATTGACTTATTAACTACAATGGAGAAACATTAAAACATGTTTGAAAACCACCACACCTTAAAAACTGCTCGTCCGATTGTATTGAAATTTCAATGATAAGTCGTAATTATTTTATTAATCCATATAAACTTTTACGTGCTTACCTTATACACATTTTACTTTCATCTCCTCGTGCACTCTAACTTAAGCTTCCGACCTTACCGTGATCGTTTGAAAGAACAAACATTTTTTGTGCCTCTGAACTCCAAAGTTCGGTGTAGCACATTCCTCGTATTAATCGTGAACTTTAATGATGTTTTTTTTCTTCGACTTATGTTAATCTTAATTATTTATTTATTCCCCTTTTTTTCTTCCAAGCTTACCGAATGCAACAGATAGGTGATCGTTCTGGAAAACAAACTTGTCTCTGATTTCAAAAATTTCCAAGACTGAAATCCGTTTCAGACATTATGGGACATGTTTCTTTTTATCGATCTGTCCGTCGCTCAATGTTTGCGAACCAACATATCTTTAAAAACTACTCGTCCGATTTTAATGAAATTAAATTTTTGGTCATAATTAGCCAATTGTTGGCTCTGTATAAGTTTTTACATTGTGCGCCCATTTATTTCTCTTCCACATGCGCACAAGCACCATTAAGTCGAGTTTGAAATTGGGCAAGAGTGTAGAATTAGTGTAATAATTGAGACAGAGATTGGAATCTGATTGCATTTTGTTCTATAAAAATACTTTTAGAAGAGAAAGGTCTTTCTTTATTCCTATGTTTTTAGTGTTTTTCAATAACATGAATTTGATTTTAGTGTTTTATTAAAACAATTAAAATTGACTAATTATGGGGGGGGGGTGATTAGAGAATTAGATTTACCAGAATGTAGTTTGTGTATTTGTTTGACTCGAGGTATTATCTGTTTGATGAGATAACATTTGAAGAAGGATTTTGCTTGGAGTATAATGAGGGTGGATGGAATGCTCAAGGGTATAAGAGGATTTACTGTTAGCTTCCAGGATTGCTTTGTCTGCTCAGATATGGGAGGGATATATGGACCAAATCCTACTCACAACTGCAACAATCAACACAATGCTAGAAACCTATACCATATCCCTACCCTAAAGCCTCTTCTCAATCCCAAAACATTTTCTGATACTGTGGGATAATATTTGATAATATTCTTTGGAACATTGCCGGAGCATTTTATAAACCAAAAGGCAAAACTTCAAACCATTAGATCATGTTGCTATTTCGGATGATTACTATGTAATGTTTGAACAATATTTAAATGTATGGCTTTGTAATACTGGGGTAGGTACTAAATTATACAAGTTAACTATTATATTGGTTTCCCTCAATTACTAGACAAATGCCGGGTTCTTAATCCAGTCCACAGACTGCCTATCATACCCGTTTAAATACCTTCAAACAATCCTAATAAAAGTCTCATCAAAAATTTCAATTTAAAAAAAAAAATAATAATAAAACAAATATGTATAATTAAATTTATTTTTAAATAAAAAAAATATATTAAATAATATGTATAATTATAATATGTAATTAAAAATCTCCAATCCTTGACAAAATATCAAAAATTATAAAATTCAGAAAATAACCCCACCCTAAAACCACATTGTGGCTCCAGTAAAAATTATACCTCAAGATGAAATTGACAAATACATTTGCTCTAAATTAGGGGTGGGGGCGCTGCCCCACAGAAACTTTGAAAAATCGTGAAAAACAAAATTATACCTCGGATACGGTGCAATTGATTTTAATGTAAACAATTCTTATATTTAGTCCATCTAAATGCGAATCAAATGTCAAAGTCGTTTCCCGGAAATACGTTACCTTCTTAGGTATTAGATAGAAATCAATTTAATTTCAAAGGGCAAGAGGTAGGGTCCAATAGAAAGGGATGAACTTTTTTAAAATATTAAATATTTATAAAACGTTCAATAATAAATAAATAAATGTAACCATGAAACACCAAAATAACTAACCATTTAAAATCACTAGATGAAAAAATTATGTATGTACCTATATAAAAATGTTTAGTTGATTAGTAGGTACGATTCTTATAGGGCAGATTTTTTTTCTAAAGATATAAACATTTTTCTAAAGGTATAAACATTGAGTTATTATATAAAATTTCTTTTACTCAACAAACCAAAAATATTTTTATTTTTTTATTTATGATGAATGTTTAAAAGAATTATACAACCAATTTTATCCTTAAAATGGTTTATAAAAAATATACTAGTAGTTCTGTAAACAATAGTTCTGTAAAAACGAAAGAAAAAAAAAACATATACACTGATTTTATTGACTTAAAGGAACATCTTTGCCAAGTTTCAAGAAAATCCGACAAAGCATTTGGTCGTAACTGCGCAATAAGCAATATTACAGACAGACTGACAAAATGCCAAATTTCAAGAATATCATATAATAAAGCATTTTGTCGTAACTGCAAAACAAACAAAAATGTACAGACAAACAGACAAAATGTCAAATATTCGAATGTCGAGCTGAGACAGAGAATTAGGCAGAACAATACATAGTGATAAAAGTGAGAATATAAAGTGAAGAATGAGAATTTTTATGTCACCTAAACTTGATATTAAGTTATAAGAGTGACATAAACAACAGGAGAAGGAAATTAAAGTTTCCTTGGTATTTGAGTTACAGCATTCATATATATGAAACGATTTCATATTTGAGTTTGACTTACAGCTTTTCCTCTGACAAAGGCTTTTATAGTTACATTTACTCACCGTCTTTATATTACTAATAAAATTCTGGATATTATCATAAGTTTTCATATAGATACTAGGTATTATTGTCAATATTTTAGGTGTAAACTTAAAATAGGATAATAAAAAATCTCAGGGAAGTAATTATGCCCAAGTTCTTTCTAGGACTTCGCAGATGAACAGGTATGCTTATCGTTATATAATTATGATTTTTTTTTACCCCAGAGGTATCTGGTTCGTTCCCCCGGGGGGTCACAATATTTTTTAGCGGTAATAACGACAAGATAAATTACATTTTTTCAGGAAAATTTTGTCCCCTCATTTGTTGTTTCCTCAGCATGCACCTCAGCATGCATTTGTTGTTTTGTTTTCAAAATTTTAAGACCAGACTTTATATAGTGGTCGGAGGGGAGGGGGGGGGGATATTTCAACCCAAATAAACATGTCAAGAGTGTGCTAGTGAGCACACAGCGAGGGTCCGTAGGCAACCCTGTATAGTTTAAGTATTTCCCTATTGATAGTGTTTTTTAAAATGCTAAAAAGCTTACTTTGAACTATTCTATGGGTCTGATATTCTCAAAACACATAAACAAACTTCTGATAAAGTCCAGATTTTTTGCACTTCACATAAGCGAGATAGAGGGGGGGGGCCGTTTCACACCCACTTCAAACTTGCCTACACTCGCCCTATCAAAGTTATAACCAAAGAATTATATATTTTTGTAATCAGGTCGACGTACCCATTCATATGCTACCCCTCACGGTGTCGAAAAAAACAAACAAAAAAAACCTTTAAGTTTTTTACTCTAATTTCTTTGAAACATTTTTTTTTTCAAGTCGCTATATTTTTAAAATATGTGGGTAGGTACAAGACACATGCATGCCAAATTTCAAAGCGATCGGACGAAAGGTGTAGCCGTGAGAGCAGGCGACAGGACGGACGGACAGACACACGCAGGAAAATATAAGGGTCCTTGGTTTAGACTACGGACCCTAAAAACCAACGAGGAAAGCAACATTTAGAAATGCATATTATATATATATATATATATATATATATATATATATATATATATATATATATATATATATATATATATATATATATATATTGTAACTTACTATTCAGCAGATTTCATCTTAGTCCAGGAGATAGCGTGCAAAAAAGTGTCTGACTAACATAAAGCTAGAATTATATGTATAAGTAAATGTTTTGGTGCCTTTTAAGAATATGTGATCGGCTAAGTTCGTCTGCGGGACATAGCTTGGCAATAGGCATTTGAAAATAACAAATCGGTGTAGAGCGGCCATGTCCCGCCCTTTTTGGTGTACAATGTGATTTTCATGATCCTGAGTACGAAATTAGTTAGTAGACCAAAAATCAAGTTGATGGTAATTTGCCACTTAATAGGTGACCTCTATGATTTGCAGTAATATTCGACTAACTCACCTATAAAGTGACAAACTACCATCAACTTGATTTTTGGTCTGCTAACTAAGTTCGTACTCAGGATCATGAAAATCACATTGTCCACCAAAAAGGGTGGAACTGCGGAACATGGCCGCTCTTCGCCGATTTGTTTTTTTCAAATGCCCATTGCCAAGCTATCCCGTAGACGAACTTAGTAGACCACGCATTCTTAAAAGCCACCAAAATATTTACTTATACACAAAATTCTAGCTTGATGTTAGTCAGACACTTTTTTTGACGCTGTCTCCTGGACTATTTGATACCCCACTCGAAAATTTAAAAAAAAAATATATAAATATTTGAGTTTACCAAATTTTTGCGAATTACGCATGCGCATATTTAATTTTTAACCTCTGTATATTTTTCCTATGGTTTGATAAAAAATTTGCGCTAGTGTTTTAAATTTTAGCTTTTAAATGATTCGGGCGCGGACAGACGGACACATCACCTTCGGCATAAGGGTTTAGAGAAGTATTTACGAAACACTAAAAGTTTAGTTTCTTCTATAGCGTAGATTCCCGCAGTCAGAGGCAAAAAAAAAGAATGCAAATCTTCTGAAGGAGCACGCGTCAGAGATAAGTGGGTGGGTTTCGACTTTCCGAACTCATTTCAATTTCAGGGATCATTCTCTAGGGAGTTGCTCATGATGAGTAAGGTTGGCTTACCTGTTTATATTAGAATTTACTGTTTATGTTAGAATGATCACTGTATAATGAGTTCGAAATGTCGGGATTCTAACCTGGTCTGCTCAGAAAGATCTTGGATTAGTTAACTTTCGTGTTGGGTCTTGCAGGGGTGATAAAAATTAGAAGAAAATTAATAAATATATACAATGGGCAAAAAAAAATACCATATTAATGATTGTATTAGTTCTAGCACATGGGTTTTAATTTTTTTTTTCTTTTTATTGGTCTTATATTACTTTGCTTTGTAAGTTTCATCGCACACCTATTATCCCAATTTCGAACCACTTATCGTCATTCAATCTTCCCCAAATTTTGCACATAGATACAACTAAGGTGAAGAATACAGAAACCATATCAATTTTTGCTGATTCAGCAAAAATTTAAAAAAAAATCGTAATAAATCGAAAATGGTCCTGATCGAGTTAAAATTTGGCACGAATGTACCTCTCTGTATGACAAACAAGCCCACTATATTTCATTTTGATATTGGCAGCCATTTTGAAGTTATCAATTTTTGATTTTTTTAACTTTGACGGTTAATAATACCGAAAGTATAAATAGGGTTTTGACGTATGGCATATCGTTGGAACCGGAAAAAAATTAAGGAACATATATAATAAACCCGATGAAATTCCATTAATTAGTTTAAAAGTTATAAGCTAATATAATTATTTATTAGTGCGATAATTTTGATGACGTCAAAGTTTGTTTACATCTGTCAAAATACCGCCAAACTTAAAATAATAAAATAAAATATAGGTACATATTAAAAATAAGGTTTTTTGAAGAATAAATCAGTTTGTTCAGAACGGTCACCCATCCAAGTACTGACCAAGTCCAATGCTGCTCCTTTCTGCTCCTCTGAAGTGAGGAAAAGTTCCGAGGTACCCTGTACCCGGTTTTTTTAATTTATATGTTAAATAGTATTGGAGATAGATTATTTATAAATAGTTTTGACCAATTTTCAGTTTCTCTTCCACATGCACACACACATACATTTATTTAACCCTAAATCTTATAAAGTACTCATCTGATTTTTATAAAAGTTGAATAGTTTGTCAAAAGTAGCCTGCAGATAGCCCCAGATTAATTTTAATCCTTTGCGCTCTTTCAATTAATAATTTTATTCAAGAGAAGGGAAGAGAAAGGAAAAGTGAATAAATTTGACGCTAATAGATTGCAAAAGCATAAAATGATTCAAGTATAAGAAATAGCACGCGAGGAAGCTAAGTCCACACTATTGTTTAAGCGACTTTTGTATTTATTTTTAACAGTTCACCCATAATGCTTAATTTAAGTGTGGCATATGCTATATCAAATTAATGCTAATGAAGAAGAGTAGTTTTTAGGTTTCTGTACAAAGTACAAAAAGAAACCTTATATAACGGCTCTGTCTGTCTGTCCGTTGCTTGTTTCAATTCATAAACTACTATAGCTAGGAACATGAAATTCGGCACACAGGTGCGTCTCGGCATTTGAGACAACTGGACACATTTTGGATTTTTCACACTTAATATTTTCAAGATGGCGGCCAATATAGCCGGCGACTAAAAAAAAAAGATTTTAGTCACCATGACCTGTTATACATCAATTTAAAGGTCTTGAAGTGTAGAAAAAGAATATGCAATTATTCAAATTTTACATTTAAAAGTTTCAAGATGGCGGCCAATATGGCGGGTGAATAAAAACAAGTTTTTAGTCACCATGACATGTTATATATCAATTTAAAGGTCTTGAAATGAAGAAAAAGAATATTCAACTATTAAAATTTCACACGTAATATTTTTAAGATGGCGGGCAATATGGCGGGCGACTAAAAAAAATGTTTAGTAAACTATGACATGATATACATCAACTTAAAGGTCTTGAAGTGTAGAAAAAGAATATGCAATTATTCAAATTTTCAAGATGGCGGCCAATATGGCGGGTGACTAAACATTGATTTAGTTACCATAACATGTTATACATCAATTTAAAGGTTTTGAAGAAAAGAAAAAGAATATTTCTAATAAAATTAGTGTAATTATATTGCACTTAACTTAATAATTTTAACAGAAACCGGCGATTATCGCCCCCACGTACTCACGTGAAGCGCGCCTTACTTGTTAAGCTTATAAAACACTTATTTTTTTTATTATAACGTTATGGGAGTTGTGGAGGACAACATTATGACCTTGTTTTTTTAAAAAAATATATAATTTAACTCGTGTTTCAATAAATGTACAAGGGCAGAGATATAGATACTTTTGAAGGGATTTTTGTGCCCTTTAAGGGTGATTCCAATTTAAAGTGCTATTTTGGAATCTAAAATTGGACTTAGACTAAAAATTTGGACTTTTTAAAAAATTCAGGAAAAATTATGGAATGCTCTCTGACAAATTTCAGATATATTGCAGCATTCGGGACAGATGGGAAATATCTTTTTATATTTTTAGGCCGGAATTAAGTTTATTTGAAACATAGTAATTAAGGCACGTGAATTACACATTTTCGTGCACGGTTGTTACATTTCACACTTTAAGAAAATATTTTGGTCAGTAGTTCAAAATAAAAATCCAATTTGTAATACTCCATTAAATAGCACTCTTAAAAGCCTAAACAATAAACTATCTTAACCTAAAAAGTTTTTGAAAATAGACTTTAAAATCATTCACGGTAATTACTTTTAAAAGGGTACGTAACTGGAAGAACAATCGGAATTAGCGCTAGCTCCCAACTGAAGGGTTCAGCTCATCCCCTATCAACTGTTGCTAGAAAACCAGTGTTGTGGCATTGCAAAAATCTCTCGCCACTTAAAATCTCCCTGCCACAACCAGAGTAGGGTCACATTTATATAATGCCACGGTAATTACATTTTTTTAAAAGACAAACTTTAACTTGAAGTTCCGTTTAATGATAATTTATTTATTTTTTATAACTGGCACATATTTTAATCCTGGTAGGATCCTACTTCAAAATTATCCAATAAGTTTCTGAATAAAATTATTAATGTATGAGCTAGAGTGAAGTGAATAAGAACAACTGACTTAAGGACAGCCACGGTTGTTACAAATTTGCCTTTTGAAATTTTTTGTAGCGATTAAAATTTAGCGGCGCATTATTTTTTTGCTTGGTTGTAGTTCTCTAAGCTTAACTGAGTTACCATGAAGAAAAATCCTGTCAATTATGTGAAAAACGCTCCAGTTATTCTTCTAGGACATGAGAATTGCACATTAAATTGGAATCTCCCTTAATAGTACATTACGCGCCGAGTGCGGAAAGTAGCATTTTGCATGCGAGTGTGGAGTTTGCTCGGGCGAGGGTAGTAAAACCACACGAGCAATGCAAAATGCCGTTTTCGCACGAGTTGAGTACCGTAATTTATCTACGATTGTTAGATTTAAATAATAAATACAGAAAAAAATAAACTTGCTGTATGTAAGTTTGTATCTCTCTCTTGATAAAGATGGCATTAATTCTTGAATTGTATTTTTTGCCGAATTAATTATTTCTGGAGGAGTATTATTCTCCACATTTTCGTCAAAGTCACTTGATTCACTCGTTGTTTTTCACTAAAAACTCGATATAAACAGTTCCTTTAATAAAAGAACAGCAAATTAGTTTTGTTAAATGTAAACAAACTCGGTATCGTGCGTAAAGCTGAAGAATTCCTCTTCTTTACCGCGCTAGCGTGGTAAAGAAGAGGAATTCTTCAGAACTATGAGACGCGCATGCGCAATGAATACAAGTACGTAAATAATCACTTTCTACGCATCTAAACAGAGATATAATGTTTATATTTCGTATCAATCGTAGATAAAATAGTTTTTAGTTTATACCTATAGCTAAAATAGAAATAAAGTTATGAAACATTTTCTTGAAATGTCGTGATTTATTATTTTTAAATTAAAATGGCTACGGCTTCTGAACGAGTTAGAGTCGGGCTATGGTCTATTGGATTTATTTCTACTTAGGGTGCCCTATCTAAATTTTTAGGACCAAGGTTGAGAGGGAATTTTGTGGAGGCGGCGCAAATGTTTTGAAGGATTTATACTTATCCGAGTCTTTTGAGTCCAAAAAAAGTGTCGCTTCTTAATTATTTTTTCATCTATATGTATGTCTATGTAAAACTTCTTTTTTTTTATTTTATTTTATTTTTTTTTTTTTCCATTATAAATAATATAAAATTGTATCGATAATTATTGTATTAAACTGCAATTATTTAACTTCAATTTTTTTGTTATTAGTTTAAAAGTGTTTGAGAAAAAATTTGACGAAATCATACAGGATATAGGAGCTAAATTTGGCAATATAAAAGTGAAAATTGGCTTAGTCAGGAATCAGTGTTAGAATAAAATTACAAAGTCTAAAGGAATTATTTTATTAACGACCGCCGGCAGTTCTTTTGAGGTTCTAGTAAATTTATAATTTGGCGCATTGGGTGAATTTTTCATAATATGTTCATTTAGAATTAACAAGATATTATAAGATGTAGATTATTACCTCAAATACTAAACCGTTGAAAGTTGCCTGTATAACCTGGTTTTGTCTACCTTGTGATCCATGTTTGTATCGAAATGGTTCCATTTGTAAATTGTCTCGAGAATAAATGTAAATAGTTTCATTTGTATTACGATGAACTCTACATTAAGTTATAATAGGGCGGAGAATTGTCCACTTCACATATCTACTTAGCCCACCAGATATGCTAATGATTGATCCTAGATTTCAGCAGATATGCTAATGTTTGATCCTAGATTTCAGCAGATATGCTAATGATTGATCCTAGATTTCAGCAGATATGCTAATGTTTGATCCTAGATTTCAGCAGATATGCTAATGTTCGATCCTAAGATTCAGCTGATATGCTAAAGATTGCTCCTAGATTTCAGCAGATATTTTAATGTTTGATCCTAGATTTCAGCAGATATGCTAATGTTCGATCCTAAGTTTCAGCAGATATGCTAATGTTTGATCCTAGGTTTCAGCAGATATGCTAATGTTTGATCCTATAGATTTCAGCAGATATGCTGATGTTTGATCCTATAGATTTCAGCAGATATGCTGATGTTTGATCCTAGGTTTCTGCAGATATCCTAATGTTCGATCCTAGGTTTCAGCAGATATCCTAATGATTGATCCTAGATTTCAGCAGATATGCTGATGTTTGATCCTAGGTTTCAGCAGATATGCTAATGATTGATCCTAGGTTTCAACAGATATACTAATGTTTGATCCTATAGATTTCAGCAGATATGCTGATGTTTGATCCTAGGTTTCTGCAGATATGCTAATGTTTGATCCTAGGTTTCAGCAGATATGCTTATGTTTGATCCTAGGTTTCTACAGATATGCTAATGATTGATCCTAGATTTCAGCAGATATGCTAATGTTTGATCCTAGGTTTCTACATATATGCTAATGTTTGTTCCTAGGTTTCTACAGATATGCTAATGTTTGATCCTAGGTTTCTACAGATATGCTAATGTTTGATCCTAGATTTAAGCAGATATGCTAATGTTTGATCCTAGGTTTCTACAGATATGCTAATGTTTGATCCTAGGTTTCAGCAGATATGCTAATGATTGATCCTAGATTTCAGCAGATATGCTGATGTTTGATCCTAGGTTTCTACAGATATGCTAATGTTTGATCCTAGGTTTCAGCAGATATGCTAATGTTTGATCCTAGGTTTCTACAGATATGCTAATGTTTGATCCTAGGTTTCAGCAGATATGCTAATGTTTTATCCTAGGTTTCAACATATATGCTAATGTTTGATCCTAGGTTTCAGCAGATATGCTTATGTTTGATCCTAGATTTCAGCAGATATGCTAATGTTTGATCCTAGGTTTCAGAAAAGTAAAGTCCTCCTTAAAACCCAATAAACCTGTACCTATATTGTAATAAAAATAGTTTTATGAATTAAAAATTAGAAATCTTTTTACTTTCAATTTTTACATAATATACCTATATAAAGATAAATAATTATAAGAATAGCGTGAAAATTCGATTTTGATGTTTTGATGGTCCCCTGAGTCCAAAAAAATGGTAATTAAAAAAAGTATGTCTATAGTCTGGTGTCTGTTACATGTCGGCTGTCGAATGGGGGTTTGACGCGTAGAGCCTCAATTGTTGGACCGATTTCCATGAAATTTTACAACATTTTCAAAACAATTAAAGCATACGGGATATTCTCGAAAGAAAAAGTGTGAAATAAAATGAAAATGGTTCCAACGATTTTGATTTCAAATGAAGTCCATTTAAATACGAGTCTAACCGTATAATTTGTTTGCCCGGCAAGAATCTAGATCCTGAGAAAATATTTATAATTGCAAAGAGTGAGAGGTCTGTTTCGAATCCTTGCCGGGTAAGAGTTATTTTTATGGTAAATTTTGATTGAATGTGCAATAATCATTAAATGTTACCACGAAAACACTGAACCAAGTAATTATTTAATTTTATATTTTTTATAAGATTGTTTAGTTTTACAAGTTGTATCCATTTGTATTTTCTTTTTTTTATTACTTTTAATTAAACTACTTATTTATTTTCTTTTCTATTACTGGACTTTCACAAGAATTCTATTACAATTCTTTGTTAAAATTTTATATTCTCTTATAAACTTTTAATTACAAATTTATATTATTTTATGTCCTTTTATTCCATAACATTTTATGTTTTAATTTAATAAGACTTTTACATTGGATTTTTATTTAAAATGCATTTTATCTTTTAGTATATTTTTTTATTGCATTTTATATTTTTTATTTATTACATATTTGTATGGATTTTAATTGTATTACTATTTTAGTTTTCATTAAAATTTTATTTAATAAAAAGAATATATTTTTTATTTATAATGTTTAAAAAGAAAATTGAAGGATCAAAATTATGAACCAAATTAGGAATATAAGTGAAATGCAAGCCAAGGATAAAATATTCAATTTAGCTGGAAGGAGATTTACATTATAGCCTTTCCACCCCCCCCCCCCCCCCATCTACCCCCACCCCTGCCCAACAAAATCAATTTTGATACAATATATCTACCTTAGCGAATTTAATTTTTGTTTTAAATTTACTATTTATCAAAATAGATATAAAACAGTATTGATAATTATTAAATATTCTATATTTAAAAAGAAAAATATATTATATTTTATGAAATTTATACCTTTTAAATATACTTCTGATTTTCTCCTTGATCTGACCTAGGGAGATGGGGATCTGGGGCGGCATGTCAACTCGGCGGCGGCAAGGGGCCGACTGGCAACCAAACTGGCTCCACCCCCCACCCATGTGACCACGCCCACACTTTTCCAAAACGCCTGCGCATTAAAAAGGAAAATCTTTCTACTTTCTACCCGCCATTACGGAGGGAGAAACCCTTTACTGTTGTACAACACTTGGCAACTTTTTTTCGAAAAAAATAAAGCTCGATTTGGTTGTGGAATTGCCCTGAGAGAGACACAAGAATAACCTCCTTTTCTAAATATAGAAATAACTTAGAAACTATTCAATAATCCTAGGTGTACATTTTTTATTTCTTCTTCTACTTCTGGCTTTAATATTAATCTTTTTTTCCCCCCACTAACTTATTTCTGTAACCATTCTACTTTTTGAAGAAAACTGATATTAATATTTGAGTTTACATTATACATTTTCTAATATTTCATAATATGTAACATGGTTTACATAAGCTTATATGGTATATTATAATATTTTGGAACTTTTTTAGCTTGCGTTCCTTTTTAATAATTGTCTTTCAATCTTGTTTCGTCTATATGATTTATAAAAAGTTTGTTATCTATTAATTTTTATTTCAGCATTTCTTTTATTTTGGTTGTTTGCAATTTTATAACGAGTTTTTTTATTGTTTTTTATTGGCTAATATATGTAGGGCGAGATTATATTATAATCTCGCTTATTAACTGGTAACATTTTCACTAAAATTATGTTTAATTAATTCGTTAGTTGTTATTTTTTTTTTAAAATATTTTATTTTTTATTTTTATGTACAAATCTTACAAACCTTACCTTTTTTAAAAAAAAAAAAAATACCTTAACAGAAATCTTGAGAGATATTACTTATTAAAAATAGGCTGTCAATTGGTGTGGCACATAGCTTCCTCGCATCCAATCACTTACTTTATTGATTTTATGCTTTTACAAGCCAATATTGTCTAATTTGTTTAATTGTTTCTCTCGTTTTTTGGAATCTGTCAAAATTCTTTTGATTTTTTTACACAATTTAGCAAAATTTAAAAGAATGCAGACGGTTCAAATTAAACTGGGGCTATTTGCGGGTTACTATTGATAAACTATAAAAGTTTCATTTAAATCAGATAAGTACTTATAAAGCTATAGGTGTAAATAAATGTATGTTTGTGCGCATGTGGAAGAGAAATAAATAAACGCAGTAGGTTTAAACTTATAAGGGACCAACAATGAGGAAATTGTGACATACCACTAACATTCAAATTTCATTCAAATTGGGCATGTAGTTATTAAGTTATGTTGGTTCGAAAAAATTGAGCGACAAACAGACAGACACGGAACCAAACGTCTCGCTCAATTTTTGTGAGCCTTACTTGTCCGATTTGAATAAAACTTGTATGGTAGGTCATAATTAACCTATTGTTGGTCCCATATAAGTTTCAACCTTCTGCGCTCATTTGTTTATCTTCCACATGAGCACAAACATACATTTATTTACACCTATAGCTTCAAAAGTACTTATCTGATTTTTATGAAATTTTGTGGGTTCATCATAAGTAGCCCGCAGACACGGAACCAAAATGTTCCCTGATGTTTAAAACAGATTTTTGTCTTGAAATTTTTGAATTCGGAGACATGATATTCTTTTGTTCTTTAGAACGATCACATAGCTTCTGTTACCTTCGGTAAACGCGGAAGGCAAAGTAAAAGAACTATATTTTTCATTAAAAATATTAAAGAAGAGGAATCTTGGTAGATTAGAATCCATTTTTATTGTTTAACTAGCTGACCCGGCGAACTTCGTACCGCCTAATAAACATTAATAACATAAGAAATGTTTAGCTGCTACATTGGTACACAGGGGTACGAAGTATGGGGTACAAAAGTTAGAATAGTACATGCCCTTCATGATTCATGTCGTTAGAAAGCTTTTTAAAAGTACAGTTATTGTTGTTATGTTCACTTTTGTTATATTTTAATTTAAGAAGGGGGTAAATAGAAAACATGAAAAAAGCTTTTTGATTAAAAATTAGAAATTCAAATTTTTAAAATTTGAATTTTTAAATTAAAATTTAATCTTTCCGTAGTAAGAATACTACCTAAAATTTAAAAATTTGAATTTCTAATTGATTGAACTAGGTACAGGTACTAATTGAGTACTTTATAATTATAAGCGTTAATTCTCGGTCTAGTTTTATTGCCAAGAATATTGGCTTGCTAGAGTTGTAGAAAAGATTGAAAGCTTGGATTCGGGACTTGGTATCGGTACGACAGAGAAAAATCATTCTCCAGTATAGCTCAGTTGGTAAGAGCGCCTGTAACGGATATATAGGAGGCCCGTGGTTCAAGTCCCGGTGCTGGGGTCTATTTTTCTCTGTATGTCTCCCGTATTTAATTATAATTTGATTTGAAATAAAAATTAGAAATTACACTATTTTTGATCCGATTTAAGCTATTTATAAATTTAAATATTTATTGCTTAAAATTAAAATGCACGCTCAGCTCAATATTGCAAGCAGACAAATGCATTGTACGCCTAGTAAATAGTTTATTTAGTTAAATAATGTTTCCTTATATCAAAAATTTATATTACAATTTGCAATATATATACTTGCTGTTTAATTATATAGATATTAAGGTGCCTTTTTACTTTAGCACCCCCCTATATCCCTTTGTGTTAATAGTTATTTAGACAAAGGAACATTATACAGAGTAGCTATATTCCTTAGTCTAAGTCTAAATTACTATTAAGCCGAAGGGATATTTGTTCCAATGTACCTTGGGACAAAGGAATATCACACTTGTGTATATAATTGTGATCATATCCCTTAGTCTAATCAACTATTATGATGAAGGAATATTAAATATAAAACTGCCCCAGGAGTCTCAATGTCTTGGGGAGACAAACACACAAACCTTTGAGACTTTTATAGGGCAGACTATTGTTTAGAACTAAGGGGGGTGCTAAAGTAAAAAAGTGCCGATAATAAAATAATAGTGGATATCAAACTCACTGTTTTGAAGTCAATATACCCATTTCAATGGATAGAATATGAAGAAGTTGAAGATAAATTCGATGAAAGTATTACAGAAAATCCATTAAATCTTTGACTGAAATTAAATGAAAAGCAGATATTTACTCCGATAGTGTCTAAGTGACTCGGCTACTAACTGCATATCTCCATAGAGAAATAGGGAGGCAGAACATGTTCCACACAACTTGGAAATGATACTGTAAATCTTTAAACTCAAGTACCAGAGAATAGGAAAGATAGCAGCACATGTACTGTGACTGGGCGAGTAGCCAGCTGGATGGAAAAACTTGGATAAGCTACAGAAAAGAATGTAGCTTGAGGTGCAGGGATTTGGCAGACCAGCTGTTTATATTCCAGAACCGATCGAAGCTTCTTATGTATCTATTCTATTTCTATTCATATTCATACAAATATGCAATTGTCTATTTTATCCATTTTGTATAGTTGCACCATCGAAGCAGAACAAGTATTTTAGCTGCTCTAATCTTTTCCTTACCTTAAGGAAACGTAGGAAGTTAGGAAAAGTATTGTTTTCACCCAAACATTCTGAAATCGAGATTGCAACGGAATTATCCGTTTTGGGTGTTTTTAAGGCGACTTGGCTGGTTATTAGCTGCATGTCTGTCTGTGTCACGCATATGTCCCACAGTTTTTAAACTAGAGAGTAGAGAGTTCAAACTTTATTACAAATAATCTGCCCTTACATACATGAAGTGTGCTGCCCGGACAGTCATAAATTTGTCACGTCATTAAGAAAATCAAAATATTTTTGATTGCGCTGAAATTTGCACCAATTGTACCTCTATAAGAGAAACATTTCCAATGAATTTCGTTTTGATATCTGCCACCATTTGGAAGAAACTTAAACGCTAAGTAATTTAAAGCAAGTTTCGTCGATTGAGCTGAAATTCGCACTAATAGTACCTTTCTATAAGATAAATAATTCCTCCATATTTCAACTTAATATCAGCTTTCAATTTGGAATTATTTAGTTAGGAAAAATTCCTAGACACCTTATTTACTTTCTAACCGATTTTTTACTTTCTCGTATAAAGAGAAAATTCGATTTTGATGGATTCACACGTTTTGAGGTCCCCTGAGTCCAAAAAAGTGGTTTTTAAAAAATGTCGGTCTGTCGTTTGTCTGTGCAGACGCCTGGAGCCTAAACTCCTAGGCCGATTTTGACGAAATTTGGCATACATATTCAGAAAAATCATACCCCGAGGTGAAATCGAGATATGCATTTTAGCTCTAACAACTCCCCCCAAAACCTCTGAAAACAAATTATTCCTCGAAAACGGTTCCTACAATTTTGATGTAGCATTCACCAAAATGAATGCTAAATGGATGCCCTACTTACATTTTTTAATTTGAATTAGAAAAAAATAGAGCAACATTTTGACATACATAAATAATATATATTATTTATCTATGATTCTGCCTATGGACAAAACAAACCTGTTGCATAGATTATGTGTCATGATGCAGACTTATAATATTTACTAATTGTTTCTTTTTTTTATGTTTTTCTTTCTTATTCGATCCTAATAATAATTCAAGAACGAAAACTCCTTCAAAAATAAACAGCGCTATTTAAGAGAAGAAATAATTTTCCTTCAAAATCAACTTATTGATGAGTTTTTTTTTCCATGATGAATTTTCTTTTTCAATTAATGATTTTACGTGATTTATTCGCTTGCTTAAAACATGTTTTCGACGAACTCCTCACGATCAATATTTTTATATAACATATAAATGATTATGAGGTTCATTTATGTAACATTCTTAGTATATTCCAAAAGGATATGTATGAAGGCTATAGAAGAAGTTATAGGGGCGGGCTTGGGTCCTAGAAGGGGGGGTGGAACAGCGAACAGCGCTCAATACACACTCAGGGGGGTACAAACCCCCCCGGACCCTCCGAGGGAGCTATGACCCCCCCCCCCCCCCCCCCCGGGCAGAGAATTGATTCAAAGCTCAAACTATAACAAATCACTTCCACTGCATTTATTTTATTATTAACTTCTTTTTTTTCAATTAATTTTTTTTTTTATTTCAATTTTTCTTTTTAGTATAAGTATGCTTATTTTTATGTTTAACTCTTTTGTAGGGCGTTAATTATACAAAGTAAGTGAGATAGCTGGAACATATGGCTGCAATAGAATTATTAAAACAAATCATTTCCAATTTTATATATATATAAAAAAAAATCGGTTGTGAAACCAATAAAAGAGTGAAGTCTCACGTAAAAAAGGTTTCGTTGGAATTGTGAACATGAAATTTGTTATAATAAGGGGGAGGGGGGGGAGGCACACAAAATTCGCATATTCTTTGACAAAATAGCATGAAAAAGAAAACACTATCCACAAGTGTTATATATTTTTAGGGTCCGTAGGCAAAACCAAGGACCCTTATATTTTCCTGCGTGTGTCTGTCCGTCCGTCCTCTCGCGTGCTCCCACGGCTACACCTTTCGTCCGATCACTTTGAAATTTGGCATGTATGTGTCTTGTACCTGCCCACATATTTTAAAAATATAGCGACTTAAAAAAAAAAATTCAAAGAAATTAGAGTAAAAAACTTAAAGGTTATTTTTTTTTTCGACACCGTGAGGGGTGTAAGGCTGGGGACTGGGGCTAAGGTTGGGAGAGTGACTGAGTGAGTGTGAGTGAGTGTTTGAGTGAGAGTATGAGGAATGTGCGAGAGTGAGTGGGAGACGAAGATGGCCGGCCGGGCAGACTGCTTTGTCAGCTTTTTCTCTCGGGCCCCGGCCGTGGGAATGCAACCGCGGCCCGGGCCGGGAGAGAGGGAGCGGAGGCAGTCAGTCGAGCTTGTGGCATGGTAGAGTAAGGAGTGGACAGTGCTCGGTACTCAAAGATGTGGATTACGTGTTGGTGTGTCTGGAACGTGTTGAGCGGTGAGTCCCAACCATAGCCCCTGGGCCCAGTAGTTTCCTTTTTTTTTAATCTAAACAAAGACTGTTTTTGTATTAGCTCTTTCTGTTAAAAATCTTAATGTGTAAATTAACTTTATTAATTTTTTAACTTAATTTTATTTTCCTTTTTTTTTTTTGTTTCCAATGGAGTTGAGTATAAAGTTATGCTGTTAAGCCTCTATTTTTCTTTTTGTATGAATGTATTATCCAGTAAAACTTAGAGTGCCTTAAGCACTGTTTTGTGGACGCAATGTTCGTTTATATATTAGTTCAATGATTTATGTTTTGTTTCCTTGTATTTTTATATCCTACGACGGTGGAACCAAGAACTTAATTCTATCTTATTTTTGTTTTGGAGTATAATTTTCTATCATAGGGACCCGTAGTTTCGGGGGCCTTATTTCTTTTTTTTGTCTTTGTTATACTTATACGTAGATGATTCTTTTCTTTATTTGATTGTCTTATATGTACGATTAGTTGCTATTATAGTGAATTATATTCTTAAAGTGATTAAGTGGTTATTTCTTTTACTGGATCCCTGACCCTTACAATTGGTGTCAGATGTGGGGTCAAACGTAACTACTAGATTACTAGGGTCATGGGAGAACGGGAAGAGGAACTCGGTGAGAGGCTTGAGGAGCTGCTCCTAGCCAACCAGGCTTTTGAGAGTCGCGATAAAGAGAATCGCAAAAGGATTCAAGAACTTGAAGCCTCCGCGGCGGCCGAAAAGCGGAAGGAGATGGAGTCACGTCTGGAATACCAGGAAAAGCTGCAGGAGCTGGAACGTTTGCGGGAAGAGGTGGAGCTTCGGAGGCAAGCGAACCTGGAGTTGGAACAAAGAGAAGAAGAGAATAAGAGGCGGGCAAGGCGACGCGCTTTAAGCCCTGATCAAGTTAACCCCGAAACTGACCTGCCGGGTGTGAGTGGGAGAGGTGGATCAGGAATGGTCGTCCCGGCCTCGGCGGGCACAAAGGTCAAGCGGGATATGACGTTGCAGAATTTGGTGCGGCCCTGGTCGGGGGAAGAGAAAGAAGAACTAACGGTCAGAGATTTCTTAGCGAAGTTAGAGAGAGTGGGGAGATGCGGACACTGGAGCGAAGAGGACTTAATGGTGGTTTGTGAGATGAAACTTACTGGACCCGCCGCCCAGTTCGTAGCGCGACATCCTGATCTCGCGAGGGCCCAAGTCGGGTTTGAGGATTATAAGAGGGTACTGATAGAAAGATTCGGGGACGTGCATGAGCCGGAATATTACGCGCGAGCTTTGCACGCCATTAAACAGGGGCGCGAGGAGAACGTTAGGGAGTTCGCCGCACGATGTGCGGCTACAGGCCAAAAGAGTTTACGGCCCTTAAAGGGTGCATTGGAGACCGAGTGGGCTCGTAATCAACTGGAACAAACTGTGTTGGCGGCATTCATCAACGGCTTAAGGGGAGAGCCTGGGAAGCAGCTAGCCTACCAACCGCCCACGGACATGAAAACGGCCCTGAAGCGCGCCATTTTGGTCGAGCAAGTGCACTCGGGTCAGTCGACGTCTGGTGGCTCCTCTGAGCCGGTATTCGAAGTTTCGCGAATGGGAAGAGGGGCGGAGTATCAAGGTCAACGGACTAAGGTTACCCCTCCCGAACCATTCAAGGGGAATTGTTTCCGGTGCGGTCAGAGGGGGCATATGGCTCGTCAATGCCGAGTGGTGCGATCAAACGCATCTCTTGGTGGGCAAGGAAGAACCGGCTCTGCCTGTTACATCTGCGGAGCCACGGATCACTGGGCCCGGGGTTGTCCTGGGAACAACCAAGTTCCGCGTGTGCGGGCAATAGAGCCCCCACCGAAATACCCAAACGCAGACGATCCGGCCAAGGCCCCCGGGCAGGATCAACAGTAGGAGGGGGCACAGAAACAATTACTAACGTGGCGGTAGGATGTGATGGAACTATCTCTGTCCCGCTAAGATTGTCAGGCGCCCGGAAGGTACTTTTAGTAGACACTGGGGCGGGAATATCGATACTAGCCAAGGCCGTAGAAGGAGTGCCCGTGGAGTTGGAGACCGTGGATGCTCGCGGAGTTACCGGGTCTCGGTTACCCATTCGAGGCAAACAACGGTTAAGCGTTAGGACGACAGACGGCTATGTGGGGGAGCACGATTTCTGGATTGCAGAGTTGAGGTTACAACAAGATGGCATTTTAGGACGTGATGTTATGCGTAAGATGGGCGCAACCGTGGACGTTGCGGCCGGAAAAATGCTTAGTGGGTCGGGAGGGGCCGACGATCCGACCGTCAGTGTGATTAATGCGACATGTTTTCATCGGAATCGGCCGAACAAAGGCCAGGAAGGCGAGGTGAGCGGAATGCCGCGACAACAGGGACGGGAAGGGGAGGTGCCCGCCGAAATGGGCGACAAACCAAGAACCTATGCACAGGTACTAGGTCAAAACTCGTGCCAGACAACCGCCGTTACGGATAAGGAAAGCGTAGGACTTGTCCATAAGACTAAGGGAGCACCGGTCGAGAGAAAGCTACCGAGGCCAGGAAAAGCGAGGTTAGGATGTGAGCGACGCGAGACAGTTCCTTCTGGAGTGAATAAGGCGGAGGCATCTCAGGTGGTAGAGAAGAGAACGACTCCCAAGGACGGGCCAGAGCCCGATGTCACCAACGGAGAAAAGGAGCGGATCCACTGGGCGCGAGCCCGCTGCACGACCACGATACAACCATGGTATGAAGCCATCCTATCGGTGAGCCACACAGACAAGGAGTCAAGGGAGCCTGTTTTGCTCGAACCAGTGTCGTTCAATTCCGGACTAAGGGTGGCCAGGACGGTAGGGCAACCTAGTGAAGGCCGGTTGTGGATTAAGGTGGTGAACTTGTCTGGGCAGGAAATTCGAATATTGAGGGGCCAGCGATTGGCAGAGATCACCCCGTACCTGGAAAATCCAGAAATGGACACTTGTGTGGGTTTAGTGGACCAAGGGAAGGAGACCGAAACGGAAGACTTCGAGGAGATAGTCAAGCGGAAACTGGAACATTTGAATCGAACCGAACGGGATGAAATGACAAGTATTCTACAGAACTACAAGGACACCTTTATGGAAGGGAATCAAGGTAGACTGGGGTGCACCTCTCGAGTGGAACATCGGATTGATACCGGAGATACGAGACCAATAGTGAAGCGCCCTTACCGGGTGCCCTTCCATCAACGAGAGGAGATGGATAAACAAATCCAAGATATGCTGGAGCAAGGTGTGATAACCCCTTCGGATTCCCCTTGGTCAGCTCCGGTAATCCTTGTACCAAAGAAAAGCCCTGATGGCACCCCGAAATTCCGATTCTGCACCGACTTCCGAGAACTAAACTCGGCGACCCGTCAAGATGTGTACCCGTTACCACTCATACAAGAGACACTAGAAGGGTTAGGGGGAAGTCGTTGGTTCACTACCCTGGACCTAGCTAGTGGTTACCACCAAATTGGGATAGCGAAGGAAGACCAATGTAAAACGGCATTTAGCACCCCGACGGGGCACTACGAATACAAGCGTATGGCGTTCGGTTTGACCGGCGCGCCGGCTACGTTCCAACGCATGATGGACACACTGCTGATGGACCTAAAAGGGACGGAAGCATACGTATATCTGGACGATGTAATAGTACACAGTAATACGTTCGCGGAACACTGTGCGCGCATTGCACGATTGCTCGACCGCTTCCGTCTAGCAAATTTAAAGGTGAGACTAGAGAAGTGCACCTTCGCTGCCGGAGAGGTGAACTATCTTGGACATATTATCAGCTCCCAGGGGGTGCGCCCTGATCCGGGGAAGGTCCAAGCCGTTCGAGATTACCCGGTGCCTGCCTCACGAAAGGAGGTGCGTGCCTACATCGGCCTAGCAGGGTACTACCGAAGATTCATACCACACTACTCGGAGTTGGTAAGGCCGCTGACTCAGTTGACCAGCGAAAGGGCACCATTTGTCTGGGACGAGAAATGTCAAAAGGCGTTTGAAACCACCAAGCAGATGCTTTGCGCCGACTTAGTTTTGGCCTATCCCGACTTTCACCATCCCTTCATCTTAGCAACCGATGCGTCTGGAGTGGCCCTGGGGGCTGTTCTGTCCCAGGACATTGAAGGACAGGAGAGACCGATTTGCTATGCAAGTAGGCAACTAAACGCAGCTGAGCGAAATTATAGTACTACGGAGAGGGAACTTTTGGCTGTGGTGTGGGCCACCAAGGTGTTTCGTTGTTATCTCTACGGAAGACGGTTCACGATTGTCACGGATCACCGTGCACTTAGTTGGATGTTGAGTTTAAAGGATCCCTCCTCGCGACTAACACGCTGGGCACTCCGGTTAGCAGAGTTTAACTACACGGTCGTTCACAGGGAAGGAAAAAAGCATTGCAACGCTGATGCACTTAGCAGAAGCCCTCCCGTCCACGAGTTGGCGCCAATAACGGATTGGACGAACGATAAGGTGCGGGCGGAACAGATGAGGGATCCCGGTTGCCAGGATACCGAAAGGAAATTTGCGTTGGGAACATTTAGGGACTCCAGTGGTGTACTCTTCAAAGGAAAACCGGAGGAGGCTCGTCTGGTAGTACCGCGAGAAATGATCCCAAAGATTCTAATTAGATGTCACGATGCGCCGGCCGCGGGACACCCCGGCGCGGAAAGAACACTCGATCTGATACGACGAAATTACTACTGGCCCGGAATGAGCGATGAAGTGAAGGAGTATGTAAGGAATTGTAGGAAGTGTGCACTAAGAAAGACACCTTATCAGCCTAAGGCGGAACTGGGACAACCTGTTTTTCCGCAGAAACCATTTGAACTCGTCTCAATGGATATAGTGGGACCGTTACCACAAACGGGACATGGACATCGGTACATTTTGACGATGATCGATCATTTTAGTCGCTACGCAGAGGCGGTCCCCCTAAAAACGCAGACAGCCACTGAGATCGCAAACGGATTTATCGCTCGGATAGTGTCAAGACACGGAGTACCGGACCGCGTGCTGACGGATCAGGGACGCAACTTCGTTTCTGAGACTATGAAACAAGTGTGCCGCACCCTAGGGGTTCGCAAGATTCAGACTACTCCGTACCACCCCCAGTCCAATGGCGCCATAGAGAGGTTCCATCGTACCTTGGTGGATATCCTGTCACATTACGTACACCGCGATGGGCGTAATTGGGATCGTTGGTTGAATCTCGCTCTAATGGCCTATAATAATGTAACACACTCTGCCACGGGTCACTCTCCAAATTATCTAGTTTTTGGCAGGGAGGTGACCACTCCGTTTGACGTCAATCTGGAAGTTCAGCGGGAAGTTAGAGCTACGGCGGACGATGCTCTTTCGGAGTACCATACGGAGCTAACGCGTAGACTGCGGATAGCCCATGAGGCTGCCAGACAAGCGACCAGGAAGGCCCATGAGCAAAATGCCCGGCGTTATAACCAAACGGCAATCAACCGCGAGTTTGCTCCCGGCGAATGGGTGTATTTGCATGATCCTAGTGTCAGGGAAGGTCACGCCAAGAAGTTTAGAAGGCCATGGACTGGTCCTTACCAAGTTATAGAGAAGCTTACCGGACTAAATTATAAGCTAGACCTACCCCCAGGAAGGAGTCGAGTGGTACATGTAAACCGACTGAAAAGATGTACAGCGGGGGCACCAGTTCGGGTGGAGAAACCATGTAATCAGGGGACCCCTCGGGTCGTCGGTGTGCCCAATCGGCCTGATGAGAGTATGGACCCCTGGGGGGGCACTTCTGAGGACGAAGAGGAGGAGCAGCTTGAAGGGCGCCCTAGCTTAGGAAATGGAATTCGTTCTCCCATCGCTGTTGAAGATTCCCCTGCGTCTTCGTTAGGGAGACCGGAACCGCTGTCCGAGTGGGAGGACTCACCTGCAGTCCCGGACGACCCCCGTGACCGAACCTGGGAGCCGGTGGGGACCGAGGAAGAGGATCCCGAGGAAGGGATGGACGGTGAACGTTCACCCTATTTGTTAAGGCCTAGAAATCAAGACGTACTTTGTTGTTGCAGGCGGAGTTGGAGCTGGTGGATCTAAGGAAGGGGCCGTGGAGGAAGTTTGGAAAGGAGGCCTGGTGTTCTTACAGAAGGAGGAAGTTTTGCTGAGTGGAGACTACTGGACCGTGGTCTTGGATCTCGCGGTAGGCCATTCGCACCAGGAGTGGGAGAACGTAAGACTATCAATCGAAGACATCAGAAACAAGGTACAAGAGTATGAGATAAACGACCCGAGTAGTTACCTGTTAGAAGTTGACCGTTTGGACATGCTAATGAAAGAACTGGCGAGTGGATATTACATCCTTCAAGAAATGCTTCCGTCTAACGCCGTTAGAGGTAAACGAGGCCTATTTGATGCAGGAGGTTACCTATTGAAGGTGCTATTTGGCACTCCAGATGCTAGGGATCTGGACCGTTTGGATCGCCACATGTCATTACTCGACAACCAAGGCAAGGACATCCTGCATGTTATTCACGAACAACTAACCATCACCAAGCGAATAAATCGTCACGTGGTGGAGAACAGTCAGAGGATTAAAAGTGTCGCCAATTCAGTGCAGGTGTTATACAACAACACCCTGGAGAAAATAAATAATGTTACACGCCGGGTCGCCCTCCAAGGGGAAGCCGCCTCCGCCCTCCGTTTGATGGAAATAGGACTGATGAAGGCCTGTTTAGATTTAGCTAATCTTAGGGAATCATTAGGTTTAATTGCACTAGGTAGATTAAGTTCATTCTTGGTTCCACCGTCTGATCTATTAGAAATTGTAAGAAGGGTTGCGTTAAATCTTCCCAGGGAGCTAGCTTTGGTTACGGGGCTCAGCCTGGAAGACATGTACGAGTACTATGAGTTAGCTCAAGTTAGTGCGGTCGCCACGCGACGCGGAATTCATGTGGTCATTAACTTACCCTTACAGCGTAGTAATAAACTGTTTCAAGTGTACCATGTGCGTGAATTGCCGGTGTGGTACCCGGAGACTAAGCAATCGATTGTAGTAAAAAGTGAAAGTAAGTACATTCTTGTTAGTGACGATAAATTATCTTATGCTCTCGTGAGTGAGGACGAGATGGTGCGATGTCGAGGAAGAAAAATTCGCGTGTGCGCGGTCGAATTTCCGATAACCCCGCGAAACGTTAAGTCGTGTACAAGTGAACTATTCTTTGGGGGCAAGGAAATGCACCCTTGCACCCGTCAAGTGCTGCTCTCTCCTCACCGGCCCAGCTGGATCTTAGATTCCCAACGGGCCTGGTGGATCTATAGTGTCGTGGAGCGGACCGTCGTCACCAGGCGGTGTGTCGACCATGGCCGGGTAACTACCGACGAAATATACATCAACGGGGTAGGAGTTTTGGAGGGTCACCTACAGTGTGAGTTGAAAGGCGCACAGTTTGATTTGCACCCTCATCAAGCTGGTGTTCTCCAATGGAATGTGACTAGAAGTGCCTTCTCGCTTCCCACCCCCATGGGCAAGACCATCCTCAATCTACGGCAGCATTCAGCGGAGAGAGTCAGTCTAGCCCTGCACCAGTTGAACGCCCAAGCCCACTACGTTAACCAGGCATACCCTACTGGCTTGGACATTGATAAAGTCATCGGGAAGGTAGAGGAAATCATGGTCCAAAGCAAAGGAAAGCGGACAATGTGGATTTACGGTGGATCAGTCAGCAGCTTGCTCTTAGTCGCCGCTTTAATGGCTGGCCTTTATTGTTGCTGGAGAAGAGGTCAGCGACAGGAAAGGGACTTGGTGACCATCACCTTGGAAGGGAAGCAGCCGACCTACCCTAAACCGACAACAAGGAGCCTTCCACCAGAGGCACTTCGAGTAGCATACCCACTGCCCTTAACTGAGGAAGGGCCAGAAGGTGATGCCAATTTAGCATCACCTTCTTCATAGGGGAGGATAGTTGTAAGGCTGGGGACTGGGGCTAAGGTTGGGAGAGTGACTGAGTGAGTGTGAGTGAGTGTTTGAGTGAGAGTATGAGGAATGTGCGAGAGTGAGTGGGAGACGAAGATGGCCGGCCGGGCAGACTGCTTTGTCAGCTTTTTCTCTCGGGCCCCGGCCGTGGGAATGCAACCGCGGCCCGGGCCGGGAGAGAGGGAGCGGAGGCAGTCAGTCGAGCTTGTGGCATGGTAGAGTAAGGAGTGGACAGTGCTCGGTACTCAAAGATGTGGATTACGTGTTGGTGTGTCTGGAACGTGTTGAGCGGTGAGTCCCAACCATAGCCCCTGGGCCCAGTAGTTTCCTTTTTTTTTAATCTAAACAAAGACTGTTTTTGTATTAGCTCTTTCTGTTAAAAATCTTAATGTGTAAATTAACTTTATTAATTTTTTAACTTAATTTTATTTTCCTTTTTTTTTTTTGTTTCCAATGGAGTTGAGTATAAAGTTATGCTGTTAAGCCTCTATTTTTCTTTTTGTATGAATGTATTATCCAGTAAAACTTAGAGTGCCTTAAGCACTGTTTTGTGGACGCAATGTTCGTTTATATATTAGTTCAATGATTTATGTTTTGTTTCCTTGTATTTTTATATCCTACGACGGTGGAACCAAGAACTTAATTCTATCTTATTTTTGTTTTGGAGTATAATTTTCTATCATAGGGACCCGTAGTTTCGGGGGCCTTATTTCTTTTTTTTGTCTTTGTTATACTTATACGTAGATGATTCTTTTCTTTATTTGATTGTCTTATATGTACGATTAGTTGCTATTATAGTGAATTATATTCTTAAAGTGATTAAGTGGTTATTTCTTTTACTGGATCCCTGACCCTTACAAGGGGTATCATATGAAAGGGTATGTCGAGCGAGTTACAAAAATATATAATTTTTTGGTTATGACTTTGATATAGGGCGAGCGTAGGCGAGTTTGAAACGTGCCCCCCCCCCCCCCCCCCCCCCCCTAACCACCTCTAACCCCCCCCCCCCCCCTTCATATTCTTGATAAGAATGAATAATCCCCGCGCTGCAGTCTATTTTTCTCTGTCTGTTTCCCGTAGTTAATTATAATTATAATTTGATTTAAATTAAAATTTAATCTTTCCGTAGTATGAATACTACCAAAATCGTAAAATATGAATTTCTAATTGACTGTACGAGGTACAGGTACTAATTGGGTACTTAATAATTATGAGCGATATTTCTCGGTCTAGTTCTTTGTCATTAATGTTGACTTCTCAGACTTGTGGAAAAATTGAAAGCTTTAAATTCGGGTCAAGGTATCATTAACGTCAGAAAAATTCATTCTCCTGCGTAGCTTAGTTGGTTAGAGCGCTATACTGGAAATATAGAGGCCGGTGGTTCAAATCCCCGCGCTGGAGTCTATTTTTCTCTGTCTGTTTCCCGTAGTTAATAATAATTATAATTTGATTTAAAAAATTTAATCTTTCCGTAGTATGAATACTACCAAAATCGTAAAATAATATATATTATAAATTAGTAAATTATTATTATTTCACTGATGCTAACTAACCAAAGTTCATAGTTGAAATAGGTTCATATTAAGTATTGGTTTTATTCTCTATACCCACTTTCTCTATCAAATAATTGAGCTAAGTTGCATTTTTTACTTTCTCATATATAAGGAGAAAGTATTGCGAATGCGTGAAAATGAGATTTTGATGGATTTACACGTTTTGAGGCCCTCCGAGTCCTAAAATAGTTATTTGTGTAACTAGGCAGCAAAATGGAATTTTACTGACGAGTGATTAGATTAGCCTTCGAGCCGAAGGCGAGGACAGCCTATCATAATTAATGAATAAACGAGGCAGAAATGTTTCCTTTGCTGCCTTGTTGCATACAATATTTTATCTACGGGCGGCAGAAAAATGAAACTGCTAAAATACTATCTTTATTAATATTACCATAGTGGTAAATCTGCACTATTTGGCCCCCCAATTTCTAACTCTCCGATTTACTTTTAAACTGTCCCTTTTAACATATTAAAAACGATTCCGGTTGTACCATTTCGGTAAATTCAATAGTTTTTTTAAAAAAAATTACGTAAAAGTGTAATTTTCTTAAGGCCCCCATCTTAGAATAATACTATATATAGAAGGAGCATAGAATCGGAATCCTAAGCAATTACTGATAAGAGACTGAAGCCAACTTTTGCCGAGAGGTTGTGTCCTTAAGACCAGGCTGCCAACATAACAAAACCCATTTTTTTCATTATACTGGAGAAGGTTGGACATACTTTTGTAACTATTCAAAGCCCGCTCACAAACAATCAAGAAGACTATAAGATACCAGAAAGTAAGCAACTATAAAACATTATATTATATATAACACAATCTGACAAGCTGTCAACAAAGACTAATATTATTCTACAAAGACAAGCCCTGCCATTGGTTATTGTTTACGTTTCACTCTGACGTCATTTTTTTCACCTCGCACGGCATGATATAATACACATTATTCTCAGCATATTTCAAGCTAAAAATAAGATAAAGCACAATAAAAATAGACTGCCAATTAGTGTGGCACATGGCTTCCTCGCATCCTATCATGTACTTTATTGTTATAATGTTTATTGTGTAAAAACTATTAATATAGTTTTAGCGATCTTTAACACTTTATAGCGGTGTCGCTGTTGGTTTTACTGAAAAGTTGTATTTGAAAAAAATGTTTGTCTCATTGAATAGATGAAGTTAGATTTTTTTCCCAACCT
The DNA here is from genome assembly GCA_951217055.1 of Gerris lacustris. Lineage (NCBI taxonomy): Eukaryota > Metazoa > Arthropoda > Insecta > Hemiptera > Gerridae > Gerris > Gerris lacustris. Next base: position 73,018,559 of record OX578281.1, on the reverse strand, counting down.
AAAATTCCAATTTTAAATTTGAAGTTCACGTTTACGCGAGCGTTGCTCGTGAACGCTTGGACGGATAACGTTGTCCAACGAACTCGTCCTGGGGATTGGTAAAATGAACATGTCTACCAAATTTCATCAAAATCTGTTGACATTTACTCAAGTTATCGTCGCACGTTTCATAATTCGCGGACACACAGACCGACAGACAGACAGACAGACAGACACGAGACCAAAAATGTTCCCTGATGTCTGAAACGGATTTCTGTCTTGGAATTTTTAAAATCGGAAGCATAAAAGTTTTTCGTTCTCAAAAGTGAACACAATGCTTCCGTTACCTTCGGTAAGCTCGGAAACAATATTACAATAAACGAAACTAACTATCAATAATTAAAATTTACTAAAAATTAAATTAAAAAACCGAAGGCAAATAATTTTAGAGTTATGATGTCACAAATTTCAAAAATGAATTTTTAGAACGCGGATTAAGGGACACAACCAAAGTTGGCTTCAATGTTATCAGTGATCCTCCTTCTATATATTGTATTATTCTAAGGCCCCCATACTCGAGACTTACTTGTGTATGGGGATGTTTGACATTTTGAAGACAATCAGTCGAGACTGAAAGTTTTGCGCAAACATTTCGAAGTAGATTGGTCGTGTCCGAAATTTTTTGCGTAAACACAGCGCCATAGCCTTGTTTGTAGACAGTGTTTGAATATTTTTCAAATACTGTTCGCATCCTGAAATCCGTACTTTCTCATATACGCATCAGTATTATATATTATTGTAAAGAGAAAGTATAGTAATAGCCCGGAAATTCGATTGAACCGATTACGATTAAATTTGGAATACCTAAATGTTAAAAACCCAAAGAAAAATCGAGAAATTAACATTAGCCTCTGCACCACCACCCCTAAACACCATGAAAAAACCTTAAAAAAATATTTTATTGAAAACGGTTCAGATAATTTTGATTCTAATTTTTTTTTTTAAATGTAGTCCATTTAAATACGGATCGAATAGTATAAATATTTTTCCCGAGATTTTATTTTCAAGATTTTGATGAAAATAAATCCGATTTTGGTGAAATCAAAAACTAACCACCTGTTGAAATTTTTTTAAATATGTTAAAAAATAACTTAATTAAATGGTATATGATGGATTTAAATGCAGATACTTTTTTCTACTAGCCCTATTAACCGGCCGCCTTGGGACCGAATCCATGGTCGATTAAAAAATGGCCAGTTAAATTGTTATTTTTGTAACAAGCAAACTAATTTTATAACAATTATATTTAAAATTTAATGTCCCCACAGCAATGTGACAACTGTACAAGTAACTGCTATAGATAGGAACTTCATTTAGAAGTTAATTTTATATGTGTACATACTACTACATATTTATATGTGTAATGTGTACTTACTAATACAGTGAAAGTATATAATTTAAAAAAAAAAAAACTCGGAAAAGTGAAAATTATTTTCCACCGCTTACTTATAATATTGAGTAATATAAATTTTTATCATTTTTTCAGAGGGGAAGTTTTAATTGGTTCCCGCTATTTATTTCCCGCCAGTTTCTCCTACTGGGAGAAATGCCCGCTCTCCAGAAGTGGGAAGGAAGGGCTTTAACTATTCGCGCTAGAAATCAGGACTTTTCATTGGTTCCCGCTCTTTATTTCCCGCCGGTTTCTTCTAATTATTCATATATCGTAGCACAAGTGATGCATTTATTATCTGCGATTCATTCTCGACCATTGTTCCGTTTATAATGTGTAGTTTATTAATATGGCCATAACAAATGTTAAATATAGAGAATTCTGGCGTGAATTCATCGCCGCTTATCGTGATTTGCCTGAACTGGGGCACAAGCAGCTTCCGAGTCAGACATCTTGTCCCAAGAATTTAACAAAATAAACTGAGGTTTTCATAATCCCGAAACGTGTATATTTATATCAATGTTTGACGTGTATGGCCTGTGTTTGCGCAAAATGTTTGACCGTGTATGGGGGCCTTTAGGGACATGATGCAAGGTTATGTTAAAAGTACAAATCTTAACCTAAACTACCCATTCCCTTATTCTGCTTAGGAAGTAACAATTTACGTATTTTTTTGGCTAAAGTTAAAGTGATAATTAAGCGAATTTTGTACTTCGAATTGGACATCTTACCTGGTCTATATGCAGCAGGGTTGTTTTTCTTCATAAAACGATCAGAGCACCGCGAAGCTGTCCGGAGCGGCCGTTAAAAATACGTCGTTTTTTGTAAACAGCACCGTACACTTCACTCTTGAATTTACCGAGATGTTACAACCGGAATCGTTTTTAATATGTAAAAAGGAACAGTTTAAACAAAAAATGCAAGTTAATAGGACAATTAGAAATTGGTGGGCCAAATAGTGCAATCAATAATGACTTCAACAATAATATTATGGATGTTTACATAAAGCTGCAGTGTGGCCAGTGACTCCACTATTTTTTTAATTAAAGATCTACTATTCATTGTACTAATTTAACAGAATTAACAAATATAAACAAACTATTTATATATAAAAAAAGTTTATTTATCACACATTGTCACATTCACATCTAGCGGATCGACACGCGATCTAGTTGTGCCTCCCAGAAAATCAACATTTTCCGTCATCTTGAACCCAGTTTGCTGAGTCAGCAAAAATTAAAAAAAAAAATCGTAAAAATCTAAAAGTGGCCGATCGAGTTGAAATTTGGCACGGATGAACCTGTCTGTATGACAAACAAATCCACCAAATTTAATTTTGATATTGGCCGCCATTTTGAAGTTATTGATTTTTGAAAATTTGACGGTTAATAAAACCGAAAGTATAAATGTTTTTCACGTATATGCCGTTGGAACTGGTAAAAAATAAGGATCAAATATGGAAAACCCGATGTAATTCCATTTATTAGTTTAAAAGTTATAACGAACATAATGATTAATTAGTGCGATACTTCTGTCAAGCGTCGAAGTTTGTTTACATCTGTCACAATGCCGCCAAAATTTAAAAAAATAAATAAATGGAATAAAAATAATACATAAACTTTTTTTAAAAAATATAATAAAAAAATCAGTCAGTTCAAAACGGTCACCCATCCAAGTACTGACCGCCCATGGCTGCTTCCACCTGCTGCGAAGATAAAGGAGAGACCAATTAAGTGGCATCCTAGGTGAGGAAAAGTTCTGAAGTACCCCGTACCTGATTTTTTTGTTATTTGTTCCTTATTTTTTACCGGTTCCAACCATATGCTGTATGTCAAAAACGAATTTATACTTTCGGTATTATTAATCGTCAAAGTTTCAGAATTCAATAAACAGGTCAAGTGTGTGCTAGTCAGCACACAGCGAGGGTCCGTAGGCAACCCTGCGTATAGTTTAAGTAGTACCCTATTGATGGTGTTTTTTAAAATGCTAAAAAGCTTACTTTGAACTATCCTATGGGTCTGATATTCTCAAAACACATGAACAAACTTCTGATAAAGTTTTTTTTTGCCACTGAACCGGACTACAACCATATAAATACATAGAAAATACCATAGTTATAAAAAACGTATTTTGTTAATAAAAAATAAAATAATATTTTTATTTTCGAAATTTCCAAAAAGTGGTATCTTTACTTTTGGTCGAAGAATGTTCAGGATTTTTTTCAGATTTTTTGCACTTCACATAAGCGAGATAGAGGTGGGGGATACGTTTCACTCCCACTTCAAACTTGCCTACGCTCGCCCTATCAAAGTTATAACCAAAGAATTATATATTTTTGTAATCAGCTCGACGTACCCTTTCATATGATACCCCTCACGGTGTCAAAAAAAAAAAACCAAAAAACTCTTGAGTTTTTCTACCCTAATTTTTTTGAAAAATATTTTTTTTAAGTCGCTATATTTTTAAAATATGTGGGTAGGTACAAGACACACACATGCCAAATTTCAAAGTGATCGGACGAAAGGTGTAGCCGTGAGAGCAGGACACCGGACGGACGGACAGACACACGCAGGATAATATAAGGGTCCTTGGTTTTGCCTACGGACCCTAAAAATCGATAACTTCAAAATGGTGGCCAATATCAAAAGTACGTTTGTCATACAGAGAGGTGAATTCGTGCCAAATTTCAACTGGATCGGACCACTTTTCGATTTTTTAAAAAATGTTTGCTGACTCAGCAAACTTGGTTCAAGATGGCGGAAAATGTTAATTTTCCGAGCGGCTCAACTAGAAGTAAGGACTGATTTTTCTGCCAAGTTTCAACTCTCTAGGTCAGGGGTGTCCAACCTTTTTTAATCAAGGGCCACATTGTCAACATTCAAAAGGAAGGCGGGCCGGGGGCCGGTGGCGTAACGGGGGGGGGGTCCTCCCCTAGACAATTTTAGAATTTTACCCTCATAAAACACGTTTTTATGCTTCCTAGAAGGTTAAATTTCCGTTTTGGTTTTAGCTGAAACACCATGTTAATAAATTTTTTTCTGTTACTAGCCTAGTTTTACTTTGCAGAAAATAAAACACTCAAATATATATTAAAATGATTGTAATTAACCACACAAGTATAAAAATACAACAATAACAGTATGAATTACAAATAATTTAGTCTTTCATTTTACAAAGTTATTAATCAAAATATCAAGTTTGTATGTATCTTGGCTTCAGTGAGCTGGTTGAAACTGCTTTGCACTTGTACTTAAAATGTCTTTCCACTTAAGCTCAAACATGGTTGTACCAACCATTAATAACGATTTTAAGTGTTCATCTGTGAGGGAAGACCGGAATTTTGATTTAATGTAATTCATTTTTGAAAATGTTTGTTCTCAAACATAGGTCGAGCCAAACACTGAGAACATGGTACGAGCAAACATTTTTAAGTTTTAGAAATCTTCATTGGGAATGGCAACAGATCTCCGTTTTCTCCAATGTTGCTGGGAAAAATCAGCTGGGCTGTTCGGCATTAGGAAATTAATATATTTTAGATTCTCTGAATGCTTGTAAATTCTTCGTTTTTATGGCAACACGGCGGGCCACATAAAATCAGCTCGCGGGCCGGACCCGGCCCGCGGGCCGTAGGTTGGGCACCCCTGCTCTAGGTTATATACCCTGGGCGCTAAGATGATAACACACTTACAGACGTCATGCTGAAAACTATTCAGGAGGTCTGAAAAACACCCAAAACGGATAATTCAGTTGGAATCTCGAAAAAGAATGTTGGGGGGAAACATAACCATTTCCTACCATTGGTAAGGAAAAGTAAAAAGTAGTCTTGTAAAACAATAATTACTACCCATTGATTAATACAATATTAATTATTGTATGTAGGTGATAATTGTTGTAAGCCCGCAATACAATTATTGTTGAACCCGCAATACATTTGGCTAAATCTTGTGACAACGAACCTGGGTTATCATACAAATGTTTGTGTTGTGTATTTTATTATTTTCATAAATCTGTGTTGTAGTGTTTATAAAGAGTTTATAAATTTATTGTTTGCCTATTTGTTGCACGTAATTCCAAAGCTTGAATACAAGGCTTATCTCTTATTAAATACGTTGTAAAATAGTTATTCATTTACAAATTTAAGAAGGAAATAATCGATAATTTAAGGTATGCCAATTTATTATTTTATATGTTGCATTGTAGAATACGTAATGTTATTTAATTAAGTATTAAGTTATTTAATTTGGAATAGCATTTGTGATTTTTGTATTGGTTAGAATTTAATTGTTTCTATAAAGATCTATTTATCACATATATTATAGTTACCGTTTATGTAATGATCATAACGATAAAAACCTCGTTTACCACCTAAATATTTCACGTTTCACTATATCCTGCACCTCTTAGAAGACAAACATTCCCCAATCTAATTTTACTCTTGTTTATTTAATTTAATGTGTAATTCGTGATTAATTTGTTTTACGTAGAATTATTGTAAACTTAAAATTGTATTTTCATTATTAGAAGGAAGGTTTCATTTTAGCAGGTTAGCATATATTGGATTTCATCTTTTGTTTGCCTGAACCAAAACTTTACTAACTAACTAACATCTTTTGTTATACTATACATGATTATTTTTAAAACAGCTTTTTTTTACTATAATATTTTCTTTGTTTACTTGTTCTTACTTAAAATATATAATTAGCCAATATGGTTAATTTGCAGAACAGAGGACATATATCAAATATGATCACTTCAATACACATGAAAGGTTATAGTTTCCTTTGTCTAAAGAGCTGTGTTACAGAGGGTGTGTTTAGAAACACTAACCAGGTCGGCCGAGAAGTAACCGGTGTGTTCGGAAGCACCAACCTAAACAACTGACCGTGTTCGTAAACCTCCGGTCGATTTAGCGGTCGACCATCAACTAGGTCATATACACCCAATTCACCTTTTTTATTTTACAATTGAAATGAATTTGGTGGGTAATGTTGTGACTAATAATAAAAATACAGTAGAGCGTCAATTATCCATGGAAAAAAGCTTCATGGAAAAAAAAAAAAAAAAATCAAAAGCCACCATTAAATTAATTCCTAGAAAGAGCGGTGTTTGATGTATAAAGGGATACCAGATTTCGATGAATTCAGTTTGACGGGGCAGATATTAACATTTGTTTACTAAGAACTAACTTTTGTTTGTCTATGTAATTTGTGGAATTATTTGCAGCATTTTTCCATTTAATACCTTTCTGTTATGTTGGTCGGTTATGTTAATGCTCTCAGTTTCAAATCATTCATTGTGAGGTATACATTTTTAATTAGTTAGTGTTTAGATATTTTAAGTAAAACTTACAAAATGTCGACAAAAAGGAAACGGGTAGTGCTTTCATTAAAAGATGAAATAGAAATTATTACATGGCTGAAGAAAGGTAAAAGCCAAGGCATTGGCGTTTGATGTTGGTAAGTCAACGATTACGGAAATAAAAAATAATTCTGATTCAATCACTTTGTCAAGATTAAGTGCACTTAATCTTGACAGTGAGGAGGACAGTTTATATCGGAAAACTATAAAAAAAAAAAAAAAAAAAAATCCAAATTGTTGGAAGATGCTGCATTCACTTGGTTTTTGCAAAAACGGGCCTCTGGACAGCCCATACCCATATTGTGTGATAAAGCATTGGAATTGAACATGAAGCTTGGTGGTGACTCTTTATTCATCTTCAGTTCTGAGTGGCTGAAAAATTTCAAATTACGTCATGGGATTCGACTAATTGAGATTCATAGTGAAAAATCAAGTAAAAAAATTAAGCAGACGAGTATTACAACCTTCTTTATGCCAAATTAATCTTAGGTGATATACAACTTATACTTTTTTTCACTATGTACTAAACAAATAAAACAAATATGCTTTTTGCATAAGCGCATGCATCTTCCCTTTTTAATTTGTAGTGAATTTCTATTATCCGAATTTTTGATTATCCGAACCACCCCATAAAAACATTAGTTCGGATAATCGACGCTCTACTGTATATCAAAACTGAATGATGAAGAGTGTGATATTCCTTTGTACCACAGTTCATTATAGACTAAATTATACCTACCTTAACCTAATAGTTATTTACTTTGTTACCAATCCTACTTTTCAACATTTTATGGATACCAATATACTTAGCGGTTATTTTAGACAATCTAAAATTGAAGCCCTGGCTGAATTGAAGGAGACTGGGGGGTCGAGGATCGCTTGGTGGCATATTTGTGCTTGATTTATACATGAGTGATTATGTCAAACTGTTCATTTGCATATTTTATACATTTAAGAGATTATAAATGTATCATTTGTACACAGAAGAGTTGATACTATCAATGTAAACAGTGCAGTGCAAGGTTTCAGGAGGAAGATGCAAGTTTTTAGTTCAAGGAAAAAGGAAAAGGATGATAGCTGTATACAGATTTAACCTAATCAACCTAAGCAATAGTTTATTCATTTGAGGAATCATCACAGTTTCACTTCTATCCTTCTATCTCACACCAAACAAAAACAAATTTATATTTGTAACCTCTCTTTGTTTATAACCTTTTTCAGTCGACTGATGCCTTTAACTGTCCCGTTCAGAAACAAATTTTAATTCAAGCCGCCATGACACTAAACATAACACACCGCCGGTCGACTGAGAGGTTGACCAGTTAGTGTTTCTGAACACACCCAAAGAGACATCATCCCGGTAAAACTGAAGAATATGAGGTAGTTCATAGAAAAGATGGCGGGGCCTCACTCCAACTAATTTTTTTAACAAAGGGATATCAACTTTCCTATGAACAAATTATATATATTATATTATTTCTCAAATGTATAAATCAAGGAAAATTATGCTTCCAAGCAATTCTCAACCATATATCATCTTCAGTTCAGCCAAAACCAGTCCTCTGTTCTGCAGATTTTCCTTTAATTTATCTAAATGTATGGAAACTTTATAGAACATTATAAAATAGTTAAAGATCTAAAACTTAATTGCATTTAGAAATTCATATGATAATGCAGTAAACCAAAAATCCAAAATAATTTTTAAGAGAAATTTCTTTCCAAATAATTTTAACTCACAACTTCAATATTTAAATTAGAAAGTACAGAATGAAGGACGTTTTACTTACGAAGGGATATCAACAGTTGTGTATACTGGAGGGATGATACCTCTTTGTCTATCAGTTCTTTAAACAAAGGAATATAATCACTGCTGTGGCATAGAAGTGATTTCTGAGCATTTTGACTTTGATAAGTGGTCTCAAAGTGTCACTGTATCACCATCATATGAATTTTTACATCAAAATGTAACCACAATTCATGTGATGTAACCACGATTCATTTTCATGTGTAAGAAATTTCATTTTCATGTGTAAGAAATTTCATTTTCATGTGTAAGAAATTTTTTTTTCACCAAGAAGTGACTTGGTGAATAAGGGGAACACCACCACTTGTTAGGGCTGTTCAAAAAATAATAGTGAATATTTTATAATGATAGTGGTAATGTCCTTCTATATTAAAAAAAAAAACACTTTCATGATAAATGTGTCTTAATACATTATATTAAGATTAAAAAATAAATTGACACAAAGAAAAGCAAGATAATAAGTATTTGTTTACTGTTTATAACCAAGAAAATTAATGTTTTACAGTTTGTGTAAGGACTGTAGAATATGAAGAATAGAAAGGAGAATAGTGGTCTAAACATTCTATTAAAGTATGTGACTCTGAAACATGCGTGAACAACCAGTTGCATGCTTTAACTGTGGCTAACCTGCTTTAACTACATTGTTTAATTTTCGTGCCTGTTTTCCAAACCTGAACCTGAATTGGACTTACCCTTCCTTGAGATACAAAATAATATTAGATTTTTATCTTTAACTTCAGTTGCAAATTAATATGCAAAACCCTTCATAAAAATAACTTCCTTGTTATAGAAGCTAAAAGTATGTAAATAGTTTTGTTCTTAGTTGTAGTTGACCAAAGATAGTTACTTCAGATGACCAATTAATGCGGTTGGAACCAGATTGTATTAATCATAAGCTGTGGCTTTTTAGCGAATTTTTTAAGAAAATTAAGCTATTGCATGGCTTCAAAAGTTTTGTTATGCGAATTTTTAAAAATTTTCTCCATGGAAATCCGTTTTAGACCATTCTTAATCAATTCCTGAAATGTAACACTTTTTTTTATGTATATTGTATATATTATGCATATGTATGTGTCACTCCAGACGATATCTCACGCTAGGATGCCCTTAAAAAATCCAAACAAATTTTAAAATGTCAATAATATCAAAAGAAAGGATGAGTTCATTGGCCAGAATTTTGGAGTCCATTTAGGGATCAAAATTTGACAATTTAAGGTCAGAAATAGCATAAAAACTTTTTTTCCATTTTACCCCCCTCTTATATGGAAATAACTGTACTCTTAAAGAGCTTTCAAACGATATGCATCTTGAAGGGTAAATTCTATTCTCACTTTTGTACCCCCGTACCCTTGCTTACCAAATTTTTTTTTTCACCCATCCAAATTCCAAACCAAAATTTTCCTATATTATCATAAGCCAATAATATGCAGATTTCTTTAAAAATTCGCTCATTATGCATGACTGGTCTCTTTTTACAATAAAAATGATCAATTTTGCTTTTTTGAGTTAAATTTATTATGTAGTAAATTCCACAAAATCTTGGTAGTCACAACTAATTTTTCCTGTAGAAATATTTTTTATTTATTATTTAGTCTCATTTTTATTACTATACATAATTATAAAATCTGTACTAATTTGTGGCTAACCTCTATTGTTTGAATATTCTTTATATAATTTGACATCTGCTAATTTCTTTGTTTTTTATTGTAATACAGTTAAAAACTTATAGACCTGTTCAGAATGGATAATGCCGAAAGTGGAGATGAATTGGGAGAGTCATTTCTTCACGCCGGACATGATGGCTTCTTAGTTCAAGAAGACTTAGATGGTTTGTCACATATAATTATATACTTTTCTTTCTACCTGCTGTATTTGAAAACTATTAAGACCTAATATCACCATTCTGAAATAGGGACGTAAGTGCAAAAGTAGTAATTTTTTAGGAGAAGAGAAAAACAAACTACGATTTCTTCAATTTGTGATAAATAGAAGGATATTTGTTTAATCACTATGAAAATCAGGCAAAATACAGTTTACCCCAGGCTCTTTTAAGCAATATTATTTACAAAAATAATTTACCCCCAAATTTTGTTAAAACGTCATTGTTGCTCTGAACTGCTAATGTCGATACCTACTCGTTATTGTCTTATAATTGTGACGTAACACAAAAAAAAAAACTCCTTGTTAAAGTCAACAATGACTTAAAGTACATTTGCGTCTTTAATAATTGAATAATTACTGAGTTTAAAATAACTTAAAGTCCAATTATGCCATTGTAATTCAATAAGAAATAGCTAAGCATGTGATGTATAGTACAAATGCGTCACTTTTGTAATAAAATGAGTAGAACTTTCTTTCAAAGCAAAACGCAAAACTAAACTGTGCGATGTTGTTATCTTTAAAGAATAAAATAAAAACCTGGCAGGTCCACAACGACTTTTTCAGCTCTTCATCAGTTAAAAGTAGCAATTTCAAAATGGATGTTATAGTATTGGATAAAACGTACTTTTTTATATCTACCCATGTGGGACTCAATTTTTACAGAAATTTGCACTTACGTCGGTGTTTCTCTAGAACGGCTACACATAACACCTTTCACTACCTAAATAGAACATAATTATGTGGACTATTTATCTACCTATGCTGTTGATTGGGAGGTTAAAAAAAAATACTGAGTGCTAGCCAGGAAAAAGTTAAAGAATCAGTCCAAAGTAAAAACTAAAGTTGTGGATTTATCATTGTTTGAGAAATAAATAGTTCCTTTTAGGTTTCTGTACAAAGTACAAAAAGAAACCTTATATAACGGTACTGTCTGTCTGTCTGTCCGTTGCTTGTTTCAATTCATAAACTACTATAGCTAGGAACATGAAATTCGGCACACAGGTGCATCTCAGCATTTGAGACAACTGGACACATTTTGGATTTTTTACACTTAATATTTTCAAGATGTCGGCCAATACGGTGCCATGACATGTTATACATAAATTTAAAGGTCTTGAAGTGTAGAAAAAGAATATGCATTTATTAAAATTTTACACTTAAAAGTTTCAAGATGGTGGCCAATATGGGGGGGTGAATAAAAACAAGTTTTTAGTCACCATGACATATTATATATCTATTTAAAGGTCTTGAAATGAAGAAAAACAATATGCAACTATTAAAATTTCACACGTAATATTTTCAAGATGGTGGGCAATATGGCGAGCGACTAAAAAAAGTTCTTAGTAACTATTGACATGTTATACATCAACTTAAAGGTCTTGAAGTGTAGAAAAAGAATATGCAATTATTAAAATTTTCAATATGGCGGGTGACTAAACATTGTTTTAGTTACCATAACATGTTATACATCAATTTAAAGGTCTTGAAGAGTAGAAAAAGAATATTACTATTAAAATTAGTGTAATTATATTTCACTTAATAATTTTAACTTTAATGTACAGAAACCGGCGATTATCGCCCCAAGTACTTACGTGAAGCGCGCCTTGCTTGTTTCAAGGTATAAACAAGAATGGTGTCATTAAAAAAAATCAATTAGTTAATATAGGTGCATAGAGTGAGTATAACCTTGTTACCTGTTAAACTTTTTAATGTTTTAATTTATTGTGAACCCTTATCAAAGATCTAAAACTCCCTTGGAAAACTCTTAAAATGATGTAATACTTACTCTATGAACCTTTACATATAATTATGTTTATACTAAATGAAATTTGTTAATGACACCATACCTACTTATTCCTTGTGGAAAAAAATATATTTTCCCGTCATTACCTTGTATTTAGATCTTAATTAAACATAATATTTATACAGTAGAACCTCACTTACATGACCCTCAATAACACGACAACCTCAATTACAAGTGCAATTTTCAAATCCCCTTGATAACATGACCCTCAACACAAAAAGAGCACCTCGATAACAAGACTGTTTCCCTAATCCCCTTGAGACACTTCTTATCGAGGTTCTACTGTATAATTATTCATTATTCTTTACAAATAATTGATTTCCATCTCTATTTTAGACGATGTTGAGCTTGGTGGAGACAACACAGATGATTCAAATGGGGAGCGTCCTATGGGCGTACTCAGAGAACAAGATAGATTCCTTCCCATAGCTAATGTTGCTAAAATTATGAAAAAATCTATTCCAGATAATGCCAAGGTAAAGGTATTAGTATATCCAATGCTTAGTATTATATTAATTCATTTATTATTTCTTAATCAAATCTGTAACATATCAAATTTATCTATGCAGTGCATGCCGCATGTCGCTTAATGTAATCAGGGGTTAAATTATCATCTGCTTGGTGTGATCAAAATAGCTTGGAACGGGCCCCACCAATACCATTGCATTCATTTTTTTCCGTTTATTGTTGTCAATATTTAGATTATTGTGATAAATGTTAAGATTGCTGAAATTTTATTTTCTTTATCATTTTTGGGGAAACGGCGAGAGCTGTGGCACTGGTTTTTCTCTGAAAGTAAACCTCACCTCACCTCCCTAAAATTTACATAAGTTCAGAGATGATTTATTTTGTTTTTTACTGGTCTTATATTACTTTGCTTTGTAAGTTTCATCCCACGTTTCCGTTATCCCAATTTTGAACCACTTCCTGTCTTTCAATCTTCCCCAAATTTTGCACATGGAAACAATTGAGGTGAAGAATACAGAAACCAAAAAAAAAAAAAAGTTTAAAATAAGACCAGTTTTCAAAAATGGTATTTTTTATATTAATTATTAATTTTAATTTTTATAAGAAGAATAATAGTCCCCAGGCCACCATAAGAAGTGAGTCACTGATTGATAAAGTTTTCTTACCTTATAGAATCGCTTATTTATGCCTTGTCCACCGATGAATTGGGTATATGGCAACTGGGCGCCATTTCTTTTTTTTTTGTCTTGCCAAACATGCCGTTCTGTAGGAACATTGAGAAGAGATAGATAAAGTTTTGGTTTTCACAGGATTGTTTACTTAAATTATTAAAAAAACAGTGGTACAGGTGGCCACTGATACGAGTGGGCCGTTCATTTTTTAACGTCCCCGCAGAGCGATATGTTTGGGGCAATGGCCACCCCAAACGGCCCACTCTTATCGGTGGCCACGTGTATCACTGTTTTTTAAATAATTTAATTATACGATCCTGTGAAAATCAAAACTTTATCTATCTCTTTTCAATGTTTCCGCAGAAGCGCATGTTTGGCATGTCAAAAAAAAAGAAATGGCCCAGAGCCTAGTTGCCATATACCCAATTCATCGGTGGACAAGGCATAAATAAGCGATTCCATTAGGTAAGAAAACTTTATCAATCAGCGACTCACTTCTTATGGTGGCCTGGGGACTATAAGCCCTACAAAACGTCTTGATCATGTACATTTATTTACATACATGTAGGCACATGTGTTAGTTTTGTTGTCCCAAAAGGTTTATTTCAGATTGTTCTTACAAAAATAAATAAATAACTTTTCTTAAAAATGATGTACGTTGCAATTAAATTATTTTAGATTATTTTCTAACGTGTTGTCACATTACTCAGAGTATGTAATAAACACATTCTTGTTTATAATTTTGTTTTGTTTTGAGTTTTATTTTGTCTTGTGGTAGCTCTTGCTCACTATTATCAGTTGGTTAGTGTTATCACTTTGTCTGGGTCTTAAAATTTAGGATTTGTCTAATTCCTATTGTATCAAGTAATTTTTGTATGACCTTCTCTAAGCTCATCCTTTTTAAATAATTTTTAGTCATCAAATCACTAGTTTTGTTTTTGTTTTGTTTTTAGATTGCCAAAGATGCAAGAGAATGTGTTCAGGAGTGTGTTTCCGAGTTTATCAGCTTTATTACCAGCGAAGCGAGCGATCGCTGTCAGTTAGAAAAGCGAAAGACTATAAATGGAGAAGATATTCTTTTCGCTATGACAACTCTGGGCTTTGATAATTACATAGAACCTCTTAAAATATATCTACTCAAATATAGAGAAGTACAAAGTTTATTTATTTATTTGCTTGTATGTTGAAGTGGACATTTGATTACATATATGTCCTTTTTAATTGTTTACTTAACCCTTAAATGCTAATGGCAATTGGATGGCTTGTATTACTAAACCTTCGTCGATTCGACTAACATATGCAGAAAATACATTTTTTGGGGTTGAAACTACACTTTTATAAATAGAAAACTATTAAGAACTCATTATTAAATCTTTTAGTGAGATATACAAACATTTGATGACAAATAACTTAGTAGGAACATCAGAAGAATCTGAAATTGAGTGAACATTAATGCACCAGGTCTCATGCCCCAGGCCAAAAGCCCTAGGCCTTTTGCTAAGTGCTCCAGGCCCCAGATTATCGGCTATTGGTCTCTGGCCCAAGGCCAATTACCCTTGGCACATTGTCCCTTATCCTTAGGCCCATTGCCCCTTACCCCAGGCCCATTTTCCCAGGCTATAGGCTCATTCGACGACCAATTAATTCCCTACGTCTATTACTAAACGTTAGTCAAATCAACGAAGTAGCTTTGACGGGAATTTGCCAGAAAACGAGTGTATGCTCAAAAGGACTTCTACCGCTACACTAGCAGGTGTGTTACTAACCAGTGCAAGCACTGCAGAAGGATGGGGTACCCATCACCATGGCATACAAGCATAAAAGGTTAAGGTTCAAACTGTGCTCGTCGATTCGACTACTAATTAGCATTTAAGGGTCAATATTTATTTTATGTAAACTTAAAATAAGGGAAACTGTGATAAAAAATAACTCTAATAATGGATAAACATGTGATGTAGTTCACTGTATTTCTTTGTAAAGGAAAAATAAAATAAATTTATAATAATTTCATGTCTTTGTAATAACAGCAATGAGCAATATATCAATTATTTAAGGTATCTAAAATCAAAAACAAAACCTTCCAATGGCTGAAAATAATTAGGGTGGCCGTAGATCCTGTTTTGAACATGACAGTTATTTTAAGGTTTTGAAGGTGTGCCTGTTGGTTTCTGAAAATGTCCTGTTATTTGGAAAAACACGACACTTGTAGGTAAAATTATATTACTGAATACAATCATCCAATTTATGAGAATTTCAGATTAATAATTATTATTATCCTCAAATGGTCAGTTTTTAATGTTATTACCAATGATATTGCCTAATTAAAGTTAAATCCATTTAACATTAAAGGCCCGTTTACACTTTGATTAGTGCGAGTGTTTAGTAAAAACACTAAACCCGTTTGGACACCATGTGTTTAGTGTAAGTGTTTAGTAATTTTGCGAGTGAACTGTTTAGTAGGCTTGCACTGTTTAGTGGAGCTGCGAGTAGGCCTCCCCCACTCCAACCTAGATGTCAGGGTTTTTTTATTTTGTAATTATACAATTTAAAAGCAAAATGTTTAATTGATTTGTCAAAAAACTGTCACAATGTGTCAAAAATCAACGAAACAATGATACCTAATACCCCTCCCACAAAAAAAAAAATAAACAATGTTCTATAAAATATAAAATTTTCCTCAAAATAAAACTAAATCCTAATCACTTGCACTAAACACAATTGGACACTACTAAACACTAAACACTCGCTCTAAACACTTGCAAAATTTACTAAACACTTGCACTCGCAGTCGCACTAATCAAAGTGTAAATGGGCCTTAAGGCCGATTTACACGTGTTAAGTTGTTAAGTGGTTAACTAAATTTCAAGTGACTTAATTGTTAGTAACCGTTAACACGTATTTTCACTTAATATTTAGTTAAGCTGTTTAGCTCACTAATGATGGACGGTGAACAACGTGTTCAAATCATAAATACTGTCTTAAAAATGGTTTTAAAAGATATTTTGGACGAAATAAAGTATCTATTTGTAAATAATATATAATTTTTGTCGAATAAAACTTTTTTAAATGATATATAAACAAAGATCTGCATATCTATAAGCGAGGTTCCGCCAAACTTGTGCATTTAACTAAATTGCGCATGTCCAGTGATTAGACACGCTCACCTACTAAACAGAAAAATATCTATTCTACTTGTTTAGTTGCACGCTAAATTTTAACTTGCAACTTATTGCTAAATTCACTGTTTACATGCATTAAGTCACTTAAAATTTAGTTAATCACTTAACAACTTAATACGTGTAAATCGGCCTTTAGTTTTAGTAAATATTACTTATTACCTCTTTGTATATGTTTAACACTATTTATTAATAATTAAAAATGTTAATTGTTTCAGGCAACTAAAGGAGTGAAAACGACTGTGAATGAAATGTTTGAAGATCCCGGTGTTCTAAACGATTCAATGTTGGGTAAATATTGCTTTTTAATTTCAATTATTCTAAACTTAATTCCCTTTGCTGCAATTGTTTATCTAAAGTATGCGAGTTACAAGTTATGATTTTGAAACTCAGATTGGCCAACCTAAATGAGGAAAAAAATAAAGCCACTAGGCCTGTGGGAGGGGTGGGGCCAGTGATATTTTTGTTTGCCTAGTTGGCCTGACCTTCTAGAATTCAAAATCCTGACCTCTCATTGGCTCCTCACCCGATGATCAGATTTTTCTGCGCTGTCAAAAGTCAAAAAAAAAAAAAAGAAATTGCAGCACATCCTCTGAATTAATAGTTAAAATTATTATTAGGTGACAGAATAAGAGTTCAGCTATTTCACAGAATATATATTTATTTTCTTTAAACATTTGGCCTTTTTAGGGTTTTGTAGATACTTCTCAAAACCCTTATGCCGAGGGTGACGTTTCCGTCTGTCCGTCGCTCTTTGGTTCATAGGGCCCGAACCGTTTAAGCTAAAGAGCTGAAATTTAAAACACTGGTGCATCTTATTGACCCAACCACAGGAAAAATATACAGAAGTTCAAAATTAAATATGCGCTTGCGCAATTCACAAAAATGTGGTAAACTCAAAAATTTATATTTTTTTTTAATTTTCGAGTGGGGTATCAAATGAAAGCTGCTGAAGAGTAGGACGCCTATATATATATGCTTTTTTAAATGTTACATTCCTTATTGGGTAAAAAAATCAAAATATACCCAAAAAAATCCCCCCCCCCCAACCACTATCATTGCAATCACCCACTAGGGGCAACCACCCACTTTGCCCCCAGGCCACCCAACTTCAAAATTTCAAATTGGAGTGTATATTTTTGATAGCATATTTGGATTCTACGGTGAAAAATAATAAACTTTTACTTGAAACTATTTTTTCTATTTCCAATATTTTGCCCCCTACAATGGGGCAAAGATAGCAAAATAACCCTTCTGAAATAGTAAAAAAATAACACTTAGATCGTTATAAAATCTAAACGGTTTGAAATAAAGTCATGGAACTTGGGGGATCTGTACCATGTAAAGGGAAGTGTTTAATCATCCACTCGCGTACTAGGGGCAACCTCCATTTTGCCCCTAGGCGCTGAAATCTACGTTTTTTATACCTTTGCCCCCCTATAGGGGGCAAAATATTAGAGGTAGAAAAAAAAGTTTGAAGTAAAATATTTTTATTTTTTGCCGTAGAATCTAAATCTGCTATCAAAAATATACATTCTAGGACAAAAATTTGAAGTTAGGTGGTCTGGGGGCAAAATGGGAGGTTGCCCCTACAGCGCGGTTGCATGAAAACAAACTTCCCTTTACATGGTACGGATCCCCTAAGTTTCATTAATTTATCTCTAACCGTTTAGATTTTACAACGTATTATTATATAATTTTGCTATCTTTGCCCACCTGTAGGGGGCAAAATATTGGGAATAGAAAAAGTTTCAAGTAAAAGTTAATTATTTTTCACCGTAGAATCCAAATATGCTATCAAAAATATACACTCCAATTTGAAATTTTGAAGTTGGGTGGCCTGGGGGCAAAGTGGGTGGTTGCCCCTTGTGGGTGATTGCATGATAACAAACTTCCCTCTGCATGGTAGAGATCCCCCAAGTTTCATTAATATATCTCAAACCATTCAAAAGTTAAGAGGGGGGGGGGGAGACTTTTGGACCAACCTGTATAATTATTTGGCTCCCCCCCCCCCCCCCTACTTTCCTTTTGCTTAATTTAAGAATTAAGAACAAGGAATGCTTCTTAATTAGGAAATATGGATAGAAAAAGCCACCAGGCCTCTCTGGGTTTTTAGTGTTTTATCTATAAGATATAATTATTGTTTTTTTTCCTTTCTAAATGATATTTGAATGTTTTAGGAACTGAAATATCACTATCTAAAAGACAACCATCGACACTGGAATATTCATTTGATGATGTTTGATCTAAACACATTGTTTTTACCTTGTAAATAAATTAATTGTAATATATATTTATATTCTTACTTATTTTAATTTATAATAAAATTTAGTATTATTATTATTATACCTCTTTTTTTTCATTTTTTTTTTTTTTGTTTTATAACTATTTTTACCCTGGTACAATATTTTATAATTATTACATAAGTTTATCAAAGTGTGGTGTAGTAATGATAATATTGCTGGAACTATGTACAGGTGGAAATCTTTATACAAAGTTTTTTTGAAGTGAAAAGCGGTAGAGTGAATTGTTTTAAGTAAAAAGTAAACAAGTACAAATATTTGTAGTTTTGTTTCAAATACGGACAAGTCAACACACGTTTTGCTTCAAAAGTGGACATAACCGGAACAGCCAATTAGGAGGCTGCATTTTACTAACTCCTTCCTATGATGCACTGCGGGCTTTAGCATATGAATACCTACTCCTACCATTTTGTCATACATGTTTAGAAAAA
This sequence comes from Gerris lacustris, assembly GCA_951217055.1. Classification (NCBI taxonomy): domain Eukaryota; kingdom Metazoa; phylum Arthropoda; class Insecta; order Hemiptera; family Gerridae; genus Gerris; species Gerris lacustris. The sequence goes on along the minus strand of OX578281.1, from coordinate 72,999,234 downwards.
TGATACCCCGAGGGGAAATGGAGAAATCAATTTTAAATCGAGAAATCAATTTTAGCTCTAAATTTGGGGGCACTACTCCCTAAGAACTCTGAAAAACCTGAGAAAAAAAATTATATCTCCAATATTATTATTCTAACCATTATTTTCAATGTCATTTTGCTTCAAAAACGGACAAAAACCTTGTTTTTGTTTCAAAAGCGGACAACTCCACTTTTTAACTCCATTTAGCAGCTAAAATATCAAAGAAATTCACGTTTTCAGTACTTCTAACTAGTTTCGAGTCTATTAAGAATCTGCAGAAAAAAAAATCATTGCTTTAGCGCCTGTAGAATTTGAGCTACAGTTTTTCGGCTCTCCTTTAAAATTTTGAAATGTGCTCTTGTCTGTCTTTGATACAAAGCTCTAGTGTACATTTGTAACAGTTTGCTGAAAGAAATTCTTTGTCGTTTCTCTTAATCTGGAACTATAATATCAAACATGTAACATCAAAATACTATATTTCTACTAAAAGTGGATTCATCCAGCTACACAGAAAATTTATTGTTTTGCAATTCCCGAATTAAGGATTTTTTAGTATCTTGTGACATTTCATCCATATGACGCTGTATGCAGGAATTACTGTGCGAAATACTTTCTAAAACTGGTTCAGGGTTCATTATTTTCATGACAGTTTTTATTTCCTCTTTTATTGCTGATGAGCGATATTATTTTTTCACCAGTGGTATGTGGATATCAGGCTTTTACAATTAACAAATAAATATTGTAAGTGGCTTCTAACCCATCATTATTTACAGAAGTTGACGGCTTAAGAAATTATTTAATTTCTGTTTTAGAACAATACGCTAATTTTTCGTTTAGATTCTTGAAATAATCAATATTCAAATATTGAAACCTTTTAAATTTATCAACGACCCCCAATAGACCCCTGGATACTATAGATCCCTTTTAAATTTCCATAGACCCCGAGGGGTCCACCTGGACCCTGTTGGGAATCCCTGATCTACACCAATCTATGATACAGTTTGGTATAGATAAGCCTTAGAGTTAATTGAACACCATTGGTTATGATCAAAGTCTAAGTACCAAATCGACATACTATATGAAAGTTGTGAACTACCATACATACAATAATAGTTCACAGAGAGTAGGTCAGAGACAGGTAAAAATATGAATTCTAGAGTTAATTGAACACCCTTAGTTATGATCAAAGTCTAAGTACCAAATCGACATACTATATGAAAGTTGTGAACTACCATACATACAATAATAGTTCACAGAGAGTAGGTCAGAGACAGGTAAAAATATGAATTCTAGAGTTAATTGAACACCCTTAGTTATGATCAAAGTCTAAGTACCAAATCGACATACTATATGAAAGTTGTGAACTACCATACATACAATAATAGTTCACAGAGAGTAGGTCAGAGACAGGTGAAAATATGCATTCTAGAGTTAATTGAACACCCTTAGTTATGATCAAAGTCTAAGTACCAAATCGACATACTATATGAAAGTTGTGAACTACCATACATACAATAATAGTTCACAGAGAGTAGGTCAGAGACAGGTGAAAATATGCATTCTAGAGTTAATTGAACACCCTTAGTTATGATCAAAGTCTAAGTACCAAATCGACATACTATATGAAAGTTGTGAACTACCATACATACAATAATAGTTCACAGAGAGTAGGTCAGAGACAGGTGAAAATATGCATTCTAGAGTTAATTGAACACCCTTAGTTATGATCAAAGTCTAAGTACCAAATCGACATACTATATGAAAGTTGTGAACTACCATACATACAATAATAGTTCACAGAGAGTAGGTCAGAGTCAGGTAAAAATATGAATTCTAGAGTTAATTGAACACCCTTAGTTATGATCAAAGTCTAAGTACCAAATCGACATACTATATGAAAGTTGTGAACTACCATACATACAATAATAGTTCACAGAGAGTAGGTCAGAGACAGGTAAAAATATGAATTCTAGAGTTAATTGAACACCCTTAGTTATGATCAAAGTCTAAGTACCAAATCGACATACTATATGAAAGTTGTGAACTACCATACATACAATAATAGTTCACAGAGAGTAGGTCAGAGACAGGTGAAAATATGCATTCTAGAGTTAATTGAACACCCTTAGTTATGATCAAAGTCTAAGTACCAAATCGACATACTATATGAAAGTTGTGAACTACCATACATACAATAATAGTTCACAGAGAGTAGGTCAGAGACAGGTAAAAATATGAATTCTAGAGTTAATTGAACACCCTTAGTTATGATCAAAGTCTAAGTACCAAATCGACATACTATATGAAAGTTGTGAACTACCATACATACAATAATAGTTCACAGAGAGTAGGTCAGAGACAGGTGAAAATATGCATTCTAGAGTTAATTGAACACCCTTGGTTATGATCAAAGTCTAAGTACCAAATCGACATACTATATGAAAGTTGTGAACTACCATACATACAATAATAGTTCACAGAGAGTAGGTCAGAGACAGGTGAAAATATGCATTCTAGAGTTAATTGAACACCCTTAGTTATGATCAAAGTCTAAGTACCAAATCGACATACTATATGAAAGTTGTGAACTACCATACATACAATAATAGTTCACAGAGAGTAGGTCAGAGACAGGTGAAAATATGCATTCTAGAGTTAATTGAACACCCTTGGTTATGATCAAAGTCTAAGTACCAAATCGACATACTATATGAAAGTTGTGAACTACCATACATACAATAATAGTTCACAGAGAGTAGGTCAGAGACAGGTGAAAATATGCATTCTAGAGTTAATTGAACACCCTTAGTTATGATCAAAGTCTAAGTACCAAATCGACATACTATATGAAAGTTGTGAACTACCATACATACAATAATAGTTCACAGAGAGTAGGTCAGAGACAGGTGAAAATATGCATTCTAGAGTTAATTGAACACCCTTAGTTATGATCAAAGTCTAAGTACCAAATCGACATACTATATGAAAGTTGTGAACTACCATACATACAATAATAGTTCACAGAGAGTAGGTCAGAGACAGGTGAAAATATGCATTCTAGAGTTAATTGAACACCCTTAGTTATGATCAAAGTCTAAGTACCAAATCGACATACTATATGAAAGTTGTGAACTACCATACATACAATAATAGTTCACAGAGAGTAGGTCAGAGACAGGTGAAAATATGCATTCTAGAGTTAATTGAACACCCTTAGTTATGATCAAAGTCTAAGTACCAAATCGACATACTATATGAAAGTTGTGAACTACCATACATACAATAATAGTTCACAGAGAGTAGGTCAGAGACAGGTGAAAATATGCATTCTAGAGTTAATTGAACACCCTTAGTTATGATCAAAGTCTAAGTACCAAATCGACATACTATATGAAAGTTGTGAACTACCATACATACAATAATAGTTCACAGAGAGTAGGTCAGAGTCAGGTAAAAATATGAATTCTAGAGTTAATTGAACACCCTTAGTTATGATCAAAGTCTAAGTACCAAATCGACATACTATATGAAAGTTGTGAACTACCATACATACAATAATAGTTCACAGAGAGTAGGTCAGAGACAGGTAAAAATATGAATTCTAGAGTTAATTGAACACCCTTAGTTATGATCAAAGTCTAAGTACCAAATCGACATACTATATGAAAGTTGTGAACTACCATACATACAATAATAGTTCACAGAGAGTAGGTCAGAGACAGGTGAAAATATGCATTCTAGAGTTAATTGAACACCCTTAGTTATGATCAAAGTCTAAGTACCAAATCGACATACTATATGAAAGTTGTGAACTACCATACATACAATAATAGTTCACAGAGAGTAGGTCAGAGACAGGTGAAAATATGCATTCTAGAGTTAATTGAACACCCTTAGTTATGATCAAAGTCTAAGTACCAAATCGACATACTATATGAAAGTTGTGAACTACCATACATACAATAATAGTTCACAGAGAGTAGGTCAGAGTCAGGTAAAAATATGAATTCTAGAGTTAATTGAACACCCTTAGTTATGATCAAAGTCTAAGTACCAAATCGACATACTATATGAAAGTTGTGAACTACCATACATACAATAATAGTTCACAGAGAGTAGGTCAGAGTCAGGTAAAAATATGAATTCTAGAGTTAATTGAACACCCTTAGTTATGATCAAAGTCTAAGTACCAAATCGACATACTATATGAAAGTTGTGAACTACCATACATACAATAATAGTTCACAGAGAGTAGGTCAGAGTCAGGTAAAAATATGAATTCTAGAGTTAATTGAACACCCTTAGTTATGATCAAAGTCTAAGTACCAAATCGACATACTATATGAAAGTTGTGAACTACCATACATACAATAATAGTTCACAGAGAGTAGGTCAGAGTCAGGTAAAAATATGAATTCTAGAGTTAATTGAACACCCTTAGTTATGATCAAAGTCTAAGTACCAAATCGACATACTATATGAAAGTTGTGAACTACCATACATACAATAATAGTTCACAGAGAGTAGGTCAGAGTCAGGTAAAAATATGAATTCTAGAGTTAATTGAACACCCTTAGTTATGATCAAAGTCTAAGTACCAAATCGACATACTATATGAAAGTTGTGAACTACCATACATACAATAATAGTTCACAGAGAGTAGGTCAGAGTCAGGTAAAAATATGAATTCTAGAGTTAATTGAACACCCTTAGTTATGATCAAAGTCTAAGTACCAAATCGACATACTATATGAAAGTTGTGAACTACCATACATACAATAATAGTTCACAGAGAGTAGGTCAGAGTCAGGTAAAAATATGAATTCTAGAGTTAATTGAACACCCTTAGTTATGATCAAAGTCTAAGTACCAAATCGACATACTATATGAAAGTTGTGAACTACCATACATACAATAATAGTTCACAGAGAGTAGGTCAGAGTCAGGTAAAAATATGAATTCTAGAGTTAATTGAACACCCTTAGTTATGATCAAAGTCTAAGTACCAAATCGACATACTATATGAAAGTTGTGAACTACCATACATACAATAATAGTTCACAGAGAGTAGGTCAGAGTCAGGTAAAAATATGAATTCTAGAGTTAATTGAACACCCTTAGTTATGATCAAAGTCTAAGTACCAAATCGACATACTATATGAAAGTTGTGAACTACCATACATACAATAATAGTTCACAGAGAGTAGGTCAGAGACAGGTAAAAATATGAATTCTAGAGTTAATTGAACACCCTTAGTTATGATCAAAGTCTAAGTACCAAATCGACATACTATATGAAAGTTGTGAACTACCATACATACAATAATAGTTCACAGAGAGTAGGTCAGAGACAGGTAAAAATATGAATTCTAGAGTTAATTGAACACCCTTAGTTATGATCAAAGTCTAAGTACCAAATCGACATACTATATGAAAGTTGTGAACTACCATACATACAATAATAGTTCACAGAGAGTAGGTCAGAGACAGGTAAAAATATGAATTCTAGAGTTAATTGAACACCCTTAGTTATGATCAAAGTCTAAGTACCAAATCGACATACTATATGAAAGTTGTGAACTACCATACATACAATAATAGTTCACAGAGAATAGGTCAGAGACAGGTAAAAATATGAATTCTAGAGTTAATTGAACACCCTTAGTTATGATCAAAGTCTAAGTACCAAATCGACATACTATATGAAAGTTGTGAACTACCATACATACAATAATAGTTCACAGAGAATAGGTCAGAGACAGGTAAAAATATGAATTCTAGAGTTAATTGAACACCCTTAGTTATGATCAAAGTCTAAGTACCAAATCGACATACTATATGAAAGTTGTGAACTACCATACATACAATAATAGTTCACAGAGAGTAGGTCAGAGACAGGTAAAAATATGAATTCTAGAGTTAATTGAACACCCTTAGTTATGATCAAAGTCTAAGTACCAAATCGACATACTATATGAAAGTTGTGAACTACCATACATACAATAATAGTTCACAGAGAATAGGTCAGAGACAGGTAAAAATATGAATTCTAGAGTTAATTGAACACCCTTAGTTATGATCAAAGTCTAAGTACCAAATCGACATACTATATGAAAGTTGTGAACTACCATACATACAATAATAGTTCACAGAGAGTAGGTCAGAGACAGGTAAAAATATGAATTCTAGAGTTAATTGAACACCCTTAGTTATGATCAAAGTCTAAGTACCAAATCGACATACTATATGAAAGTTGTGAACTACCATACATACAATAATAGTTCACAGAGAGTAGGTCAGAGACAGGTAAAAATATGAATTCTAGAGTTAATTGAACACCCTTAGTTATGATCAAAGTCTAAGTACCAAATCGACATACTATATGAAAGTTGTGAACTACCATACATACAATAATAGTTCACAGAGAGTAGGTCAGAGTCAGGTAAAAATATGAATTCTAGAGTTAATTGAACACCCTTAGTTATGATCAAAGTCTAAGTACCAAATCGACATACTATATGAAAGTTGTGAACTACCATACATACAATAATAGTTCACAGAGATTAGGTCAGAGACAGGTAAAAATATGCATTCTAGAGTTAATTGAACACCCTTAGTTATGATCAAAGTCTAAGTACCAAATCAACATACTATATGAAAGTTGTGAACTACCATACATACAATAATAGTTCACAGAGAGTAGGTCAGAGACAGGTAAAAATATGAATTCTAGAGTTAATTGAACACCCTTAGTTATGATCAAAGTCTAAGTACCAAATCGACATACTATATGAAAGTTGTGAACTACCATACATACAATAATAGTTCACAGAGAGTAGGTCAGAGACAGGTAAAAATATGAATTCTAGAGTTAATTGAACACCCTTAGTTATGATCAAAGTCTAAGTACCAAATCGACATACTATATGAAAGTTGTGAACTACCATACATACAATAATAGTTCACAGAGAGTAGGTCAGAGTCAGGTAAAAATATGAATTCTAGAGTTAATTGAACACCCTTAGTTATGATCAAAGTCTAAGTACCAAATCGACATACTATATGAAAGTTGTGAACTACCATACATACAATAATAGTTCACAGAGAATAGGTCAGAGTCAGGTAAAAATATGAATTCTAGAGTTAATTGAACACCCTTAGTTATGATCAAAGTCTAAGTACCAAATCGACATACTATATGAAAGTTGTGAACTACCATACATACAATAATAGTTCACAGAGAATAGGTCAGAGTCAGGTAAAAATATGAATTCTAGAGTTAATTGAACACCCTTAGTTATGATCAAAGTCTAAGTACCAAATCGACATACTATATGAAAGTTGTGAACTACCATACATACAATAATAGTTCACAGAGAATAGGTCAGAGTCAGGTAAAAATATGAATTCTAGAGTTAATTGAACACCCTTAGTTATGATCAAAGTCTAAGTACCAAATCGACATACTATATGAAAGTTGTGAACTACCATACATACAATAATAGTTCACAGAGAATAGGTCAGAGACAGGTAAAAATATGAATTCTAGAGTTAATTGAACACCCTTAGTTATGATCAAAGTCTAAGTACCAAATCGACATACTATATGAAAGTTGTGAACTACCATACATACAATAATAGTTCACAGAGAGTAGGTCAGAGACAGGTAAAAATATGAATTCTAGAGTTAATTGAACACCCTTAGTTATGATCAAAGTCTAAGTACCAAATCGACATACTATATGAAAGTTGTGAACTACCATACATACAATAATAGTTCACAGAGAGTAGGTCAGAGACAGGTAAAAATATGAATTCTAGAGTTAATTGAACACCCTTAGTTATGATCAAAGTCTAAGTACCAAATCGACATACTATATGAAAGTTGTGAACTACCATACATACAATAATAGTTCACAGAGAGTAGGTCAGAGACAGGTGAAAATATGAATTCTAGAGTTAATTGAACACCCTTAGTTATGATCAAAGTCTAAGTACCAAATCAACATTTACTTACTTTGTTCTAACTATATAGCTGGATTTTTGTGTATATTAAGGAAAACATATTTAGGCAAACCTTATCAACTATTTTCTTTTGTAGAAAAATAAATTAGGTTTATTACTGAGTAATTAAATAAATACACATCTAAGGATTAATCAGTTTATTGTGTGTCCAAAAAAAAAAAAAAAAACTTAAATTCTGATTATTACATAGAAATATTTTGATGTATTTATTCAGTAAAACATGATATCATCTAAATACCACAAAATCTTCATCAAAACTTCTAATGAATTGTTTAATAAATTTTTTTTTTTTTTAATAATATTTAATTAATACATAAACGTATCACATACTTACATACTCATAATATTTTAATCACAATAAGGTAAAATAAAATCTTATGTTACAAAAGTAAAGGGCTAAAAAATAGTTGCGGTAATAATCTAAAATCATAAATTGAGGTTAGTCAGTATATATATTTATCTACGATTGATACGAAATATAAACATTATATCTCTGTTTAGATGCGTAGAAAGTGATTCTTTACGTACTTGTATTCATTGAGCATGCGCGTCTCATAGTTCTGAAGAATTCCTCTTCTTTACCGCGCTAGCGTGGTAAAGAAGAGGAATTCTTCAGCTTTACGCACGATTAGCGAGTTTGTTTACATTTAACAAAACTAATTTGCTATTCTTTTATTAAAGTAACTGTTTATATTGAGTTTTTAGTGAAAAACAATGAATGAATCAAGTGGCTTTGACGAAAATGTAGAGAATAATACTCCTCCAGAAATAATTAATTCGGCAAAAAATACAACTCAAGATTAATACCATCTTTATCAAGAGAAGAGATACGAACTTACATACAGCAAGTTTATTTTTTTCTGTATTTATTATTTAAATCTAACAATACGGTACGCAACTCGTGGCAAAACGGCATTTTGCATTGCTTGTGTGGTTTTACTACCCTCGCTGTCGCTCGGGTGCAAACTCCACACTCGCATGCAAAATGCTACTTTCCACACTCGACGGGTAATGTACTATTATTTTGAATTTATACGTATTTAGTTATCTTTTTCACACCCCTCTTCTATCTGTACAACGCTCTATGAGAATTTTCCATTGCTTGAGCAGTGCTGGAAGTCTCTTCTGTGGGCTCCTTCATGGCTCGTGCTGCTTTTTCTTTAACAGCTTCTACAAACTCAAATCTTGTTCCTATTAATGCAGATTTGACCTAAAGAAACATAAAGAACATGGTGCAAGTTATGGCGCATAACGCAGATTCTAATTGTGAGATGTTGTACTAGGCTTAATGGGAAGGCTTCACCTTGCTCGCCTTTTGGCGCAAAACAGCATCAGTCTCATTATTTTTAGCAACACCTCGTGTACTGAGTCCCAGTTCAACAATTTTTTGGTAGGGGATTAACATCCATAAAAAGTACTTACAACCGAAATGCAGACATGGATTTAAATATTTTTAATTTAATGGTGAGAAATGTTATTAACGATTCTCCAAATATCCTCAAATAATGTCATTGATTGCTCAAAAGATGCTAATGTTTGCTACTTGTTCTTTAATTTCTAATCTAATCTCCTAATTATAAAAAGAAGTCATTTCAGTACTGATAAGAAGATTAGATAGATTTCTTCATTCATATAAGGCTTTACAATTCAAGCCAACTATCCTAGATTGATTATTTTGACAATACACAGATTTGATTTTATATTTATCTCATACTTGACATTCAATCAGATTATAACAGTTAAAATTATTAACAAACAAAGGGTAAATCTGCTATACTAATAATTACAAAATTAAATATGGTCATGGCAATGAATTGAATGAATTTATTCTTAGTTCTACTTGTAGCCACCAGGTTTACAACTTGGATTCTGGCCCAGTTCTAGATTTTCTTGAACATTGTGTATTTTTTTATAGTTTTGAAATTAAAAGTCGTAATAATAATAATAATAATAAAAGAACGATTTACTTCCCATAGCGGGTTAAATCAAGCTTATTATCTATAACCCAATTCATAATTATTAGTTAATGGAAGAAACGATATATTTTATTCCATTGATTATTATTACCAATATTTAAGGTTATTACCTTTAATGTAGGTAATTTTCTTACCTTAAAGTGTAATATCTAAATAAAAACGTCTTATTTTAATAATTACTGTCTGACATTACGTACTTGTATTTAAATAAAGTTTAAAGAATCCATCCCTAAACTAGGAATTCCCTATTATGCTACTTTGAAGTTGGCGTGAACGGGAACTGTATGGTTTTAAATTATTTGTTTTACAGCCAGTGTTTTAATTAATAGAATATTTAATATGTATTTGCCTAAAATCCAATCGTATATTAAAATAATTTATAAAATAACTTTTGGATCTACAATTAACGGAGATTTCATTTTGAATTTTTTCACCGGTCCTCACTGTTTTCGTGCGCATGGCAGGAAAAACCTCTCGACGGGCTTTCGTTTTTTGACCTCGGAACGTTGCATGTTGATTAATTTGAAATAAATAATTTATTCGATCGATTTCGTCCCGTTTGTCGAAATTAATTGAAACAGTCGCTATAAAAATTATCTGTTATTTTTGTTTTTTCGGAAAACCTCGGATCCGCCTAAAAATTAAAAAAGTTTATTAGGTCATTGGCTTTGGTTTTGAGTCATTGGCTATCACCTCCTTCGTACCTCGCGGCCATCTTTCATTTCTCTTTTTAAAGTTCTCAGTACCTACTGTTTGATAGCGGTCAGTTTCATCTTAATTTAAAGTTAGGAACGTTTTATTAGTATATAAATCACATTATGGCGTTAAAACGAATTAATAAGGTAAGTGGAAACCACTGGTATTTTTCTGTTTCGTTATTTATGACTGGATTCCTCGTGCTCTTGAAGACCGACCCTACGGTACCGACAGCTCTTTTTACTTTTTTTTGTGGCGGATATTTCTGTTTATTTCTCCGCTTTTAAGACTGTAATTCGTCCGTCCAAGTGTTATTAAATAAACCGTCTTGTTATTCGCTAAGATTTATTTGTATTGCACATTTGGCATCACCTATCTGCCAGCCCGACGTACATACTTCAGTGTTTTGTATCGCCCCGCTGGAGTTTGTGATATTCCTCTTTTTTTGGTTACGTGCCACGAGTAACGTAATGTTAACTGACCGATTTCGATGAAATTCGGTTTATACTACGAGAGTATTACAATTTTTATGGGGACCGACGAAGTAGTGAAGATTCGGTTGAAAGATAGTAGCACCTCTTGCCAATAAGGCAGTTATCTGACATCTCGATTGTATTTCGTTCTTAGTAATCTTTTACCTTATTTGGGATTTTGTGGGTTTTGCTGGCTCTTTGTCTTTTGTCTGTTTAATTCAGTTATAAAATATATTTGACGGGTAGTCGTAGCATTAACCTCTTAACTCATTTATTATAATCTACCAACTTAACAATACATACGTAGCTACTTATTTACAACTTTTCTCAAACTATGAATCTTAATTAGGCGGATAACCTGCAAACAACTTTTTTTACGATAATGTTTTATATTACTAAATTGTATTAGAAACGATTACATCGTTACAATCCTATTTTTTTTTGTTGTCGGAGAAATGTTGGATTTAGTTATTTGTCGATGTTACATGCTTCGCTGTTTACTTAAGTACTTCTAAATCCATCCGTTATTTTAAACATCAATCTTTTACATATTCTGTTCTTTAAAAACTACCTGATGTAGGAAAACTGATAATTGTATTAAATATGGATCACATTGCCCTCTTTCTCATTTATGTAATGATGCACTTTAAGCTTGCAACCATTATAATGTGAGAAAAAGAATAGAAATATATTTATATATTTTTTTTAATTAATAAATATACTTTAAATATCTTTTGTTACTAGTTGCTTTCATTAATCTCTGCTCTCATATCCAACAGACATTTCTAAAATAAACTGATTGATCCTTCTATAATCTTAAACTTTGAATACATAACAAATCTAATCATAATTCTATGAGTATTTTAAATCCCCATTTTATTAGAAGAACCTGCCATTATATAACCTTCTTACTTTGAAATAGAAATGTGTTGTCTTATTTACAAGCTTAGCTTTGTTTGTTATGTTAGATGTAACACATTATTCTTTGTTTTGTTTTTTTCAATAGAGCTGTAATAATTAAATAAGTATTTAATGATTAGGTGTGGTTTATATTTTTAACATTTAGCTTTAGATTATGCCCTGAGTGTGAGAATTTCTGGGCTAGGCTATTTTTTTGGCGTAAAATCAATAGAATGACAATGGACAGCACCTATTGCTTAATGTGGAATGACACTTCTATTTCTAGTTAGGTATACAAAAATACCAAATTTTACTGAATAAATACTACTGATTATAATATCTACTGAAAAAAAGCATGCACAATACTATATTTTAAGCCAGTTCTATATAGGTTTACATCGCGCAACTCTGAAACTTGGAGTCTTGCATAAGCTAATAATTGGACTTGATACTGATATAATAAATTTGCATTGTTAATGTCACTCTTGATTTTAAATACTTTGACTAGAGTGTGCATAATACTAAAAATGGTTCAAGTAGGATATATATGTATATATATATTTTAGTTAAATCAAATCCCTGGTGCAGTTAAAGATGTGATTTAACCAGCTAGAGGTTGAATCTGGGCTCTTTGACTGTACCTGAGATGTAATATTAGCCTTTTTGTTGTTTTGATTTGTTTTTTGTCTATATATTTGTTCAATTTAATTTTCTCTCTTTAGTTGGATCACAATAATAATTAATTCTGATTTTTGTCATTTCAAATTAGGCAACCTATGTGAGGGGAAATGATAACACATGGCAGTTGTCCTGAGGGCCACGCTTTAACACCAGTGACTTTTTTGTTTGCATGCCAAAATCTTGAATTCTCATTGGCTCCCCACTCTAGCTTTTCGTTTCTCCCAGGCTGTCAAAAATTAACTCTTTTTGATTTTATTATAGATGCAAATATGAGATAATCATTTAATTTTTAGCGTTAAGCTTTTTTTTTTAAAATATCCCTTCTTTTATTTGAGAACTGATGAAGCACCCTCTTAACCATTTACGTAAATTCAAGAGGTATAAAACGAAGCTATTGAAACAAACTCTTTAGTTTAAGGATTAGTAAGCCTGTTGAAGTTAAGCAAGGGTTTTTAAATTCTGAGAAATTCTAATTTTTATTAAGGCTTTATCATAATGCATTGAAATGTGTTTGCTGATAAACCCAATTTAATATTTCTTTGTTGGTAACACTTGTCTTATTAGCCTAATAAGGGCAGTTTTACACTGGTGGTTGGCAACATTTCTGTGTCTGAAAACCTCTTATTGTTGGCTATACATTAGGTCTTTGGTGACTCATAAAAAACCTCTCCAAAATGTATAAAATGTCGCTAACAGATATAAAACGTCGCCTAGTGTAAAATTTGCCAAATAATCTATTTTATCTGTAGCTCATCTTCCCACAGTAAACTTGGGCCAACCCTTTTGTTGGCTCTTTACTATTATTTTAGGAATGAATGACACAAGGATAGCGTTTTATGACTTAAATACCAATCTATGCGTTTATATGCATTTATGCATTTTTGATAGACTTAGTGCCACAATGTGCATTTTTGCATGATAGTTTTTAAGATATTGTCTTTTATACTATGCATATTTTCTTTTTAACCAAGTGTATGTGTGTATACTTAATGATATGCTATAACACAGGGTACACTTCAGTTGCAAATCTTTCATTGTTATTTAATATAGTTTACAATCAATAATTGGTTGTTTTGTCTGTTATTTTGTTGTAGCACTTCATAATTATGACTAGAGAGGTTAATGGCAAGTAAAACAACAATATTTGTTGTTACTTTCTACCAACCTCTCTAGTCATAATTATGACTAGAGAGGTTAATGGAAAGTAAAACAACAATATTTGTTGTTACTTTCTACAACCTCTCTAGTCATAATTAGTTTACAATGCATGGGAATTGTATTATGACAATTAGTTTAAAAATGTCGTTTTTTTAGAGATAGCAGTTGAGATACATTATTATTTGGCTTAATATTAATTATGATTATTAACAAGATATTTTGTTCAGGTAGTTATTCCAGAGAGGGGGCTTTGTACGATATATGTTGTTTATATAGTTATTGCCAATTGTTGAAGTATATGTTTTGAGTTCATTCTTTTGCTTGGTGCAATCAGTATGTGCCAATCTCATTCTTGTCCCAACCTTGGCTGGTTAAGGATTACAGTTTTTGTTAATAAACCAAAATAAAATCTTCCCTCCTTTTTCTATTATATTTGTTTATAATTAATTCTTAAGATGGCTGTATTGTCATCATAACAAAATAAAGCTTATTGATTTAATTTAATAGCAAATTAATTGTTTTAATAAAACACCTAGTGTTTTTTGTTTAAATGTCATAGGATTGGTATATTAGAATTTGTAGTGCAAGGTAAGGAATTGATTTAGATTTAGAAGAAATTTGTCCATTAAGTTTTCTCCTTGATAACATTAGGATACCTCATATTAACACTTATTTAACTTTTAATTTAAATCAAATTATAATTATTATTAACTACGGGAAACAGACAGAGAAAAATAGACTCCAGCGCGGGGATTTGAACCACCGGCCTCTATATTTCCAGTATAGAGGCGGTGGTTCAAATCCCCGCGCTGGAGTCTATTTTTCTCTGTCTGTTTCCCGTAGTTAATAATAATTATAATTTGATTTAAATTAAAATTTAATCGTTCCGTAGTATGAATACTACCAAAATCGTAAAATATAACACTTATTTAACTTAAAAACTATTACAATTTAGGTACTTCTTAATATTGTTATACACATTTTCTAATAATAATTTTTTTACACTTTTTTTGAAAACTAAAAAAGGTAATTCCCTGATATTTATACTAAGCTTATTGTCATTTTAAAACCTAAAACAAACTGACAGGTACAACTGAAATAACTAACTGATTGGTATTGCATTGTAAGGTTTTTAAGGCATGTGTTTATTAGAATCTTAAGTTTTCCTAATAGCTCTGAGTATCACCTTCACCCTGACATAATATTTCCAAGTGATAATAGATAAAACCTGTGTGATATTTCTACTGATTCATTTTGCAAATTTAAGAAAAACCAAGGCACGATTATATAACAAACATCTTATGTGGCCTTCACATAAGAGGTTAAAGCTAGATTTGGCTTTACCCCTTCTTTATCATTTAGTTACAGTACAATTTCCTTTCTCGGAATACTTAGATGAAACCATTGTATTTCTTAAATTATTTTTATTTATTAGTATTTTATTGAAATTAAAGGTAAAGTTATGGTAAATTTGTCTAAGCTCAAGGTTATGATAGTCTGTAAGATTTCAAATGCTAGTCCGGTCGTATCTTATTTTTATAAATTATTAAGAGAATCAATCAAAAATATAATTGAATTAAAGATATACTTGTTTGATTTTTTTAATAAATGTGAGGGGAGAAGAACTGACAAAGAGCTCTGTGATTTTTGGTTGCCAGAGATTCAATTTTATTTGTGGTTACTTATTCAGATGTGCTTTAAACCTATCTAAGTCATCTAGGGATAAAAAGCAAAACATTCGTATTTTGAAAGCTTATATCTGTATAATTAATACATTTTAGAGGTGATATCCCTTTGTCTCAGGGTTGGAAAAAACCCGGGTTTTATGGAAAAAGCCTAACCCACCTAGGTTTTTTAATAAAACCCGGGTTTTTCTGGGTTATTTGGGTTTTTTAAGAAATAGTTATTTTTAACATAGAAAAATGTGTAAATGTAACAAATCTTATTAAAATGACAAATTGTGTCTGTGTCTAGCAAACCCTATAAATAAGCATGTAAGTCTTAGGTTTTTTCTACGAAATAATAATAATAAAATTAATAATAATAATAAAAATCGGTCCAAGACAACTCAGACAAACTTTCTAATATACGAGTCCATAATTACTTAGCCCATTTATTAGCTTTCGTATGTACATTTAATTATTATGGTACATTTCATTAAAATAACTATTCCTGGGCGGGGAATCGAACCCGGGCTCCCTATGTCAGCTAAAATTAATTTCTCGATTTCGCCTTGGGCTATGATTTTTCTGAACATGTATGCAAAACTTCGCCAAAATCGGCCCAGTAGTTTAGGCTCCAGGCGTCTGCACAGACAGATATTTTTTAAAAACTACTTTTTTGGACTCAGGGTACCTCAAAACATGTGAAACCATCAAAATCTGAAAATCGAATTTTCGCGCTATCACAATACTTTCTCTTTATATGAGAAAGTAATAGTGTGTATTTATTTTAGTGCCTACATTTTATGTACATTACATTGTTATATCTATCTATATTATTATAAATGTTTTGTGAACAAACAAGTTCAGTGAGAGTGTCAAATTGTAAAAAGTAATGAAAGTTTAAATAATTAAAGATTTCTATAAGGGAAGGTTCATGGCAGCAGCCGCTTTTCTGGGGGAAAAAAAAAAAAATACATAGTTCCGAATTTATTTACTTTACATAATAATGACAACCATCTAGAGAGCTGATCTTAAACCTATAAAAGGACAAATCTTTATACAACGGATCTCCCCAACACCGAATCTAAACCGTGTCATTGATATGCCCCTGCCCCTGTGTAGGGACAGTAAGAAAAGACAAATGTGTACAAGTAAAGAAGTACAGATGCAGAAAAATTAAACCGATACCTAGGACACAAGTGTAAACAAACCTGGGTGTCACACGTCAATTAATTTATTTCTTTGTTTACTTTTCCTTTTTCGCTGTCATTCAATGTTTACCTCTTAATAAAAAATCACAAATTTGAAACCCGTCAAAATGAAGATTGTAAATACTATGGGATATGTCAAAACAAATAAAATAACTTGTGGATTTTTTCCGAACTAACTTTCCATACAGCAAAATGTGCTGAAAACGAATTAAATTCTGCTGAAAGATGGCTAAAAGTATTAAAATAATGCATTGTTATTATGTTCTGAGCTATTCTAAAAGTTTCAAATGTCTAGCTACTCAGGAAGTTAGTTAAAAATCGATTGCAAGATTTGTACTGGACAAACAAACAAACAAACAAGAAAGCATCTTATAAAAACGTAGTAAAATAAAACCCATTGTTATCACCATTCTCAAATGAGCTTTGTCTGATAAGAATGATGTGACTGGTTAGGACTACCTGTTTATATGTAGGTCTGAGAATGTTTCAGGACCCTCTCAACTTTTTCCCTTGAGGGGTTATATTGACCTTGGATTACCTGACCTCCCAGTATAAGTGCTGTTTACAGGTTCTGTTGCAATAATGCCTCATGTGGGTATCTTGAGGATGCACCTCCTTACTAGGTTATGAGACCTTCTTACTGTTTCTATTACTGTAATACGACTGTACCAACTCTAATGTCAATGTATAATAATGTAATACTGACTCTGGTTGTTAAAAGTTTTAAAACTACATTTTTATAGAGCTGATTTTCATATCACAATAGTTCTTTGATTGCTTCTGCTGACTTATTTTGTTAGTTGAATCTAATGAACTCTTTTAATCATTTAATTTACCTTATCCTTAACTCTATTGAAATGAAACGACTTACTAATTGGATTCAGTCAATTCAGTTCATTCTTAAAAATAATTTAAAGATGCGCACAACCTAAAATAAAAGAAAGGGTTGATAAGATTCTAAATTCTTTGAACCTATAATAAACATTTACTGACATATTATTCCAATTTGTTAATCTTTATAATAATAGAAAACATAGACTGCCAATTGGTGTGGCATATAGCTTCCTCGCTTCCTATCTCGTACTTTATTGATCTCATGCTTTTACAAGACATTATTGTATAATTTATTTCCTCCGTTTTTTGAATCTGTGAAAATTGTTTTGATTTCTTAGCAAAATTTAAAGAGGACAGACTACTTGCTGCGGGTTACTTTCGATAAACTATACAAATTTCGTTCAAATCTGATTACTTTTGAAGCTATAGATGTAAATAAATGTATGTTTGTGCGCATGTGGAAGAGAAACAAATGAGCGCAGGAGATTGAAACTTATATGGGACCAACAATGAGCCTATTATGACCTACCATACATATTTCATTAAAATCGAACGAGTAGTTTTTAAGATATATTTTTTGTTTTACCCAAAATGTAGGGTATAAATAAATTAGGGTATCGAGGTTCTGATAAATGTTGCTCTTTGAGTTACCATGGAAATGGAATGTGGTCTGTCTGAAAGGAATTACATTGTACGAGTTTGCACACAGCGTATTGTTGTTTTAAATATCTGAAATGGATTTCCCTCTTGGAATTTTTGAAAACGGACACATAAAATATTTTCGTTCTTCGGAACGATCACCCTTCTTTCTATTTATTTATTAAACTTCAAATCTTGGTACATTATTATTAAATTTAGTTACAGGTCTGCTCTACTGTTGTTAAAATATTCATTCTTAAGTCTCTTTAATTTTTTATCGGATCTATAATCTTGTGATTTTGAAGCATTTGGGTTTATTTATATTTAGGAAACTTTCCCTGAATTTTAATGTTAATTATTATTATTTATTTTTTTTATTTTTTTTTTTTTTTTCAGGAATTGCAAGATCTTGGTAGAGATCCACCTGCTCAGTGCTCAGCGGGACCTGTCGGGGATGATTGTAAGTTTATTTTATTTGTTTTAATTATAGAAAATGGTAAAAATCGGCAATAGTGCACCCCTTCTGTATAATCGATATATCGCTACTGGCCGCTTTGCGGTGCTCCGCTCATTTTCTGAAGAAAAACAACCCTGCTGCGTATAGACCAGGTAGATGTCCAAATTGAAGTACAAAATTCGCTAAATTATCACTAATTTTAGCAAAAAAACGTAAAATGTCACTTCCTAAGATAAATAAGGGAAGGTTATGGTTAGTTTAGGTTAAGATTAAGGGGTGCACTATTGCCGAGTTTAGCCTAGAAAATTATTGATATTTAATTATATTTGATATTTTGAAATTATTGATATTTTATATTTTATTGATTTATTTATGTCTTAAAAGGACTTAAGTTAAGACATGAATTGAGCTTTTAAGAAGCAGTATTATTATAATTAAAAAAATATATATATATTACATTGATCTGTGTTTAAAAGCCACTGTGCAAAAACTTTTGTTTTTTCATTTACGTATCCTCGCGAAGAGCTGGTCAGGGTCATTTTTTTTTAAATATTTTTTTTTTTTTTTTAAAGTGGAGCCGTGCTTAAGTTTTTGCTTTTGCGGCCAGCTAAACAAATCTGAAGTAATTTTTTGAAATTGTTAAATGTAAAGTGTATTAACAATGTATGTAGAATCTCTTGTAGTTTTATCAATAATAAATAAATTGAAATTGAAAAAGGATACTTGTTCAAAGATGGCGGAGCAAGTTATTTTCAGATAAAAATATGAAACACAATAATGTGAGATGTTAATGACTTCAACATTAAATTAGGCATTTAGATCCTAATTATATTTTATAATTTAGTTGGCACTTCTTTAGACTGGTACTCCCCTTATATATATATATATATATATATATATATATATATATATATATATATATATATATATATATATATATATATAGATAAAAAAAAAAAAAAAAACCAGTAGGGAGTAACAATCCAAAGGTGGAGTATGGAATGTTCTTCTTTAGACTGTTAGTCCCCTTATAAAAAACGGAGGTGTGATATTCTTTTAGTGTTCTTTATTAGTATTTTTTAGTACTGTAGTATTCTTTTTTTTATTTTATTTAATGAACATGAAAATTTCTCCAAATTATTTTCCTTTAAATCCTATACACATTGAGAAGAATAGAGTTTATTTGTTACACTAGCAGTTTTATTTTATTATTCATTTAACAATTATATTCTTTTGTTACAGTGTTTCATTGGCAAGCCACAATAATGGGACCAGTAAGTGAATTTTATTTTAAAATATTTAAGGATGTAATTGTAAATAATTGTGAACGGCTGAACTTAATAACTTGTTATATTACAAATACATTTTTGTTTGTTTTTGATAAGAGCAAACGAGAGGGGATGCATAAAGACAAGTGCAGCAGAGTTTAGAAAAAGCCGCAGAGAAAATATAAAATGGAAATTTTTGCATTTTTTTAAAAAAAAAAAAACGATTATAGTTGGATAAAAGTATTAATTATTATAATTAAAATAATAAAAAATATCTATTACTGTAAAACTTGTAGCTTTAAAGAAGTGATCATTTTCGGGTAGATTTAAAAAAAAGAAATATTAAGCAAATGTTAATGTTTTATAAATGAGATAAATTGTATGAATGGGTAGTATGCACTATGATAAGGTAACAAGATAACTGCTAAAATGTTGAAGAGATTTGATAACACCATCACACCCACTTAATATTATTCATTTAGTCTGGTTCCTAAACTTCATATGGTTCCTCACACTCTTATAGTTACAGGATACTTCAATAGCACTCCTTTATAGATGCTGTCAAACCATTACCTGACTCTTGCAGCAGGTAAAGACCATCTGACCCTGCTATACATGATACTTAACTTAGATAATCTATTAATTTAATTTAAAAAAACCACGAAATTCTTCAAAGATTTTGTGGCTAAGTTAGTACAAGACTCCCCAATTTCCTCATCTATAGCTGATAAATGGAGCTAAATGATAATAAAGCATGGATGTATCGAGCAGGTCCACCAGGGCCAAATGCTTAATAATTACCGTCTATTTTATTTTTCAATTCTATTAAAACTTAGCTGTTTTTTTTTTTTTTTAAGTTCATAATTATCTTAAAAGTTTATAAACATTACAAACATTAGTGGTACTCTAATGCAGTGGTTCTTAACCTTTTGGTAACCACGGCCCCTGTAAAATCTCCAAATGTAATAATATACAGGGTGATCCAAAAGTTCGGCAACGGCTTAATATCTTCGGTTATAATTGAGATATTAAGTTCCCGTTTGCGGGTATCTTAATCATTTATAAAAAAAACTACTTTTTTGGTGGGTAATCATTATTTCCTCCATATTGGATTCAACTTTGAAATTTTAAATTGGAACACCCACAAAGTGATAAATTTTTGAAAAGCCCTTAAAAAAAGAAAACATTTACCGCAAACCCGAGCTTTCTATCTACTCCCGTTCCAAAATGGCGGACACTCAAAGTTTAAAAAATGATTTTTCTATTTATTTTCAATAGATTAGTTAGATATAAAAAAATCGGTTTGAGACAACTCAGACAAACTTTCTCATATAATCTCGGCCCCAGATCCCAGGAAACATGAATATAAAATTAAATACTTATTGCATTAAGCTCGCTTCAATGATAAACCTACGTGATGCTTAGTTAATTTATATTATTTAAAATGTGTTCAACAGGTGGTTGTTTACTTTTTGTTTTCAATTTTCAACCAAATGAGATTTATTTTCATCAATATCTCAGAAACTATGACTTGATAACGAACTAGGTTTTCTGGGATCTGGGACAGAGATTATATGAGAAAGTTAGTCTGAGTTGTCTCGGAACGATTTTTTTATTTCTAACTAAACTATTGAGAATAAGAAAAAAAGAGTGAATTTTTTAACTCTGAGTGTCCGCCATTTTGAAACGGAAGTAGATAAAAAGCTCGGGTTTGCGGTAAATGTTTTCTTTTTTCAAGACCTTTCCAAAAATGCATCACTTTATAGGTGTTCCAATTTAAAATTTCAAAGTTGAATCCAATATGGTGGCAACCAATTTGGCGGAAAAAATGATTACCCACCAAAAAAGTAGTTTCTTACAAATGATTAAGATACCCCCAAACGGGAACTTAATATCTTAATTATAACCGGAGATATTGAGCCGTTGCCGAACTTTTGGATCACCCTGTATATAGTACCTAACTACCTTTCGAGGCCTCCCGGTTAAGAACCACTGCTCTGCAGTAAGATTATCTAACAGTTTTGACTTTTGCCACTCAGATTGACCAACTTAAATAAGGAAACAAAGAAAGCCACTAGGCCTGTGGGAGGGGTGGGGCTAGTGACATTTTTGTTAGCCTAGTTGGCCCGACCTTCTAGAATTCAAAATCCTGACTTCTCATTGGCTCCCCACAGATTTTCCCACGCTGTCAAAAGTCAAAACTTTAGATAATCTTACTGTAATGCAGTAAGGTGCTAACTTTAAGAATCGCTATTTTTGAAAATATTTTTTTTTATCCTGCTTCGTTTAAGATGATATGTTCAAAATGAATCATCATCAATTGTTTTAACCTCTTGTATGTTGCACAATGTTGCATTATATGTTACATACCTCATGTATGTACCGTGTTATGGTTTTATTTCAATCCTAGCTTGGCTGAATAGCTCTGATCCTCACCTTTCCATTCCTTCCATGGCGTGATTTTTAATAGATTGCAAAGACTAATTAAATGTTTTATTGTTTTTACCTTACGCTCACTTGAATTTGTGTTTTACTTTGATCTCTCTATTCTATTTGTGTTAAAAAAAAAAGCCATCTGATCTTTAGTGATGTGGAAAAATTAATATGATTAAATGGGAGTAGTGATGACGTAGATTTCCTTGGTCTGTATAATGTAAATTAGGTGTTTCTCATGTTAACTAGATTTTAAGACAGTTATTTTGATATTATTTTTTATAATTGTTACGATTTTTTTACAATTGATTAATTGTGTTTTTTCTTATCTAGCCGGACAGTCCTTATCAAGGGGGAGTCTTCTTTTTAACCATACACTTTCCAACGGACTACCCTTTCAAACCACCAAAGGTAAGATAGTTTTATAATTCTATTACTTATCCATATTTTATATTTTTATCTCCTGATTAAAATTGTGTTTATACTTTTCTTTACATAAGTTTTCATCATCTTTGAATGAAAATATGAGATGCGGACAAATTTCTATATCTAGGTTTACACAGAATAAAAAAAGAAGATTATGACAAGGCCTTTGACTCCAAGAGAAAGCAAGGCTTAAGTATTCCAAGATATCAGGAAAATTGTAGTTCAAAGTATTTCAGACTACTGCCATTTATGTATTGGTTATACTGAGTTTATTGATAAGACCATAATTATTGTAAAGAGCAAGATAACTTCTTTAGATTGTTACTCCCTTAATAAAAGAACAATCTAAAGAAGGTGTATAGAATGCTCTTCTTTTGACTGTCACTCCCCTTATAAAAACCAAAAGTGTGATATTACTTTGTACTAAACAGTGTTTCCCCTTGCCTCAATAAATTTTCCCCTCACCTTTAACTAGATTTCCCCTTTTTCCCCTCACATTATTTTAAATTCCCCTCATTTTCCCCCCTCGCCTTTAAAATGTTATTATACCACTTTTCAAGAAGATTTTTTGAAGTGAAACTTCTTTGGCGGCGTGTAACGAAGTTTGCGATTCGAGACTCGTCCAAGTTTCCAACATTTTTACAGATTAATTGTAATGAAATTTGTGTGATGGAAGTTGTGTTTCGAGACTAATCCTGGTGAAAGATTTATCTGTAAAAAAAATATGTGTGAGGCTCTCACGCATTAGAAGTGAAACTTAAGTTTTAGAATGCATTGCTCTCCTTTTTACAAATTGCAAGCATTGTTTGATAGAGAACATTATATAAGCAATATTAGTCTATAATAATACACATTAGTATTATCTTCATAAACTATAACAGAGAAGGTGATGCCCAAAGGCTATAATTTTATTAATACAGTAGAGCGTTGATTATCCGAACGTCAGTTATCCGAACGTTCAATTATCCGAACCGGCTTCATGTAAAAAAAAAAAAAAAAAAAAAAAAAAAAAAAAAAAACGCCGCTAAATTAATTCCTAGTAAGAGCGGTGTTAGCTGTATAAAGGGATACCAGATTTCGATGAATTCATTTTGACGGGGCAGACATTAACATTGGTTTACTAAAAACTAACTTTTGTCTGTCTATATAATTTGTGGAATCATTTGTAGCAATTTTTAACTTAATACCTTTCCATTCTGTCGGTGGGTTAAGTCAATCCTCACAGTTTCAAATCATTCATTGTGAGGTATATTTTGAATTGGTCAGATATTTTACTTTAAGCTTACAACAAGTTGAAAAAAAATGGAAATGAGCAGTGCCTTCATTAAAGATAAAATGGAAATTATTACGCGGCTGAAGAAAGGTGAAACGGGTCAGGCATTAGCTATCTAGTTCGGTGTTGGTAAATCTACGAATATGGAAGTAAAAAATAATTCTGATACATTAAAAAAACTATGAAAAAACAAAAATCCGAATTGTTGGAAGATACTGCATTCACTTGGTTTTTGCAAAAACGGGCCTCTGGACAGCCCATATCTGGACTCATATTGTGTGAAAAAGCAGTGGAATTGAACATGAAGCTAGGTGGGTGGCTAAAAAATTTCAAATTACATGGGATTTGGCAAATCGAGATTCTTGGTGAAAAATAAAGTACAAAAAAGTAAAAAAATTAAGCAGACGAGTAGGTATTGCAACTTTCTTTATGCCAAATTAATATTAGGTGATACAACTTATTTTTTTCACTATGTACAAGATAAATAAATGAAAGATTCTTGCTGCATGAACGTGGTTGGTTATTTTTATATCTTCCCTTTTAATTTTTAAATTTTTTTTAGTGAATTCTGATTATCCGAATTTTTGATTATCCGAACCACCCCAAAAAACATTAGTTCGGATAATCGACGCTCTACTGTACTAGAAAGGGCAGATCATTCAGAGGACACCAATAATTTATTTATTTATTTAACTAATTTTACATTTAACATATATTTAATATATAACAGGGTTGTGGTCCCCTATGTGTGAAATTTACCATTTTTATACTTTTGCTCCCCTATAGGGGCAAAAGTAAAATATTGGGGTTATAAAAAAGGTTTGAAGTAAAATAATATTATTTTTTCCCATAGATTAAAATCTTCTATCAAACCACCCTGTATAAGAAAAATAATGTAAACATAATAATCAGAGATCTGAGTGAATAACAACGAGGTAACAATAAAAAACAGTTGATTCAGTACTAATCTCGGTCTCAGTCTGTGTACAAATACCCAGGTTAATTCACTTTCCCTAAACCTAACAAGTAAATAACAGCGGGTCATGTGTAACTTTTTTTAAAATTTTGTATAATTAGTACACATTATGTCAAACTGATAAAATAAAATAAAAATTGTACTATTTTTATTTTTTTATTTATGAAATAAATAAAAGGTTGTTTCCAATAGATTTCTATTTCCCCATTTTTATTTTTCCCCCATTTTTTCCCTCAAAATGCTTGCTTTCCCCCCTCAATGTGGAAACACTGGTACCAAAGTACATTGAACTAAACAACCCTTTGTCTTAATAGTTATTTAGTCAATGTCATTTATATTCTAAAAAAAAAACAACAACAAAGGAGAGTAACTATCTAAAGAAGTACCGTTTACTTAAAGTTTTATTTGATGGCAGAGCCCTCTATTATTGACCCTTGAAATTCTACAATTAAGATGAAAAAATTGTATATTTATTAAATGTTTACTTTTTAAACTAACTGCACTAAATAAAATGTAAATTAATAATTGTTGTCATACCACAGTAGCAATTTTTAAAACTGTTTCAAACCTTTTAATAGGTATTATCAGTTAGCTAACCTTCATATCTTAATTGTTATTGACCATAATTTTATCTCTAAACCAATCTCTTAGAAAGTAATTTCTATTATTAATATCTCAATTATGGTTATTTGCAGATAATTGGTAACAAAAGAGGTGGATTAGTTATGTATTTAATTATTAAATAATTTATTTAATTATTAAATAAATAATTGCCTACAATTAATTTAGTACCTCACCCTTTCATAATATTAAAATTTATTGATTATCATTAGTAAAAGGAAGGGATTGTTTACTATGATAGTCTTAACACCAGTTTGTTTATTAATTGTGAATATTGTTTTGATAAACATTTTCCTTTTTTGGTTTGGCAATTATAGTCCAGTCAAATTAGGAAAAATAAAAACATTAAATCATATAGTTCTGGAAAAAAGCTTAAAATTATCGGAAGACCCTACAGTCTAACATACTAAAAGTCCCCGAGGGTGGGGGGTGAGCCCCCCCTACAATTGAGGGGTTTAGGTGCCAATTTTGGGTTTTTCACAAATATCTCGTTAAGTATTACCTTTAGGCGAATTGTAGTTATGTATAAATTTGTTCTACATTACATTTATAACAAAAATAGTCCTTTTCATTTTTTTTCTAACTACAACCGTTTTCGAGATAAATGCGTTCAAAATTTAAACAACAGCACTTGAAGGAAATAAGGGGGAAACTGGATGTCTCATTCATAATTTACTAGCTTAAATTAAGCGGTATTAATTATTCTTTCACATGCTTTTCAATACTTCCCTCTCCCCAAGATTTATAGCTTGATATCCCCCCCCCCGGTGTGTAAAACCCCCAGCCCCCCCCCCCCCCCCCCCCCCCCATTTTTTTAAAAACCTAACTAGACTAATAGTCCAGACAAATTAGGATATAACTATGCAAAAAAATCCCAAAGTTTTGAAATTTGGCTTAAAATGTTCGGATGACTTTCCTGTCTAACATGCTAATAGTCCCCTTTTTTTGGGGGGGGGGGGGGGGAATGCTCGCTCCCCCACGGAGCCAATTGCTGCTTTTTTTTGCTCTTTACCAAATATCTCGAAAAGTATTGACATTAGGCCAATTATGGTTAGGTACAAATTTGTGCTTCATTAAATTTCCAACAAAAAAGTCCTATAAAATTTTTTTTGAGTTACAAGCCCTCAAAGTAAGGTAATAAAACATAAAGTAGGATTAAGGGGGCAAAAGAACTCTCTTATTAGGGATTTCTCACCTTATATAGACGCAATCTATTTTTGCATAGATTTTTGACTCCCCATTCCAAATTTTTAAGATCTCTATTTTTATTAAGAAATATAATGAAGAACAAATTTGTACATAACCAAAATTCGCCTAATGTCAATACTTTTCGAGATATTTGGTAAAGAGCAAAAAAAAAGCACCTATTAAGCCCCCCCCCCCCTTAGCAATAGGGCCCCTGGATTTTTAGTATGTTAGACAGGAAAGTCATACAAACATTTTAAGCCACTTTCCAAAACTTCCAAAACCAGACTAAAGTGGTTTAGGTTCATTACTTACAAAATACAAATTTCCATTTTTTTACGCAATTGCAACAGAACTATTTTGCCTTCAGCTTCATTTTGTACTTGAATAAAAGCCAATTAAATTTACTACAACTTCATTTCTTATGAATTTTCTTGTAGGGGAGAGGTTTCATGCCGATATTCGTCCCGAAACGAGAGCATTACTTAAATTTTCCATTTTTTTTAAATTACTGCCGATTTTTGAAGTGTCATATCTCGGGAACTATTTGACGTACAGAGTTGCCGTTGGACGTAAAAAGAATCTAATTATCTTTACTACAACTTCATACCTTATGACTTTCCTAGTAGGTTAACTGTTTTACACCGATATTCACCCCGAAACGAGAGCAATACTTAAAATTTCCAATTTTTTTTAAAAAAAATCCATTTTTAAAGTGCCATGTCTCGGAAACTATTGGACGTAAAGAGTTCCCGCTGGACTTGAATTGTTGTAAATTTATTGTAGTGAAAAAAATAGTAAGAACAATTAACATCGAACCACGCATAGTTACGAGGTATAGAGCAACAACTGAAAAAAGTCCGGAAATTTCTCAGTTTTTCACATATTACGCGAGCTTCCCCCCCCCCCCCCCCCTCCCCAAAAGGGGACTATTAGCATGTTAGACAGGAAAGTCATACGAACATTTTAAGCCAAATTTCAAAACTTCGGGATTTTTTTGCATGGTTATATTCTAATTTGTCTGGACTATTAGCCTAGTTAGGTTTTTAAAAAAATGGGGGGGGGCTGGGGGTTTTACACACCGGGGGGGGGGGGGGGATATCAAGCTATAAATCTTGGGGAGAGGGAAGTATTGAAAAGCATGTGAAAGAATAATTAATACCGCTTAATTTAAGCTAGTAAATTATGAATGAGAAATCCAGTTCCCCTATTTCCTTCAAGTGCTAAGTTGTTTAAATTTTGAACGCATTTATCTCGAAAACGGTTGTAGTTAGAAAAAAAATGAAAAGGACTATTTTTGTTATAAATGTAATGTAGAACAAATTTATACATAACTACAATTCGCCTAAAGGTAATACTTTACGAGATATTTGTGAAAAACCCAAAATTGGCACCTAAACCCCTCAATTGTAGGGGGGGCTCACCCCCCACCCTCGGGGACTTTTAGTATGTTAGACTGTAGGGTCTTCCGATCATTTTAAGCTTTTTTCCAGAACTATATGATTTAATGTTTTTAAATCCCGTTTTTTGGTCTAATTTGACTGGACTATTAACAGATTAATTCGATGGCCACATTATGTTGTTATGAAAAGCAATTTTTTTGTGGAGAGCATTCTTATAGCTCAATAATAAACTGTTTATTGAAACCAAAACTAAATATAGATGTGCCATTTTACACTTAAAAGGTTGGAGGAAGGGGACTTTACTCTGCCTACTATTTAATGAGAAAGTAGGAGTAATATATAAGAAGGAGTAATTATTATGGTTTAGCTTACCCTTACATGTCGAGTCACATTCTTGCTTGGGGCACCAATGTGCAGGCCAAAAGAGTATTAATTATTCAAAAAAGAATAATAAGAGCAACATTTCATCTTTCTTCTTGAGACTCAGTCAAACCTGTTTTTATTGAACATAACACCCTAACGATCTACTCAATGTTAATTCAAGAATCCTGCTTATATGCTGCCAATTTTCCCGAGAAATTTATATATATATATAAAAAAAAAAAAAATATTGAGGCACGCACAATATGAACACAAGGACTATCTTTACCCATTAAAGTGTAGGGCAACTCATTGCAAATTATTATCTCCTTACAACTTTGCTATGGCCTGTTTCAACAGCTTACCTGCCTTGAATCAATATGTCATTAAGCCCCCATGCATGGTTAAAATGTTTGTGCAAATATTTTGACCATGAATGGGGCTGACTGTTTGCTCAAACTTTTTGAGCTAATCGTTCGAAACCAAAATTGTTTGCTCAAACACAGCACTCTTGAACATCTACAGCCGTATTTCTTGACAGTGTTTAAACATTTTGCCGAGGTAATCCTGTTCAAATCCCCGTCGAGAATGGAATTTTTTTTTATTTCTTTACTTTCTCATATTTGCAGTATATATATTTTTAAGAAGGTAAAGCATTGTAATTGCTCAAAAATTAAAACACAACGTCAGTGTATGGCCTAAATTTGCGTAAAGATGAGGTTTGTGCAAACATCATGTTTGATTGTGTATGGGGGCTTTACAAAAAAAAAATTGAAAAATAGTTACATCTCATAACAAAGGCATACTACATTGTTCAAGAACATATGCAGGGGGAATTGTCATTCTTATTTTTTTAAATGTTAAAGTTGATTTATCTGTTTTTGTCTATACAATATTAAGTTTGTCAGTATTTATATTTTGATCATTTATATTTAAATTATTCAATGTATTTAAAATTAACATTATTAAATTATACACCGTATCCAAGCATTCAGATTGGCAACGCAGCTTATATAAATAAAATAATAAATAAATCTTAGGTTTCCTTGACCAGAGTCTAATAAATCTAGGTCTTCTGGATGTGGTCGCTCTATAAGGTGGGATTCCTAAGCACTGCTACAATGTTATTCAATGGGAGGGATTCCTATGGTGTGTCAGCCGCTAGTGGCTGACGCTAGTTTGCTCTGGCTGTGCGGCCGCACCGGTTGGAGAATAGTGTAGACCCAGAAACGAAGGAGAACGGGTATCGTTATATTGTGAATTAAGTGCCATATTACATATGGGTGATTCCAATTTAAAGTGCAATTTTCATGTCCTAGATGAATAACTGGAGCGTTTTTCACATAATTGACAGGATTTTTCTTCATGGTAACTCAGTTAAGCTTAGAGAACTACAACCAAGCAAAAAAATAATGCGCCCCTTAATTTTAACCTCTACAAAAATTTTCAAAAGGCGATTTTGTAACAACCGTGGCTGTCCTAAAGTCAGTTTTTCTTATTCACTTCCCTCTAGCTCACACATTAATAATTTTATTTAAAAACTTATTGGATAATTTTGAAGTAGGGTCCTACCAGGATTAAAATATGTGTTAGTTATTAAAAATAATAAATTATTACTAAACGGAACTTCAAGTTAAAGTTTGTCCTTTAAAAAAATGTAATTACCGTGGAATTATATATATGTGACCCCTACTCTGGTTGTGGCAGGGAGATTTTAAGTGGCGAGAGATTTTTGCAATGCCGCAACACTGGTTTTTTAGCAACAGTTGATAGGGGATGAGCTGAACCCTTCAGTTGGGAGCTAGCGCTAATTCCGATTGTTTTTCTAGTTACGTACCCTTTTAAACGTAATTACCGTGCATGTTATTAAAGTCTATTTTCCAAAACTTTTTAGGTTAAGTTATAGTTCATTGTTTAGGCTTTTAAGAGTGCTATTTAATGGTGTATTAAAATTGGATTTTTATTTTAAACTACTGACCGAAATATTTTCTTAAAGTGTGAAATGTAACAACCGTGCACGAAAATGTGTAATTCCTGTGGCTTAATTACCATGGTCTAAATAAACTTAATTCCGGCCTAAAAATTTAAAACATTATTTCCCATTTGTCCCGCATGCTGTAATATATCTGAAATTAGTCTGAGAACATTCCATAATTTTTTCCTGAATTTTTTAAAAAAGTCAAAATTTTCTGTCATAGTCCATTTTTAGGTTCCAAAATAGCACTTTAACTTGGAATCACCCTTATAGGGTCTGGGTATCTGCTGGAAGAATCTTTCCTGAGATCTTCTTTGATGAGATTCAGAATGTAGCTGAACTGCTGTGTTTAGCCTGAAATATTCTCAAAATTGTTTGTCATTCTTCAACAAGTGCCGATTGATAAGTGTCTCAAAGCAACCTTCCTCAATCCTTGATTTGAAAATAGGGTGTGCTGCAGCATTACCCTGACTTAGTTGCAGTAAAATTTCTTCCTCTTCAATCTCTTCTAAGTGCAAATAGAAAAGAAAATTGCAGACACTCATTATTGTCACCCTTTCACTTACGAGGCGGCAGACCAGCTGAAAGCATTCATAGAAAACCCTATAACCTGCGTCAGCTGCAGCACAAGAATCGCACCATAAGACCTAGATTTATTTAACTATCCCAAATTTTCTCTGTAATCATCAGGTTATACTCATGAGGTTTGTTCCAACCCCGCTATTTTTACCATCCTTTGTATCGTCCCGCGGATTGTTCGGGAATCATTTAGGACAGGTTTTATACGCATGCGCTAACATTTTACTATAATATAATCATGTCAGGTTGGAACGAGTTTAGGACTATAATTCGCACTATATTAAAAACATTAAGGAAACCTAACAGTTAGGAAACCTTCCTGTTGATATTTGTAATTATTGACATAACTGCGCATGTCATACAAACCATTACATGGTATTGTCAGAGGATCGTTGGGATCGTACAGTGAACGGTTCGCAAACCATCCCTGCCAAGGTTGGAACAGTTTCGTGGACGAAACACTGTCACAAGTCAGCTTGGAACGGCTTTTATCTATTGCGCATGCCGGTGACGATCCCGCGGACGGCACAATGCTTGGTTGGAACAAACCTATGGTTTCATTTAGTGTACTGTACTCTTTACTTAAGGACAAATTTATTAAGTGTATACTTTGTTAATAGTATATGGTAAACTGCAACCACTCCTACTGTCATTGCAATATTTTTCACTGTCTATTTACTTATTTGCATTAGGATTTCCTTTGATATTAATTATAATATTTTATTTTTCAGGTTGCATTCACGACTAGGATTTATCATCCAAATATTAATAGCAATGGGAGTATATGTTTGGACATATTGAGAGCACAGTGGTCACCTGCGTTAACCATATCCAAAGGTAATTTTATTCCATGTTAACTTTTGATTAATATTTATCGATTAGATTTAATGTGACAGTCAAGTTGATAGTGGATCTTGTTTGAGATATTTCTGTGTGCTGGTCCAATGCCAAGGATATACATAGAAAGTATATTCTATAAGAGTCTCTTAATTGGCTTGATATTCTGCTAAATTAATATAAATTTATTCGTATCAACAAGGGCAATAGGAAGGACATTTAAATGGGAGGGGGAAAGTCCCAGGTGTTCATTTTTTTAAATAGAATAAGTTTTGTTATTATTAATATACAATTATAATAATAATTAGTGCAGTTTGTTTGTTTATGCCTTTATATTTTTTAAGTTTGACACTAACTTACATTTTTTTTAAATTTGTTTAGTTAAATTTTTGCCTAAGGGTGTTATTTTGTTGGCCAGAGTGGTTACAAAAAATCAATATCATTAACTACCAATACTACAGTACTAATTAGTACCTGTACCTAAGTACCTAGTACAATCAATTATAAATTCAAATTTTTAAGTTTTAGGTAGTATTCATACTACGGAAAGATTAAATTTTACTTTAAATCAAATTATAATTATCATTAACTACGGGAGACATAGAGAGAAAAATAGACCCCATTACCGGGACTTGAACCACGGCCCTCCTATATATCCGTTACAGGTGCTAATATTGATCTACTTACATGGAGAAAAGCAATTGTATTGTTATTATTCTCATGCAAATGTTTTTACTAATGTAATTTGGAGTTTTATGACCGATCAAACTATCTCTACACTTGTTGTTTCTGCCACATTCTTGATCAACCACCTGTTGAACAATTTTAGTGTGTTTAAAAAATAAATTGATTAAATTAGGATATTATTAGTAGAGGTACGGAATTTTCGCATAAAAAACCCAGAAATTTCGCAAAATAAAAATTTAAAAGCTTGAAATTTCGCTAAAATTAGCATATACTTCATTATATAAAATAAAAAACAACTTTTTTTTAAACTTAAAATTTACCTTTAATGCTAATTAAAAGATAACGTTGTTATTTTATTATTTGATTCTTTTAGAGTTGATCTTCTATCAGTAACGGCATTATATTAACAACTTTTATAGTACTACTTGACGGGAGTGGGTTACAAATAATTTGGCAGGGAGACAAATCTTTTCGTTAAAAAAACACTAATTGTTTGCGTTACACAGTGATACCTCGGGTTAAGAAATTAAATTCGTGTTACGAGCTGCTAAGAAGGGCGCTGGAAACTCGCCTAACCCAGTTATTTCGGACCTTCAGTGAATGCCCAGATGGACACGGACACCCTCTTTCGTTTCTAACTATTTACACTGAACATACTTAGTAGCTCCTTTGACCATTCAGCGAAATGACGTTTGCTTCTTTAATAGGCAATTGATACATTATAAAAATTTTGTTTATACATTATTCTTTATTGTTCGCTTAAATGCTTTGTTAAAAATACATATTATTATTATTCATAATAATTGAAAAAATGTTTCTTAGAGATTTTATTTGACTGCGGAGCATTAAAAACTATTGTTTGTAAAATATATATGTTACGTAATCAATAAAAATTATCAAAATGTACATTTTGCATCTATTCGCAAATATAAGCAATTTTCGCATAAATTCGCGTCTATTTCGTAAAAACGAAAATTCCGTACCTCTAATTATTTGATTTAAAATCACTCATACTATGACATTACCAATTTTTTAAAAAAAAATATATTATTGACATAAAACTCCCTCAAAAGGACAAACCTTCCAAAAAAAATATTTGTACTATAAGCAACTTCGTTTATTTATCTATGGTAGATAATGAAAAATATAATAATAGAGCTTAAAACGATCTTTTTAAGGATTAATTAAGCGATGGCTTTCAATTTTTTTTCATGAAGCCAGTTGGGATAATTGAACAGTTCAGATAACTGATGTTTGGATAAGTGACGCTCTCCTGTATTATTTTGGAATTTCAGAAATGTTTATTTATATTGTATTCTATATCATGAATTTTTCTACCGACCTAAAAATCAAAAGAAATTAATTAATATTATTTTGTTATTTTTATTTCAAATGTTAAGTAAGTAATTCGTTTTTGGCCAAATTTTTAATAATACAAATCAAAGTGAAGTTTATCAGTTTATTAAAACATCACAATAATATGAGTCTAAAACAGTGAAGACTCAATCAGTTTAATTACTTATTATGTCGGACTGATAAGGCTTTAGTCTCATCACTGTACTGATTATGAACTGTTTCATGTGCTTCAATTCTATTTATTGTGTTGTAGTGTGAGAAACAGTTTTTATTATCTTTGTCTTTATCTGTTATCATATTATAGTAATATTTTTTTTAATGCTTATTGTATGTAACAACTAAATAGTCACACATCACTAGTGTAGCATATCTGGTTAGAGGAGGTGATTTTTTTTTTTTTATAGGAAATCTGGTACTTCTTTTGATTGCTACTCCCCTATGTTGTTTTTGAATATAAATGACTTTGACTAAATATCTATTAAGACAAAGGGATGTTCAGTCCAATGCATTTCGGGACAAAGGAATATTACACTTCTGTTTTTATAAGGGGAATAACAGTCTAAAGAAGATCATTCAGTACACCTTCTTCAGATTGTTACTCCCCTCTGTTTTGTTAATAAGGGGAGTAACCATCTAAAGAAGTGCTGGAAATCTTAGTCTTATCGAGTGGACAACAATCCCCACTTTTTTTTTAAAAAATCCTAGAATAAATTTACTGGTTTTTGATGTCAACGTGTCTGGTTTTAGTTTTAAAAAAAATTATCTCAATTGAAATCAGTTTCATGCTTTTTCCAAGGTTATTGGCATAGAAGTCGCAGAGACACAGATAAAAAAAAAGGTTTTATTCTAAGGACAGGGCGATAAAAAGTAGTTTTAGGGTTTGATTGTAAAGGGAAGTTTGTTTTCATGCAATCGAGCACTAGGGGCAACCACCCACTTTGCCCCTGGCCACCCAACTTCAAAATTTCAAATTAGAATCTACATTTTTGATAGCAGATTTGGATTTTACATTGAAAAATAAGAATATTTTACTTTTTTCTTGTATCCAATATTTTGTCCCCCCCCCCCCCCCCCCCCCTATGTGAGGCAAAAGTATAAAAATGGTAGATTTCAGTGCCTGGGGTCAAAATAGATGGTTACCCCTATTGCACGAGTAGATGAATACACCCTTTACATTGTACAGATCCCCCAAGTTCCATTTATTTAATTCTAACTGTTTAGATTTTATAACGATACAAGAGTTATTTTTTTACTATTTTCGGAAGGGTTATTTTTCTGTCTTTGGATGGGATGATTATAATTGGTCTAGGTTTAAGGTTTGGCACTTATCTTCACGTGTAAAAGTACTCTAGATAATCAAGCACTTTATATCTCTACTTTTAATGATAATATCACACCATGCCTCATATATATTTATTTAATAATATTCAAGTATATACAAGGTGACTGGCATTATATGTGAAAAAATGAAGTGGGTTGTTCTACTTCTTATGGGCCACAAAAAACGCTATATAAACCATGGGTCAAATCTTAACTGTTTTCCTGCAAGGTCAAATTTATGATTATTTAAGATCGCCTACCTTTTCTTATAAAAACACTTATTGCTCAAAAAGTATTAAAGCTAGAACAAAATGTTTGGTATCGTTGTAAAGCTGACAAATTTTTCAATAAGAAAAGTGTAATTCTAATTTTCATGCCCTCAAATTACATGACAAACTATGTATAGAAATTTTATATTTAAGAAAAAAATTAAAAAATCAATTGCTTTGCTGTTCTATAACTTTGTAAAGAACCCAGCTTAAACTTTTCGGACTTCAGGAAAAATTCCTTATTTACTAATGTTTCGATTGATATTAATATTATTACCCATTCATTGGGCAGAATTGTAATTAAACTTCGCTTAAAGTAAAAAAGAAACGTGTTTATTGTTGCAATTCTTGACTTACAGGTGAGTAAATAATTAAAAACAAGCAAGGTTGGTTTAGTATACTCATCTTTGTGTCAACAATAGCAACTTTCAACGAAGTTTACTAAAATTTCCGTCTTATGAATGGGTAATAATATTAATATTGATTGAAACGTTAGTAAATAGGAAGACTCAAAAAAAATATTAAATTTTTTTTTTTCTTAAAAATAAAATTTTTGTTATATAATTTGAAGGCAATTTTCTTATAGGAAATTTTGTCAGCTTTACAACGGTGCTAAACATTTTATTCTAGCTTTTATACTTTTGGTGCAATAAGCATTTTTATGAGCAGCAAAGGTATGTAATCTTAAAAAAATCATGAAATTTGATTTTATAGGAGAAGGGTTATGATTTGACCCATGGCTTACATGGTGTTTTTTGTAGCCCTTGAGGTGTAGAACAACCTACTTCATTTTTTCACATATATCGCCAGTCACCCTGTATATATTTCTGGTGCATTATGATTATATTTGTTGTTTGTTTGTTTCAGTTTTATTGTCAATCTGTTCGTTGCTTTGCGACCCTAACCCCGACGACCCGCTGGTACCAGAAATAGCCAGGATATATAAAACAGACAGGGAAAAGTATAACGAACTTGCTCGCGAGTGGACGCGCAAGTACGCAATGTGATGTGGAATCAGCAATAACCGTTATATTGTATCAGGCCGTCGAGCGTTTTATATCAGAACTTGCGGCTCAATTGAGCAGCGCCCCCTTGCCTCAACACACGATATGGAACAAAACGCCCGATTATCGAACATGTTAAAACATCAGCCGATCCCCATCTAAATAAATTATTTTTTACCCTTATCCTTTAAAAAAAGAATTAAAGTTAAAAATCGTACTCAATTTTTTATAAATAATTAAAAGAAAAACAAAAAAAAAAAAAAAAACCAGAGACGCTCCCTTTCTTTATAATAAAGTTTAAATTAATTAAACTTTTTAAATTTAAAATATAAGCTATATTTTTCAAATTTATTTATTTATTTCACATTCTAAAGTGCTTTATTCTCATATTGATTTTAATGCTTCAAAAAACTATGATTCCAAAATACACATTAAGCAAATTAATTTTTGTGTCCTATTGTAATTATTAACGGAGCGTCCCAAGTTTTTTGTTCTATGTACTTTTTGAGAGAGAGAGAAAAAAAAAAATCAAAAATAAGTTAAAAAATTTTATGAGGAAGCGATAATTTTTTTTCTTTTTTTTTACTTCTTTGTTTAATTATCCACTTCAAATAACAAAAAATAAAAAAATCACTTATTTGCATTAGAAATTGTATAAAAATATATCTTTGCCATCAACATTAAAAATTTACCTTCCTTTGAGGGCATTCCTAAGGTATGACCACCTGGAAATTTAATTTAAAAATAATTTCTTTTTACACCCCCAAAAAAAAATATTTCATGAAGAAATACCCTTGTTTTTATCATTTAATAGATTTATAAAATCTCTTCTTTTTTTTCATGTCTACATTTCAATCTTTTTTTTTGCCAATTATGATCAAACATAATTTTAAAAAAAAGAGGAAATAAATAAATAAATTTTAACAAATCGTGCTAACATAATGTATTTAAGGACTTAGTCAAAAACATAAAATGAAATAATTACTTCCCTCCCAGAGCTGATGAAATGGCCGTTCACAGTCAAACCAACTCTTATCTGTATCAAAATAAAATAACACAGCCAACATTGTACATTTTTATTTAAGTTTATTATTTTATTATTATAAATAAATATTTATAATATACATATATATATATTTCATTTTTTTTTTTTTTTTTTTTTATAATTAAAGATATGTATTTCTGTTTGTTTATGAAAAACGTATATATGGAAAATACTAAAAATATATGCTGATAGTAATTTTATTTATAGCTTTTTTTTATATCGTAAAAACAAGAAATTCATGAATAAAAAATAACAGTTATTAAAAAAATAATTCGGTTATTGATTTTAAAAATACACTATGATTTATTTTCCTTCAAATTCTTAACTACATACAACATTATAAAAATGGAAAAGCTCTTTACTAAAATCAGAAAATAAACTTGTTAAATATATATTATTAACTGATGAAAGAAGTGATAAATTATAAAACGATTTAAAAAAAATGTTATTACATAAATATTTGTTTCCACTTTTTTTTTTTTTTACTTTTAATAAACTGAATCGATTACTTAATTTAGAACATTCTTTTTTTTAATTAATTGATATAATTAAAAATTATGGGACAAAATTTGATAGTTTTTTCCCCCATTTGTCTCTTTACCTTTTTTCTTTTTTTTTTAATTTATGTAAAGAAATATGGCTAAAAATGCTCGAATAAAATAAAGGAATATTTTTTATTGTTATTTATTATTTTTTTGTCGGTTTTATTTTTCTTATTTATTTATATATTTTTTCAATTATTATTATTATTATTTTTTTTTTTTTTATTGTTATATTAATTTCATTTTATGAAATGAACTTTATTTTTTGTGGAATAAATTAATTTTTTTTTTTTTAATACATGTATAAAGTTATAGGAGTCAAGTGTTTTATTTTTACGTGTGCCATTAAATCTTAATTTATCTTTTTTTTTACATGATATTATTTGTTTAATGTAATTTATTATTTAAAAGCTGATTTTTTTTTTATTTACATATATATAATTTTATTTTAAACCTGACGGTATTTAAAAATACTTTTTGATCGGAAGGAAACGGGCCTTATGTATATTTTACCGCATTTGGTACTTTATTTTAGGTACTTTTTTTTGGTACTTTAAATAATTAATGTATTTACATTTTTCCGAGGATTTTTTTTTTTTTGCAGTGCCTTATCTATGTAATATAAATACATTTCACCTTTAAATTGTGGCAAATTTATCCACTACGTGCATGATAAACTAATGAGTCGATTAATAATTATATGCTTAATTACAAGGGGTTTAGAGTATAAATAATTAATATGGCCACATTCCAATGTTATGAATAATCATTCATGCCAATCTTGAGAGGGAACTTTCACAGTTTTTAATTTTGCTGTATGAATACTACTTACTTCATTCTCCAAATTTATATGAGAAATGCCACATACATAATTTTTGCAGCAATAATTATAACTATTATTATTATTTATATCTATTAGCTGAATAAACTCATGCATTCTTCTCCTTCACTTGTGAGTATTGATAACAACACAGACCAAGACCTTCCTAAGCATAATTTTAGTAAGTAGTTTTTTTCTACAATTTCTGATAAAACATAATTTTAGTTAGTAGTTTTATAATAAAATCAGTTTTTATTTTGTTAGAAATATTCATTATGTTTCAAATGGTATAAGCAGTAAATTGACGTGGCACATTCCATTTTCCAAGGGAAAAGATTGTTATGTCTATAATATTTTGTTCAATTTGGAGGAATTTTATCTTATTTTAATTCAATGAGACGCTACCCCTTCTTTATAATTTTTGGAGAATGCCACAATTTTCGATGAGCGAATTAATTACAGATAGTATGTGAATGTCTAATTATACTAGATAGGCTGGTTTTTGGTAGGTAATTGAGATTTTAAAAAAAAAAAAAAAAATAGAAGAAAGAACAAAGGAACTTATTGTATGTACAGTGAAATTTGCTTATAACAATCTTCAAGGTACCTAGTAAAACAGATCGTTATATCCGAACATCGTTGTATCCAATATATAATAAAATATATGAACGAAATAATAATGTTAATATGCAAATCTGATAAGTATTAACAAATTGGATTTTAAAATAAATAGAAGTTATAATACAAAAAAACGAACATTCAAAATCTGTTAAGTTTATTAAAAAGCTTACCAAATTCATTAGCTTTTTCTTGAAGTATCAGAATGTTCTTAGAACTTTAAATTTTAAACCAGTCTAGGGTAGCCTGTTCTACGTCTTGATTTTGACTCAATTTTATCCTCTTGCAAGATAAAATATCTTTTTGATTTTTTTTGGGGGGGGGGGGGGGGGTCCCTTTTTCTTCCAAATGGTAGACAGGGTCGATTGACTTATTCCTAGTTCCCGATAGAGATATTTGTTCGAAACACCACATTATAAACGTTCAATTATTTTTATTTTTTCCGCAATAGATAATGAATGGCGCGTTTTATTCGACATCTTAACACAATAGGTCCGAACTGAAAGAAACCAAAATTTTAAATGAGACTCTCCTAGTTAAGGTGAAAAACAAAACGTGCTGTTAAACTAGATAAAGAGATTCCATCAACTAAACATAATATTTAAACAAAAAAGAGTAAACTCTTATCAGTAGCCATTCTTAGAAAAAGGAAGGGGGAAGTAGAGTGTTTTTTTGTCGGACATTTGAGGAAAGTTTATTATACAATATTTATGTACTTAGAAAATGGGAAGTGAACTTTTGTTTCGGCGGCAGTAAAGAAAAGGTCTTCATAGAAAGGTGAAATAAAATTCCTTACATCGTTATCGGCTAATGGTGTGACCAATTTTAATTTTCAATTCTTAAATGAGATCGCTTTACCCGAATTATCATTATATCCGAACTTAATCATTGCATGTTATATAGGAAACTAACCAAATGCATTGATTGCAATCGTTACACCCAGAATATCGCTGTATCCAGGTTCATTATAAGTGAATTTCACTGTAGTTATTAAAATAACAGAATTTTCAATGAAGTCGCTGATAGTATTGACCAATTTTTATTTAATTCCTCAGACTTTTAAAGTTCGGTTTAAAAAAGAATATATTTAATAAGTGATAAATCTATTAGAAAAAAAATTGCTGGAGATAACATTCTTAGAACTTTAAAAGTTCAATAAATTAAGTACAGACTTAATAGTTGTTGCTTTATTAGAATATTGACCAATAACATAATACTACTCCGTAAATTGCAGAATGTCATTGGTTGATCTTCTAATATGACTTCATCTATATTCTTTCCAATAATAAAGACTTATTGGTTAAAAAATACAAACATAGTGTCGTCAATGGATATATCCACCAATGACGGCAAGCTTTTCAAAGAATAGCGAGCTATTATTGGTTGTTTAAGTATCATCTTTAAAATACTATATTTTCATTTTTATTTGACTAATTTTAAAATATTATTGTCAACTTCCATACTAGTAAGTAAATATTTAACAATTATTATTATTTTTTTTTTTTTTTAAACGTAAGTCACTATTACTACTGTCGAAAAAAATCTCTATTAGTATTATAATTGTTATTTCTAAAGACAAACTACCGATAATTGGTAATACACAGAAAATAATCAATGCTAAAAATTGTTACTATTTATTTCATTAAACTAATAGTTTTAATAATCGTAAAAAATTATTATAATGTGTAAAACGTACGTTTTTAATTTTAATTCGAAACAACTAAATCCTTGCAACATATCAAATAAATGTGTGAAACACTTTAAAAGATTTAGCGGCACATGTAAAACCACTGACTACTCTAATTTATATGTTAAGCCATTATCTAATTAATTCCAACGATATAACAGGCATGTTGATAAGAAAAGATAAGAAAAATCATGACCATATTTTTATTTTGTTTATACCTCAATCTACTATTGGCTTTTTTGTGGTAGTTTATATTTACTTTTATTTATTTGTTCATATTTTTAATTATTATTTTTTAATTATTATTATTATTATTATATTATCATTTTTTTTTTTTCAAGAGTGTAAATTATAAATAAAATAAACAAATTAAAAATTTCAAATTTAGATTTTTTTACCATTTTTTATTTTTATTTATTATTTATTTCATTTTTTTTTTTTTTTTTTTTCTTCTTCCCCATAAACAAAGATGACAAAAAAACTTATAAAATTATAAATAAGTTATTTATTATAAGCTATCTTACCAATTAATTTTCAATGGCTAAACTTAAGGCATTTAGTTTATATTATTGTGATATTTCTATAAATTATATTATTATTAATAAAATCCATTGATAATAATGTTTCCATTGAGATTTTGTGGAACTTACTAAATAAAATACTTGAACATTTTGTCCTTACGCTTTACAGTAATCGCTGTTTAATGTGTCGACAGCTTGGGAAAATCAAAAAAATGTCTTGGGAAACCAATAGTCAGGGTGCCCGTAGGCAAAAAAGTAACTTATACATACTCTTTCCAAACCTTTTTGTATGGCTTGTTTAGGCCAAGTCTGACACCGTTTTCCTCTGTGACTTTTTTTAGTTTTGGGGCGTATTTTTTTTTATTTGAATCCTAAAATTTTGACGCGTCAGACTTCAAAATCGGAAAAAGTTCTGTGTCAGACAATATTAAAATGTTGATTTATAGGGTTCAAATATGTATCTTGAGAAAATCAGCTGGTTATTAATTAATGATATTAATTAATTTTAATTAATAATAATGGATATTAATTAATATGAACTAATATAAATTATTGATTAATAACCAGCTGATTTTCTCAAGATACATATTTGAACCCTATAAATCAACATTTTAATATTGTCTGACACAGAACTTTTTCCGATTTTGAAGTCTGACGCGTAAAAATTTTAGGGTTCAAATAAAAAAAAAATACGCCCCAAAACTAAAAAAAGTCACAGAGGAAAACGGTGTCAGACTTTGCCTAAACAAAAAGGGTTGGAAAGAGTATGTATATGTTACTTTTTTGCCTATGGGCACCCTGACTACAATGGGAGCTCAGAATTTTAATATCATGAGCTCTCATTGGTCCCCACTCCATTTTTTTCTTTTTTTTACTTTCCTGCGCTTTCAGTTCACTGAACAGCTTAGTCTACACTAGTGTAGATTATGATTACAACAAATGTATCTGAAAAAAAAACAAGTCTTTGTTATTTTGATTTATTTGGTGGTTTACTAGTTTACTATTTAAAACAAGATTAAGATCAAAGTTGAATGTTTATTAAAGGCAGGTATTCATTATACAGGGTGACCCAGTTTTAATGGGACAAAAAAGAAATTTGGATTCTATGGCCCAAGATTATCATAAAATAGTTATTTATGCACCTAGGGAGTAAAGTAAGCCATTATTCCCTGAGCGAAAAAAATTGGTTCTTGAGGCGAAGCTGAAGGAACCATGGTCTCTAAATCCCGAGGCGAAGCCGAAGGAATTAGACTCTTTAATTCCCTCGGCTGAATTAGCTCCCGAGGCGCAGCCGAGGGATATAATTATCACGAGGGGAATAATGGCACTTTACTCACGAGGTACATACAATATTTTATCTCCAGTAGGAAGAAAATACACATTTTCGTCCATAGCACAGTTTTTATTTATTATTTTAATAAATAACAATAATTATTAGCACTTTTTAATAGCAGATATAAGAGATTCAATATAAAAAACAAATAAGAATTGGAATTAAACTCAAATAGAAGGTTATTTAGATGCAGGTTATATAAACAAAGATAAACATGGTCGAAAAAGCGCAGTTCCGCCAACCAACTTCATTACATTAGCCATACATTTTCTACTATTTATAAAATAATTAAGTTGCAATCTTTACTTTTTTACTTTTTCGCCCTACTTTCACTCTTTCTTCC
The DNA here is from genome assembly GCA_951217055.1 of Gerris lacustris. NCBI lineage: Eukaryota > Metazoa > Arthropoda > Insecta > Hemiptera > Gerridae > Gerris > Gerris lacustris. Next base: position 72,955,618 of record OX578281.1, on the reverse strand, counting down.
TACTTTTTTAGTTCAGGGATGAAAAGACCTGTTTTAGTCCCTCTAAACTAATTCAAAATCATAACATTTTCTTCCTACTGGAGATAAAAGGTATAATGCCTTATGCAATTCTCAGTAGTATTCGAGATATTTCGAAATATCAATTTTTTCGATACATTGTTGTTTTCTCAAATAAAATGTGTAATAACTCAAAAACATAAAAAGTTATAGAGTTACGGTTTTCATAATTAGAAAGAGTATCAAATTTGCATTAAAATTGTCTAAAATTTAACCCTCATATTACATTTAAAAAGGAACTTACACTCATTTACAATGTAAAATTAGAGTAGTTTAAAAAATTGAGTCATAATTAAAAACCACTTTAACTTTGTTAGTACCATTGTCATCATTGAAGTCTGAAGAGCTTAAAAACTGACCCATTTTATTACCTTTAAAATGATATAACTTAACCTAAACCTTGTTTAAACTTTCGCTGAAATATACTTAACCCTAGAAAGTTAACCTTGAGTCAAAATGACTCCCATTTTTTTTTCAACTACGAATGCACGGTGTCTGTAAATAAAACACAGAACTCCCGCATCTTAGCTATGCTATCTCCCACCCTTGAATGACCCTTCTACACTTCTATCAGTTTCACATTCAGATTCTTAAGAGGACATATAGTTTGTTTTTCTGCAGTCACGGAGTCATTTTGACTCCTGTTTAGTCTTACACGTAAATTTTTTGTAGGTCATTTTGACCCAGAATAGTATTTTTTAGAATAGTATGTCGTGTTATTGTTTATTTTGGCATTTTAAATCTTATAAATTAAATATTATAACTTTTAATTCAATAATTATTTCAAATTAAAGGTAATATAATTGTAATTTATTCATTTATAAGTATAAATTGTTATATATATTTTTTTTTTTTTGTCGTTATATGTCTAAATTATATAAAGTTAATAGAATATGAATTTAGTCAAATAATGGAGAAAAAATACAATGATCTAAACGACATTTATCACTTGATGAAGGAAATGACCGATTCAGATACCGATTATGAAAAAGAGCGTATTCGACAATAATGGTGACGCTTGAGATTTGGACCCTGATTTGAAAATAGAAAATGCCTTTTTTGATCCCATCAGCGATGATGAGGAAAATGATAAATTAATTGAAACAATTTACGAAATAGAAAAACCAAAGGAAAGGAAAGAAAAAAGTTACATAAAAAAAAGTAAATAAAACCACTCCGGTAGATAACAATACCGGATATGTAATAGTAGTCCAGATTGAAAAACCGGAATTAAAAGGAAAACATTGTTTTTTTTTATGGGAATCAAAGCACCCAAGTGTCCCTTCAACTAGCACTAAAACATGTTAAAAAATATTGTACATATTAGGCCTTTATATTTTAATAAAACTGGGTATAATAGATTAGGGAGTCAATATGACTCAAGGTTAGTCTTAAGAGGTTACAAAATATGGTTAGCGTTCTAGGGTTAAAAAACTTCAATAAGGTAGCTAAAATTTGCAGCACAAATGTAAACAAAATATTTCTTTGTATTAGATTAACTTTGCATTTTATTTATTTTAGGAAGTGTTTTGTTTATATTTGTTTTGTTTTATAGAAAATATAGCTACCTTGTTGAGGTTTTTTAAGTATATTTCAGTGAAGGTTTAAACAAGGTTTAGGTTAAGTTATATCATTTTAAAGGTAATAAAATAGGTCAGTTTTTAAGCTCTTCAGACTTCAATGGTAACTATGGTATTAACAAAGTTATGCTGGTTTTCAATATCACTTAATTTTTTTAAACTATGTACTCTAATTTTACATCGTAAATGAGTGTAAGTTCCTTTGTAATGTAATACGATGGTTATGCTGTAAGTAATTTTAATGAAAATTTAATGCTCTTTCTAATGGTGAAAACTGCAACTCTATAACTTTTTTTGTTTTTGAGTTATTACGCATTTTATTTGAGAAAACAACAGTGTATCGAAAAGATCGATATATCTCGAATACTATTGAGAATTGCATAAGGCATATATACCTTTTTTCTGTTCATCTTGGGCCATAGAATTAGGATTTCTTTTTTGTCCCATTAAAACTGGGTCACCCTGTATAACCCTTTTACTACTTTAGAAGAGTTTAACTTGTTTTGTTGTGATGATCAATGCAAGCTACAGATTAGATATTTTGTTTAGGTAGTTAGTGTCAGTGAGGCTATGAATGAGTGTATTAGTCAACCTACCTGCAGTGGCGTAACTACGGGCCCGCATTGCGGGAGGGCCCCCATTGCCAGGTGGCCCCCAAATCAATGACAAGGGGGGCCCCAGTTCTAAACGCAAGAGGTTTTTTTTTGGTTTTTTTTCATGAATTTTGTTTGGCGAGGGGCCCCCAAAAAGTTCTTGCGGGGGGGCCCCCAATGCCCTAGCTACGCCACTGCCTACCTGTAATAATTATAAATTTAATTATTTTAGGTTTTTAATGCCGGTGTACCACTATTATCTTCTAAAAGAGAAAAAATCCAAAAGGATTAAAAAAGAGTCGAGACAACTCAGATAAAATTTTGCATGTACGAGTTTATAATTACATAACCAAGTGTTTTCCATTTATTAGTTTTCGTAGGTACATTTAATTATTATTGAATTTTATATCAAAATTTACCATAATAATAATTTATTATAAAAATAACTTATCGGAGAGGAATTGAACCCAGCTTCTCTCCGACTGCATATAAAGCTATTTTCTCAGGAACTAAATTTTCCCAGGAAAACAACTTATATCATTAGTAGGGTTGTTAGGAATTGACATAAAAAGCATATTTTTTTCCTTAGCTTTAATAACAATGAAATACCTAATTTTCGTATTTTGGGGGCTCCTTAACTCTCACTTTAAAGAATTCCTCAAACACGCTTACTGTTGTAAAGTAACAAATATGTCATATTCGTTACTTTACGTCGCACTTTAATGAATTCCTCTAGTACACTTATTTTTGTAAAGTAACGAACATGGCATATTTGTTACTTTATAATAGAATTCCAAAAAGTTTTTACTACAAAGTACTAAAGTAAACTAACCAATGTGGCATATTCGTTAGTTTACAATTTAACGCCTTCCTAAAAAATCAGAAAGTAAAGAAAACTAACGAATAACGAATAATCATATTCGTTACTTTAGCACGGAAAACAATAAGAACTATGCATATTCGTGAAAATGACTGCCATTTCTAATTAAGCTACAGGTGTCATATTTTGACAGTATGTGTGTCTTATCAACACAAACTTTCTCATATACGAGTTCATAATTATTTAGCCCAGTGTTTTCCATTTATTAGTTTTCGTATGTAAATTTAATTATTATTGTGCATTTCATTAAAATTTATCATAAAAATAACTTCTCCCGGGCGGGGATTCGAACCCGGGCTCTCTCGGTCCGCGATTTAAGCTTTTTTCTCAGGAACTAGATTTTTCCCGGGAAAACGGCTTATATCGTTGGATTCGTATTTAAATGGACTATATTTTAGAATTTTTTAATCAAAATCATCGGAATCGTTTTCGAGAAATAATTTTTTTTTCACGTTTTTTCCAGAGTTTTTGGGGAGCAGCGCCCCTAAATTTGGAGCTAAAATTCATTTCTCGATTTCGGCTCGGGGTATGATTTTTCTGAACATGTATGCCAAAATTTGTCAAGATCTGCCCAGTAGTTTAGGCTCCAGGCGTCTGCACAGACGACAGACAGACAGAAATTTTTTAAAAACCACTTTTTTGGACTCAGGGGACCTCAAAACGTGTAAATCCATCAAAATCGAATTTTCGCGCCATCACAATACTTTCTCTTTATATGAGAAAGTAAAAAAATGTTGATTTTTCACATTCGTGAGTTTAGCATGGTGCCAACGATATGTAATTGTTATTTACACTTTTTGTTTACCAAAAATTTGTCTTATTTTGCAATTATTGCCCAGTCTATGAGTTATATTAATTAGTAGATATTAGAGTGTGATAAATTAGTTTTTTAAATTAACATTTTTTAGCCTTTGAAATAACTTGGACTTGATGCCAAGTCCAACAAATCTGCTATGTATTGAAGGTTTGCATATCAATAGAATTGCAGGGTTTTTTTTTTTTTTTTTTTTTTTCATTCATAATTAGAAGTTAATTTTTATTTACTAAGAACTAAGAGCGCACACGATTTTAAACAATTTAACGACTAAAAAAAAAAATATATGTGTGAGGCTCTCACGCATTAAAAGTGAAACTTAAGTTCTAGAATGCATTGCTCTCTTTCATTTTTTGACGAATTTATTATTTCAGGATTAAGAAATGGTTATGGGAAATTTAATTAAAAAAATATTGCTACGCTAAGGCAACCACATTTATTCTAAGAGGAGCTTAGTATCAAAGACTGACAAGAGCACATTTCAATATTTTACAGGAGAGCCGAAAAACTGTAGCTCAAATTCTACAGGGGCTAGAGCAATGATAGATTCTTAATAGGCTCAAAACTAGTTAGAAGGACTGAAAACGTGAATTTCTTTGATATTTTAGCTGCTACATGGAGTTAAAAAGTGGAGTTGTCCGCTTTTGAAACAAAAACAAGGTTTTGTCCGTTTTTGAAGCAAAATGACGTTGAAAATAATGGTTAGAATAATAATATTGGAGAAATAATATTTTTTTTACGTTTTTCAGAGTTCTTAGGGGGTAGTGCCTCCAAATTTAGAGCTAAAATTGATTTCTCGATTTCCCCTCGGGGTATCATTTTTCTAAATGTATGACAAAATGGTAGGAGTAGGTAATCAGATGCTAAAGCCCGCAGTGCATCATAGGAACGAGTTAGTAAAATGCAGCCTCCTGATTGGCTGTTTCGGTTATGTCCACTTTTGAAGCAAAACGTGTGTTGACTTGTCCGTATTTGAAACAAAACTACAAATATTATTGCATTTTTACCCCTTTTCTTGGCGTTTTTGATGCAAATGGATAGCAGAATCTGATGCAGCAGCCAAAAATCTATTAGAAACAATCGATAACTGAAATTCGGAAAAAATGTCGAATGTCCGTCTTTGATACTAGGCTCCTCAAATGTTTGTTTTGATTTGCTGGTCTTTAAATAGATATAATACAATTAATCTGTAAAAATGTTACACTTGGACGAGTCTCGAATCGCAAACTTCGTTACACGATTTCACTATATGAAAAAATTCACTCTACCGCCGCCAAAGAAGTTTCACTTCAAAAATATTTCAAAATTATTTTTATTAATATTATCATTAAATAAATTAACAATACTGGTTTTAATTAATTCTATGTGGAATTGAGAGAATAGAATATTGTAGATTTAAAATAAAAGCTTCTTCGATGATTTTTTTTTCAAAGGTAATTATCTAATTTTAATGACCAAAAATAATTGAAATTTAACTTTTAGTGATAACTCATAAATACATAAATTAGGCTTTCTATTATTATTATTAATTTAGTAAATAGAACTAAAATGCAGTTTAGGTATTTATTTTATTACCCCATTATTCTAAATTAGTATAATAATTGGTCTTAAGTTTTTTTTTTTTTTTTATTCCCCTATTATTCTTAATTATCATTATTATTGGTCTTAAGTTAGTTTTTGTGTTTTTTTTTTACTTAATATCTATGAAAAGTACGAAATCGAAAGGGGAGAGATTGTGTAAAAAAAAGTGAAAATGCGTAAAGAAGCGAGCCAGGTCCAGGTAGGGCAGAAATAGAAATAGCGAAGGGGGTTTAGGTAAAAGAAGAGGTAGGAGGTGGGGGGGGGGGGGGGAGAAGTGGGGATGAGAATAATTCGCTACAGCTAGACGTCAGTGAGTGGCAAACCTGCGTGCTGTGACCTTATCATAACATCGGGTTATTGCTCCGCTCAGCTGATTCTCGTCTCGCCTCTTATTTTTGTCCTAATTTTTAAACTGTTAAATAAATAAATAATAATTTAATTAGGTTTTTTTTTAAATATTAAAAAATAACAACCGTATTATCGTATATACCGTTTAATATCGTATTTGAATTCAACCTTTAACTATTTTAAACGAATCGTACACGAAAACAAAACAAAAATGAAAGATAAAGTCGAAGAAACACATAACGAGAACAAAACCGACGAAGGTGTTGTCAAATTAAACGATAATAACAACACAAGCAGAGCAAGGATAAAGCAGAAGGTATGTTTTTATTGTTATCATAACTTATTTTCATGTTTATAAATATTATCTTAATTTGAATTACACTTAAGTCTTAACTTAACTTATCATTGCAAAGACAATTGTTATTAAACTTTTTGTTAGATATTAATTTTAGATTTTAACTAATAAACGATTTCCGTATTTATTGAAGAGCTTTGAGAATGTCCTAAGGTAGGTATTATAGTTAAGTAGCGATGTTGTCTTTTGGAAGATACAGGACACTGACCCTTTTTAAGTCACCGGTTTTTGTATACGCTAGAGCAGTGGTTCTTAACCGGGGGGCCGCGGCCCCCCAGGGGGCCTCGAAAGGTATTTAGGTACTATATATATTATATTTGGAGATTTTAAGGGGGCCGTGGTTACCAAAAGGTTAAGAACCACTGCGCTAGAGTACACGAACGTTTTACGTTTGTTTTAATAACCTTTTTTTTATATTGATTTACTTTTGAATTAAATAAATATATTTTTGTTGGTTCTATAAAATATTAGATGTAGAAATATTATTATATAAGCTATTTTATTTTTAAAAAATAGTTAAGTAAACTTTTTTTACTTTCAAATGTAATTGAGTTGTCCTCATTTTTACGAAAGGTAGTTTTTTTAAATCATCACGTTATCTAACAGGATATTTTTGTAGGAGGATTATAAGACTAATAACACTATAGACTGGTTTTTACTGTATTTAAAAATTTAAAGAGGGATAAAAAATATCAACTTGGTAGCCGGTTTATGAGCGGTTTTTTCGTAAAGACTTAATTGATAGAAAGTGACGTGTTATATTTAAAAAATCATTTCAAAAATATATTTAAACGATGATTTAGTGTTTAATTATAATTATTTTTGTTGTTTGCATCGTAAATACTTTAAATGTCGACTGTACACTGTATAAAAAAGAAATTAGATACGATTAAAATTTGGCTCATGTGTTTGCCATTTACATTCGCACATGCTAAATTTGTCGTGTTATCTTTATCTCTCATTATCATGCATTGAGCGGATGTTCACGTCGTGCCAATTTAAAATTTCAATTTAATAAGATTATTTAAAAGAAGAAGAAAAGATGATTATGACCTTAGATAGTAATTTTTCTTTTGGATATTAAGATTTGTATTATCTTCAGCTTGGCGGGTATTATAGTATTGTGATCATGTTAATAGATAAGTTTGAATTCGATTTGGCGCGCTTTTCGATAAAGCCACGTGATATTTTTTTTAAATTGAATTTATCTTTGCTATTTTGACCTTATAGCCTTTTATATGCGTATTTATTATTGCTAAATAAGACTTTTATATGCGTATTTATTATTGCTAAATAAGACTTTTATATGCGTATTTATTATTGCTAAATAGACTTTTATATGCGTATTATTACTAAATAATACGTTTGAATGCTTTATTTCAATAGTTATAGTCCAGGAGATAGCGTGCAACTAATCAAGCTAGAATTTTGTGTACAAGTCAATCTCTTAGCGCCTTTTAAGAATATGTGGTCGGCTAAGTTCGTCTGCGGGACATAGCTTGGCAATAGGCATTTGAAAAAAACAAACCGGTGGAGAGCGGCCATGTCTCACCAATAATGGTGGACAATTAAATTTTCATGATCCTGAGTACAGATTTAGTTAGTAGACCGAAAATCAAGTTGATGTTAGTTTGTCCCTTGATAGGTTAGTTATTCAAATATTACTAAAAATCAACGTGGTCACCTGTCAAGGAACAAGTAGTAGTAGTAAGGGTGGGGAGGCCTAGCCTGGCAAACAGACCATCTTTGGGTCCTTTTTGCCAACCCCAGACGAACCCACACCCCTCAAACCACCTCCACCTCATCCTCAAACCTTTTAGTTTGGATCATAAAGGAGAGGATATCTTGCCACTTAAGAGTTTTAAGTTCCTCCTCCCTAATTCCTCCGTTCCCTAAGATATGAAAGCGTAATCTCCCATATCCTTCACACACTCCCAGAAAATGGTAAGCTGTTTCCTCCTCCTCGCCACACACTGGACATGTGGGGTCCTCTTCTACTTTTAGTAGTGCCAGATGTCTTCTGAGCCTACAGTGTCCAGTTAGCACTCCAACCAGATTTCTCAGGTTGGTCCTGCTCAGTCCTAGCAGCCATCTGGTTTTCCTTTTATTTATCCTTGGCAGTAACATTTTGGACTGCCTGCATCCCTCTGTGCTCAACCATTCCTTATCTGCTTCCTCCCATACCCACCTCTTAATGGCTGCTTTGACTTGACCTCTCGACCAGTCAACGGCGGGTTCCGGTCCACAGAAAGGAATGGAGGCTCCTATTTTTGCCACCTCATCTGCTTTCTCATTCCCTGGGATCCCTTGGTGTCCCGGGACCCAGAGCAGTGTTACCTCTTTACTCTCTGCCAGCAGCTCTAGTGTCTCCCGACACTCCCTCACCAGTGCAGAGGTTGCACTAGGGGCATCGAGAGCATGTAGTGCCGCTTGGCTATCCGAGCATATAGCTATAGATTTAGCTGTTGCCTCCACCACCTCAGGCTGCCTTGCCACCTCTAGGATGGCGTAGATCTCCGCCTGAAAAACGGTGGTGAGTGTGCCTAACGGGAAACTCTCTTTGGTGCCGGACTTTTCCAAGAACAGTCCCGCACCCGACATTCCGGCTTCATTCTTCGAGCCATCCGTGTATGCCACCAGAGTCTCTTTATCGAATTTTATCTCTCCTTGTTCCCATCTGGCTCTTGATGGAATTTCTACCTTATATTTCCTCTTAAGTTTTAACTGATGTTCCCTCCCTGACACTCTGATCGCGGTAAAAGGAATCTTTGACTCAGCCGCTCTTTCGATTTCCAAGTGTCCGGTTAGGATTCCTTTCCCTAGCCATTGCCCGTTGTCTCTGAGCCTGACAAATGATGCAATGGCCACTCCTTCAATCCATATCTTTAGTGGAGGGATACCTACTAGAGCCTCTAGGGCGGCTGTAGGTGTCGTCCTCATCACACCTGTTATGCCTCTACAAGCTAACCTCTGAACTTTGTCAAGCCTCTTAGTCGAGCTGGCTGCCCTTATCCTCGGCCACCAGACCAGAGCCCCATATTGGATCCTCGGTCTGATAACCTCTGTATACAGCCATTTGAGAATTTTGGGGGATAATCCCCATCTATTCCCCACTGCTCGCCTCAGTTGCCAGAACATCATTGTAGCCTTACTTATTACCTTCTCTATATGTATCCTCCAAGCCATTTTTGGGTCGAAGGTAACACCTAGGTATTTAACCTCTTTTGCCAAACTGAGCTCTTGGCCAAATATTTTAGGGGCCTTAAAACCCACTATTTTCCTTTTTCTGGTGAAGACCATCAACTCTGTCTTGGATGGATTGACTGAGAGTCCGACGTCTTTACACCATCCTTCAATAATTCTGCAAGCGAGTTGCATCCTTTCGCAGCATGTTTCTAGGAACTTGCCTCTTACCAAGACTAGTCCATCGTCTGCGTACGCCTGAACATATAAATCTTCCTCTGTCAGCCTCCTCAAGAGCCCATCCATCACCAGACACCAAAGGTGCGGTGAGAGGCAGCTACCCTGGGGGCAGCCTCCCGTAACCCGGATTGAAACCTTTGTGTCATTTAGTGACGCGTCCACTTTCCTCCCCTTCAGAGAGGACAATATCCATTCAATGATGGCTCGAGGAGTGTTCCTCATCAGAAGTTCCTCTTCTATATTCCTCATCTTTGCCTTATCAAAAGCTCCTTCCACATCAAAGAAGAGAGCCAGGACATAGTCTCCTTGCTGTATCCCTTTTTCTATCCTATACGTGACCGCATGAAGGGCTGTTTCTGTGGACTTCCCTTTTAGGTATGCATGTTGATTAGCATGCAGCGGACTTCTAGGTAGAATCTCCTCCATTAGAAATTTATCTATTATCCTTTCCAGTGTCTTAAGCATAAAGGACGTGAGACTAATAGGCCGGAAGGATTTGGCCAGGGTGTAGTCTGTCTTCCCTGGTTTGGGGATAAAGACCACCCTAGCAGCCTTCCATACCTCCGGCACCACGCCCAACGCTACACTACCTTTAAATAATACCTCAATTCTGGATACCAGGCGGTCTATTCCCTTTTGTAATAAGGCTGGGAAGATCTCGTCTGGTCCAGCTGCCTTGAAGGGTTCAAATTCATTGATAGCCCATTTAATTGACTCTTCTGTTACTAGTCGGGTTGCCAGGTCCCAATCTGCCTCTGCCGCTAGGCCTCCATAATTGGTTTCAACCCTATCTCCTTCCCCTGGGAAGTGAGTGAGTAACAGGTGTTCTAGAGTTTCCTCGACACCCAGAGTCCAGGTACCATCCTGCCTCTTGATCGAGCCTAGGGCTCCATCATTTCCCTCACTGCTTAAGATTCTTACCAGTCTGGTCGCCTCCGGCAAGGACTCTATTCCTTTGCAGAAGTCTCTCCAGCTGGTTCTTTTGCATTTCCTTATTTCTTTCTTAAAATTCCTTCTAGCCTCCCTGAAGCGGTCCCATAGTTCTCCCTGTTCTTTGTTTTTGAAGGCCTTGTTATAGGCCCTTCTTGCTGCCTTCCGGAGAACGTCCAGTCGTCTGTCCCACCACGTCACTTCCTTGTGGGGCTTGGACTTAGTGGGACACGCTTCTTTAAAGGCTTCTAATATCCCTGAACCCAGGTTCTCCGCCTCATTTTCCAGAGCTCCCTGGTCAGTTATTCCCTTTTGTTGAGTCTTTTCCAGAAAATTCTCAAGTCCCTTGTCAAAGATCTCCCAGTCTGTTTTCCTGGGGTGTCTCTTTGGTAATTCCTCTACTCGATCAACCTGAAAGCAAAGACTTATCATGCGATGATCAGACATCAGAATATCTGATGACACATGCCAGTCATATATATTTCTCACTATTTTCCTCGATGCCAAGGTGACATCTATTACCTGTGTACGGATTCTATTAATAAAAGTTGGTTCCGTTCCCTTATTTATTACCTCTAGATCGGTGGATGCTAGATATTCTAGCAGTGCATCACCTCTACTGTTGCAGTCTGTGCTGCCCCAGGCATGGTGATGCGCATTCACGTCACATCCTATTATAACTGGTATGTCCTTCTCCTCTGAGAATCTGACAATACTTGTCAACTCTCTAGTCGGGGGAAGGTCCACCCTGTCATAGGGCAGGTACAAACTTGCCAAAATTACCTTATTACCTTTACCTTTTACCTTATATTCTAGGATGACAGCTGTTACATCGCGGGTCCCAAGTTGAGGAATTGGGGTGATCTCCAAGTCCTCTGTCACCGCGATACAGGTCCTAGGGTTTTCCTCTTCTGGTCCCTCTTTCCCTCCTACCACAAGCCGCAGACCAGATCTCCTCATCCCTCTCACCACTCCTCTAAAAACATACGGTTCCTGAATTAACACAATTAATGAATCATTCATGGTCAAGGCTTTCTGTAGTTCACCTACAGCGTCTCGACTATGTTGTAAATTAATGTGCTTTACCTTAATCATCCTAATTTTTTCCTTGCGAGCGGTTTCCACCTGCTTTAGGTGGTCTGCCACTAGCGTCTTCCTTTCTACCTCCGCCCTTTTCCTCTAACGCAGGAGGTTTCCTTGTCGAGGCCGGTGCTCCTCGGACCCGATGCACTGACACCGAGATCAGGCCCAAGAAGACCCGCCACTTTACTTCATCGAGGGCCTTAACGGAGGACCTTGGGATCCACATAACCACGTGCCAGTTTCCCGGCTCTCCTGATATGTGGTCCAACTTCCATTCCGTGGCCCCCGGTAAGCTGTTCCTTAAATGCATTTCAAGCCTGATCTCCTCCGGATCAGGCTTCTCTTCCTCTCTTATATTGATACCTATCTTTGTAGGCCATGGAGCCTCCCTCTGATAGATGACCTTAAAATCAATTTCATCTATAGAGGGCGGCCTCCAGTTCTGATAGGTCCAGTCCCTGGATTCCTTGTCGACAGCAGTTATCAGGAACCATCCTGGTTCCACGATACCCGACTGCCAAAACCTCAATATGACACCTGTCCTTTTCTCCCAGTCTCCCATGCTTTCCAGGGAGAACTTCTTGAGATTTTTCCTCAGAGTGTCACCTTCCTCTGGCGTAACCTTACCTCCTTCTCGGTTCGAGATCACCACCAACTGCAGCTCCCTTCCTCCTCCCCTAACTACGTCTCTGAAGGACCCTGGTGTAGGTCCCTCCGTACCAGTGAAGGAGGTGGAAGCCACACCGGCGGCGGCCTCTGGCCTTTTAAGAGGTGATACGCCCGTCTCCTTGACTCTTTTGGGTGTTAGATCACCCGAGGAGGGGGTCCCCAACGCTCCCCTCGGCCTCTTGCTACTTGTTGGAGGCGTCTCCTCTTCTTCCCTGACCGATCTAGGGGCAGTTGGGAGGATGATCTTATTTTCCTCCTTCCTTCTCCGCCTATCGGCATCTCTGGCACCTGGGCCCCTAGTGGTTTTCCTAGGGCGATGAGGTGCTTTCTCCTTGTGTTTTACAAGTCCAGCCTCCTCCAGGGTTGGGAAGTCCTCTCCCCTCGGCCTCTCACTGGTCCTAGAGGGCCTGACGGTAGGCTCCGGAGTTTGAGACTTCGGGTCCCCTTCCGAGGACCTTCCCTCTCCGCTCCTTGCCTTCTCCTCCAAAGCCCTCCTCCTGGACCTCTCCCTCTGCCTCTGCTTATTCGCCTTATTTCTCTTTCGCCTCTTTTCTGTCTTCCACTCAGCAGAGTCTGACCTAGAGTGGTCCTCCTCCATGCTGACTGGAGACACTGGGCGACTTCCTTTCTCTAGGGGTCCAGAGGTCTCCACTTGTTCCTCCTTCTCCCCTAGCAAGATATCCTCCATCTCACTTTCCGTCCTTACTATCTCTTTTGTCAAGGAACAAACTAACATCAACTTGATTTTCGGTCTAATAACGAATTCTGTACTCAGGATCATGAAGATCACATTGTCCACCATAATTGGTGAGACATGGCCGCTCTCCACCGGTTTGTATTTTTCAAATGCCTATTGCTAAGCTATGTCCCGCAGACGAACTTAGCCGACCACATATTCTTAAAAGACGCTAAAAGATTGACTTGTATACAAAATTCTAGCTTGATGTTTTTCAGATACTTTTTTGCACGCTATCTCCTGGACTATTATAAAAATAAAACTACTTTTGACACTGTTCATTTTACGTATCTGTTAGAAAGGTTTTATGTATTTATTATAGTCAATAATAGAACTTCTCACAAGTAATTTGCTTGTCATCTTAGATAGTTTTTTGGAAGCTACATGTGGTCGTTCTCAAGAAATAATTTGTTTTATTTTCTCCGATTTCAAAAATTCCAAGTCAGAAATCCGTTTCAAACATCAGGGGAAATGTTTGGTTCCGTGTCTGTCTGTCGCTCAATTTTTGCGAACCAACATATCTTAAACAAGTAAGACGTGCTTCACGTGACTACGTGAGGCGATAATCGCCGGTTTCTGTACGTTTAAGTTAAAATTATTAAGTGTAAAATTTTAATAGTTAGATATTCCAATCCCACATTTCAAGACCTTTAAATTGATTCTATAACATGTTCTGGTGACTAAAAATTTTTTTTTAGTTTGCCCGCCATATTGGCGCCATCTTGAAAATATAAGTGTAAAAACTCCAAAAAGTGTATAGTTGTCAAAAAAGCCGAAATGCACCTGTGTGCCGAATTTCATGTTCCTAGCTATAGTAGTTTATAAATTGCACATGCCAACAGACAGACAGACAGAGCCGTTATATAAGGATTCTTTTTATACTTCGTACAGAAACCTAAAACTACTCGTCCTATTTTAATGAAATTTGGATGGTAGGACATATTAATTAAGCCAATTGTTGGTTCCTTATAAGTTTTAATCTTCTGCGCCCACGTTAGTTTCTATTCCACATGCGCACAAACATCCATTTATTTACACCTATATCTTCAAATGTACTCATCTGATTTCTATGAAATTTGGATGGTTTGTCGAAAGTAGCCTGCAGATAGCCCTAGATTAATTTCAACCGTCTGCGCTCTTTAAATTTTGCTAAATTAATAATTAAATTCATGTAAAAAATTAAAACAATTTTGACAGATTTTAAAATAGGGGGGTGGGGATTAAATCAATTTGACAACCATCTATATATATAAAATCCAAATACCACTCACTGACTGCCACATCACGATATCTCTGAAACAACTGGGCCAAAGATGGCGGCCATTTATATAAAAAAATAAGACGATATCTCCGGAACCAATTGCACTAGAACCTTGAAATTTAGAAGTTAGCTTTCTTTTATAAAAATAGAAACTTTTGATAAATGGTTTACCAATCGGGCGTTTTGATTCAAGATGGTGGCCATGTATATATAAATATGTGTATGTTCTTTATACAAATCTACAGTTTTAGTCCGATCTCGATGAAAATTTGCATACTTAACCTTCAAAGCAAGGGGAAAATCACTGTCTATACATGAATTTTTAAATTTTGGTACACAGGGATACGGGGTATAAGTAATGAATACGGGGTCAAAGTAATTAATACCCTTTATGATGCATATCGTTGACAAGCTCTTTAAGAGTATAGTAATTGTTGGTTAAGTACAGTTTTATCATATTTTCACTTAGAAGGGGGGGGGGGGGGTAAAATGGAAAAATATAGCTTTATCTTGTACAAAAAGAAGAGTATCCATATGAGAGTACATATTTATACAAATTTACAGTTTTATTCCAATTTTATGATACGGGGGAATACCCTTCATGAAGCAATTTTGTTAAAAAGCTCTTTAAGAGTGCAATAATTTTTGTTATGTACAGTTTTGTAATATTTTCATTTAGGAGGAGGATAAGTTTAGGATATTTGCAAATTATCTTATCAAAGAGAAGAGGGTATAGAAATAAGTGGGAGGGAGAGAATTTAGATATTCTCGCGCAAAGTAAAATAATTTAAATGTTTCTTGATGGTAGTTTATAAACTTATCAAATTAATATAAATATAACACTCCGTAGCGAAGCACGGGTATCCAGCTAGTAGGTTGTATAATAGTACATTACGCGTCGAGTGCGGAAAGTAGCATTTTGCATGCGAGTGTGGAGTTTGCACCCGAGCGATAGCGAGGGTAGTAAAACCACACGAGCAATGTAAAATGCCGTTTTCGCACGAGTTGCGTACCGTACTTTATCTGCGGTTGTTAGATTTAAATGCTAAATACAGAAAAAAATAAACTTGCTGTATGTAAGTTCGTATCTCTCTCTTGATAAAGATGGCATTAATTCTTGAGTTGTATTTTTTACCGAATTAATTATTTCTGAAGGAGTATTATTCTCTACATTTTCGTCCAAGTCACTTAATTCACTCATTGTTTTTCACTAAAAACTCGATATAAACAGTTACTTTAATAAAATAATAGCAAATTAGTTTTGTTAAATGTAAACAAACTCGCTAATCATGCGTAAAGCTGAAGAATTCCTCTTCTTTACCGCGCTAGCGTGGTAAAGAAGAGGAATTGTTCAGAACTATGAGACGTGCATGCGCAATGAATACAAGTACGTAAAGAATCACTTTCTACGCATCTAAACAGATCTTATCAATCGTAGATAAAGATAAAATCATTCAAGTATAAGATAAATAAAGGACGCAAGAAAGCTTTATGCAACACTAATTGGCAGATTATGTTTTTATATTTCCACCATCACGTTGTGATCAACTGCAAGTAGTTTTTAGACGGATTTGCCACTTTATATTTCGATCCTCATGCCAATTAGTGTGGAACGTTTTTCTTCATCCTTTATGAAATCATACCCAGATTATTGTTTGCGCTAACACTTATGTTCTTGGCAGGTCTGCAGCTCGCTTGGACACTCCGATGTTATTTTTATGTTGTATTATTGTATTGAAGTGCTTACTGTCTGGTGTATCCTGTAATTTGTTTATAAAGTGTGAATTTTAACGCTGAAATGTTGGCCTTGATTGTTGGAACATACTCATCTTGAATTTTAAAAAGAATTTTAAAGGCTACATTCTTGATACGAGGTCATTTGTAAGGTGAATAATAATCAAACAATTGGCTAATACTTGATTCTGGTTTTTGTTTGAGAATCATTGATATTCTGAGTGGTTATAAACAGTTTTAACTAAAACGGTATTAAAAGTTCTTGAAAAATGCCCCCCATTATCATAAACAAGGATTTACTAAATTTAAAAAAAAACTTTTAAACACGTAATATGAGTAATCTTTTATTATTTTCTTAATTCACATTTAATTCCTTCATTGTATTGTTGGATAGTTTGACGTTATTTAATCATGATCAAAATCGGTTAATAATTAGGTTATCGAGTGGGTTTTAATGCATATATTGTAGATCCATTAATAACCGAATCATAATACCTACTTATACACTTATAGGAACTTCACTTTTACTTAATAGTCATTAAGACAAAGAGATGTTTAGTCCAATGTACTTTGGGACAAAGGAATATCACACTTCTGATTTTATAAGGGGAGTAACAGTCTAAAGAAGAACCCACTTATATACTTTATATTCATTTAACGCGACTTTTTCACTTAGCTCCCCCCTATATCCCTTTCTCTTAATAGTTATTTAGACAAAGGAACATAAACAGAGTTAGAGTTGTACATATTATATTCCTATATGTATTTTTTTTGGAACGAAGTTCCTTATGGCACGTTCTGGAGCCCGGGAATGAATCCGAAAAAGACGACCAAAATCACCGTCACGCAAAATCCGTCACGAAATCTACAGACGACGATAACTTGAGTAAAAGATCACCTAGTTAGATGAAATTTGGTACACATATTCATTTTACCAATGCCCAGGCTGAGTTCGTCGGAAAACGTTATCCGCCCAAGCGTTCACGCGCAAAACTCGCGTAAACGTAAGCTTCAAAAGACGGGAAAAAGTGTTATTAAGGAAGCCTGTTACTTGACTTGTTTTGATTATTTTTGTTATATATGTCAAAAATGTCACTTTGTTTTGTAAATAAATAAAATATAATCATGTAAAATTTCACCCTGATACGAGCAGAAGCTGTAGAGTAGGGAAGATATTTATTTTATAATATTTTAAATTAATTGGCCGGGTAGGTAGAAAACAGTCCTATTTCAATCCAAACTCCTTTAACAAACATACTCTTTCACTATAAACTCATCATGATCAACTTTTTTCTTATATTCAATATATATTTATATTTATAGTAGGACGCTTGCTTTAATTATACAAATAATGATTTTCTTTTAATTTTGCCTTAACTCTGCTAGGTACAAACAGATCGTTACTTTAATTTTGGAGTCGGTTCTGAGAGCCGCCGTGATTAACATCGTCTCCGCGTAAATTTGTTTTAAAGAACAGTTAATCAAGTTCAATCGATGTAATTTTTTGTAAGTTTATAGTGATTGTGTCAGTGAACATTTCTATAAATTTTCAAGAGGATATCTCACTCAGGAAAGTAGATATTAATTTTTAAAAAGAAGAAGATTATTTACGAATATTTCTTTGAATTAGTAAAGCGTTGAAGAATCATAACGGGTAAATCTGTAAAGGAATAGTGGGGGATTTGCAATAGAGGGGGTCTGCAAAGAGTATAGTGGGAGAACACATGCGCATCAAAGACCACTTACGTGTTTTGTTTACTTTTACATGCAACAATAACTCCTAAAGAAAATAAATAAATAAATATCTACTTGAAACTATATCCGTTTAAACATTATTCATATCAGAAGAAGAGAAATAAAAACAATAATAATCAAGTAAACCTTTTAATATTAAACGTGCAATAAATAAACAATTCGCCTGTTAACTCTAAATATCTTTAAGATAAAGTAAAAATAAAATTCAAGAACTATGGATGATAATATCATTAGGCAATTTAGGGCTATTATAAAAGAGGAAATAGAAGCAGTGAACGAAAATATAAATAAAAGATTTAACCAAATAGAAAATAAATTTGAAGAATTTAATAAATTAAAAGAAGAAGTAACTTTCATGAAGAAGAAAATAAGAAAACTAGAAGAGGACTCAAGGAAAAGAAATATAGTATTCATGGGGTTAGGACAGCTAAATAATAATAAAGAAAGGGAAATTAGAGTATTGGAATTAATTAACAATACATTAGGAATAAAATGTCAACTCTATGATATCGACTTCATAAAGGTTATAAGAAGTTTTTACAAAGAGGAAGAAATTAATAATAGTGGGCCCTTGATAGTAGGTTTTACAAGTTTTAGAAAGAAAATTGAAATTCTTAGTGCGACGCAATCTAAAAGGAACAGAGGTAATTATGTACGAGGACTTAGACAAAGAAACGAGGGAAGCTAGGAAAAGACTATTACCGGTAATGATAGAACAGAGGACCAGAGGAAACCACGCGATATTAAAAATGGATAAACTAATAGTCAACGGAAGAGTATGGACAGGACCTGAGTTTAATATTGATGAAGAAGAAGGAGAGAATGAAACCAAAGAAGAAACTAACGTAAACGGTAAGAGACATCTAGGCCCAACGCAAGCACCATCTGAACTTATCCAAAAGAAAAAAATGATCAAAAATGCTCAACAAAATATCACATCATACTTGTCGAACTCATTTAATTCTACTGTTCTTGAAAAAGAAGGTCCAAGCAACAAAAAAGATACATAGCAATCACCAAATATCGATAAAACAAAACTTATCACTATTAATAAAAAGAAAATAAATAAATTAAATAAAAAAAATAAATGTTACACACTATATACATACAACTGCAGAACACTGAGGGATGAAAACAAACTTACAGAGCTTATGGAAGAGATGAAGAATATCACCTGGGATGTATTTGGGATTTCAGAGGTTAGGAGGAAAGGGGAAGGACTCCTAGAACTGGAAAATGATGTTGAATTTTACTACAACGGTAACGGAAGTAATGGAGGAACAGGATTCCTGGTGAATAAACGTACTACTAGAGACATCAGATGCTACAAGTCCTACACACATAGAGTGTCGAAACTTATAATAAGTCTTGCGGATAGTGGAGTTAAGGGCAGACTGAAATTAATTCAAGTTTATGCACCGACTTCCGAAGCAGAAGAGGAAGAAGTAGAGCAATTCTACAGTATGCTACAAACAGCTATCGAAGAGGAAAACTGTAAGTTTACAATTATATTAGGAGATTTTAATGCTAAAATTGGTAACGAAAATAACTCGGAGGCTTTAGGAAAATACGGCATCGGCAAGAGAAATAATCGTGGAAAAAGATTAATTGAATTCGCCGAGGGAAATAAGCTCTATATTATGAACTCGTATTTTAATAAACCAGAAGAGAAGAAGTGGACATGGGTCAGTCCGGACGGTCAGACTAAAAATGAAATAGATTTCTTTCTATCAGATAAAAAAAATCTATTCTACGATGTTGAAACAAACCGTGAAGTTGATATTGGAAGCGATCACGTGCCATTAAAAGGAGTCCTCTATATCAATGAATTAAAAAGAAAATATACCAACAAAAAGAAAAATATTAATATTGATCTAAATTGCTTCAATAGAGAAACGTTTGAAAACATCATAAAAAACGAAATAAAAACAAATTACAAAGACATAAACACCTCAGAGAGGGAAATAGTAAAAGTCATCAAAAATGCATCAAATAAAGTAGTCTCAGACAACCCTATAAAGAGAAAGTCAAAAATACCTAAAGAAATATCAAGAATGCTAAGGACAAGAAGAAAACTGAAGAACACCGGGAAAGACAGATCAAGACATGTAGATCTCTCAAAAAAGATCAGAAATCATATGAAAGAGTGGAGTAAAGAGAAGAGAATAAAAGAAATAGAAGAAACCATTGAAAAAGGTGGAAGTATTAAAAAATATTGGAGATCTGTATCAGCAGGAAAGAGCAAAATAGTCTCAATGAAATCTAATGATGGTACAATAAAATATGACAAATCGGAGATTATTGAAATAATAAGTAACCACTTTCAAAATATTTATAAAGGAGAAGGAAAAAACGAAGCATGCAACTTAACGATATATGGTCAAGAAATAAAATCACCTCAGATACTACCACAAGAAATCGAATGGGCCATAAAAAAAAAGTAAGAATGGAAAAGCAGGAGGAGGAGATAATGTAATAAATGAAGAACTGAAAGCGGGAGGTGAAACTCTTATACTTGCTCTTCAACACCTATATAATCAGTGTTTAAATGAAACAAAAGTACCGACCAAATGGCTAACAGCACACTTATTGTTATTATTTAAAAAAGGGAATAGACTAGATATAAGTAATTATCGCCCGATAAGTCTCCTGTCGACTGTCTACAAAATATTTATGACAATTATAACTAGAAGGATAGACAAGTCATTAGAAGCCGAATTAAGCATATCTCAAACCGGATTTAGAAAGAACTTCTCGACGCTAGACAACATCCTTACTGTCAAGCAACTAATAAGAAATGCGTATCAATATAATTTCCCCTTAGTTATTGTGTTCGTAGACTTTAAACAAGCTTTTGATTCCATCTATAAACATTCCATATTAGAAATACTCAAGTTATCAGGTCTAAATCAAGATTATATTAAAATATTCCAATATATATATGATGGAGCCAAATTACAAATTACTTTCGAAAAGGAAAGGAGAACAGTGAACGTTGAAAGAGGAACAAGGCAAGGCGACGTTCCGTCTGCAAAAATTTTTACTGCTGTGTTAGAGAGAGCGTGTCGGAAACTACAGTGGGAGGGGTGTGGAATAAAAGTGGAAGGAGAATGGTTGAACAGGCTGGCATTTGCCGACGACTTGTGCTTGATTGCGAAAAATTTTGAAGAGGCTGAAAAAATGCTTGAAGAACTAAAGGATGAAACAAAGAAGGTAGGACTAGAAATAAATAAAAGCAAAACTAAGTTCATGAAAATAAATACTGAAGAAAACAAAATGAGCACAGAAATTGAAATAGTAGAATCTTACATCTATCTAGGAAGTATAATTAATTCAGAAAACAACCCTGAAGATAAAGAAATCAGCAGGAGAATAGCTATAGGATGGCAAAGTTACAACAAGTATAGATATCTCTTCAGATCAGAGGTTAATCAGGAAAGGAAAAGTAGACTTTGGAGCATGTGTGTCCTACCTGTACTTATATATGCATGTGAAACCTGGGTAACATCGAACCATGTCCTCAACAAATTAAGAGTTACGCAAAGGCACATGATGAGGAGCATGCTCAAAATAAAGATCAAGGACAAGAAGAGCGTGGAATGGATGTTAAAGGAAACAGGGCTTGAGGATATAGCAAGGATTATCACACGAAGAAAATGGCAATGGTCAGGGCACATAGCCAGAAGTGTGGATAACCGATGGTCAAAGAAAGCCTTACAGTTCTACCCGATAGACAGAAAAAGAGTTAAAGGAAGACCGAGAACCCGATGGGACGAAGAGTTTAAAAAAGTATGTGGAGGAGAGACCTGGCAACGTGTCGCTCAGGACAGACAAGAGTGGAGGAGAATGACCGACATGTACTGTGACGTTTGGCTAAGGAAAAAGTAGTAAAATCAAAGTTATACATTTTAATTATATAAATAATAATTTTGTTTATAGTAGTAAACGCAATCTAGAGTATACAATAATAAGGAGAAGTTTATAATAATAATAAAAAAAAAAGAAAAAAAATTAAGTTTTTACTCGTAAATTGTCTAGTCAATTATTTAGTAACTAATTTTATTGTTAAATTTTATTTTAATATTTATTAAGTAGTGTTGTTGTTAAAATATTTATTAACTGGTATTGTTAAATTTTAATTTAAATATTTAGTAATCTGTGTTTTTGTTAAATTATTTGTTAATTAATGCTAAATTAACAAATTTTAATTTAAATTAATTTTAAAAAAAAAATAATAATAATAATAAATAAATGAATTTAAAAATTTTGAATTATACATTTTTTTTCAATTAAATTAACTAATTTTAATGCTAAATTCTGTCGGAAATATTTACTAACTAGTGTTGTAGCATTGAATGGTTTGTTTAATTATTTATTAATTATCTTTAAATATCATTTAATGAAGTAGTATAATGTCTTATAAGTAGAATGATGTGTAAATAATATATTAATCTGAAATAAATCATGTAAAGTCAGTGAAGAATGTATATTGAAAATTATTTATTGTTATTATAATCTTATGCAAAAAAAAAGACGGAAAAAACAAAAAAAAAAAAAAAACGTAAAAAGTGGCTGCGACCAACTCCAACCCCACAAGGGAACCACGGCTACGTGCCGATTTGCTAGGGAATCAGTGTAAAACATTATAATTATTTGTTATTTGTTATAAAAAAAGCAATAAATGGTTATTATTATTATTATTATTATTATTATAACACTTATGTTCTTGGCAGGTCTGCAGCTCGCTTGGACACTCCGATGTTATTTTTATGTTGTATTATTGTATTGAAGTGCTTACTGTCTGGTGTATCCTGTAATTTGTTTATAAAGTGTGAATTTTAACGCTGAAATGTTGGCCTTGATTGTTGGAACATACTCATCTTGAATTTTAAAAAGAATTTTAAAGGCTACATTCTTGATACGAGGTCATTTGTAAGGTGAATAATAATCAAACAATTGGCTAATACTTGATTCTGGTTTTTGTTTGAGAATCATTGATATTCTGAGTGGTTATAAACAGTTTTAACTAAAACGGTATTAAAAGTTCTTGAAAAATGCCCCCCATTATCATAAACAAGGATTTACTAAATTTAAAAAAAAACTTTTAAACACGTAATATGAGTAATCTTTTATTATTTTCTTAATTCACATTTAATTCCTTCATTGTATTGTTGGATAGTTTGACGTTATTTAATCATGATCAAAATCGGTTAATAATTAGGTTATCGAGTGGGTTTTAATGCATATATTGTAGATCCATTAATAACCGAATCATAATACCTACTTATACACTTATAGGAACTTCACTTTTACTTAATAGTCATTAAGACAAAGAGATGTTTAGTCCAATGTACTTTGGGACAAAGGAATATCACACTTCTGATTTTATAAGGGGAGTAACAGTCTAAAGAAGAACCCACTTATATACTTTATATTCATTTAACGCGACTTTTTCACTTAGCTCCCCCCTATATCCCTTTCTCTTAATAGTTATTTAGACAAAGGAACATAAACAGAGTTAGAGTTGTACATATTATATTCCTATATGTATTTTTTTTGGAACGAAGTTCCTTATGGCACGTTCTGGAGCCCGGGAATGAATCCGAAAAAGACGACCAAAATCACCGTCACGCAAAATCCGTCACGAAATCTACAGACGACGATAACTTGAGTAAAAGATCACCTAGTTAGATGAAATTTGGTACACATATTCATTTTACCAATGCCCAGGCTGAGTTCGTCGGAAAACGTTATCCGCCCAAGCGTTCACGCGCAAAACTCGCGTAAACGTAAGCTTCAAAAGACGGGAAAAAGTGTTATTAAGGAAGCCTGTTACTTGACTTGTTTTGATTATTTTTGTTATATATGTCAAAAATGTCACTTTGTTTTGTAAATAAATAAAATATAATCATGTAAAATTTCACCCTGATACGAGCAGAAGCTGTAGAGTAGGGAAGATATTTATTTTATAATATTTTAAATTAATTGGCCGGGTAGGTAGAAAACAGTCCTATTTCAATCCAAACTCCTTTAACAAACATACTCTTTCACTATAAACTCATCACGATCAACTTTTTTCTTATATTCAATATATATTTATATTTATAGTAGGACGCTTGCTTTAATTATACAAATAATGATTTTCTTTTAATTTTGCCTTAACTCTGCTAGGTACAAACAGATCGTTACTTTTAATTTTGTCTCTTTTCTAACTCCACCATGTATAAGTTAGTACTGAGCACTGTGATTTTATAATTTATATTTAATGAAAAATGGAAGGAACTTCGTTCCTACTGGGTGTCCCACGACACCACACGTTTTTTTTTTTTTTTTTGTTTTTTTTTACTCTATTGGGTCTGGGCCCATCTGGGGGGGGGGGGTCACGTGCCCCCTGTGCCCCCCCCCTTGGATACGCTACTGGTCCTAGAGTTTTCTGTACAAGATTTCTTCTTACACGTAATTATAGACTCAATCTTAAAGCAGTGTAATAAAACTGCCGCAGGAGTCTCAATGTCTTGGGCAGAAAAACACACAAAGCTTTGAGACGTTTATAGGGCAGACTATTGTTTAGATCCAAGGGATTGCTAAAGTAAATCGGTCTAAGCCGTGGAAAATTTAGCTAAGCAGTATTCAAAAAGCAGTAATAGTGAGAACAATAACTTTTTTTGTAGATTTCCAAAACATGCTTGATTTTTTTTTTAATCTAAAACTATGACATAAATTAGTTTATATACAAGCAGGTCTGAATTCCAGAAGATGAAATTTGAATTAAACATTTTTTTTATTTTACTAAATTTGAATTTATAATCGGATATAATTATTTCCGAGAGATTTAAATAACTCTTTGTATCTGAATTCAAAATTCACGTGGATCTCATTAATAATAAAATAGAAACAAAATATGGGCAATACTTCCTTATTACAAAATATAATACTACAGGTTTACGGTGAATAGGTTTTGGCTCGTTGCTAACATGATTCTTGGAACACGAGGGTAATTCTATTTTTGTAAGTTGTGTATTCATATCTGTCGGGGTAATGTATTTATATATTCTGAAGCCGTAACGTCTTTACATGTGAGGTAGATCTTTCTCCCTAACCGAAAAAATAATATAGAAATAATTATGATTTTACTCACTCTTATGTATCTAATTATAAACTTTTACTTTATATTTTTATAATGCTATTTAAATTGTATTTAGTCATTTTTTCATATGTGTAACTATGATTATTTATGATTTATTTTTGGCTCTGTTTAGTACCGTGATCTGGTGATTAGAGGGGGTTAGAGAATGTTGTCTAATGGTTAGAGAATCTTGTCTGATGATTAGGTGTTTGATGATTTGAGACATTATCATTATGATTAAGTAGATACGTATATTTTACCCCTTGGTGTATTGAATGGGTGACCATACGTCCCGTTTTGACCGGGACAACCCCGTTATTTTAAGCTTCTAAAGGCGTCCCGTCGGTTTCCAGAAATGTCCTGTTTTTTAGTAAAATGGTACATTTTCCAGGTTTGAGTAAAATAATAGTACATTACGTGTCTAGTGCGGAAAGTAGCATTTTGCATGCGAGTGTGGAGTTTGCACCCGAGCGAGAGGAGGTTAGTAAACCACATGAGCAAAGCAAAATGCAGTTTACCCACGAGTTGCGTACCGTACTTTATCTACGATTGTTGGATTTTAATAATAATAAAAAAAAAAAAAAATGTAATAGACTTAATAATTAGTTAATTAATAATATTTCAAAAAATTGGTACAAAGGGGTATGGAGTAAAAGTCAAAATAGTATTTACCCTTCAAGATGCATGTTGTTGGAAAGCTCTTTAAGAGTACAGTAATTGTTGTTATCTACATTTTTGTCATATTTTCATGTAAGAGGGGGGTAAAATGGAAAAAACATGTGTTTATGCTATTTTTGAACCTAAATTGTCAAAATTTGACCCCTAAATGAACTCCGAAAATTCTGGCCAATGAACTCATCCTTTCTTTTGATATTATTGACATTTTAAAATTTGTTTGGATTTTTTAGTGCATCCTAGCGTGAGATATCGTTTGGAGTGACACATACGAAATTTTATCTACAGAATGTATACTTTTTCTTTAAATTCATATCCCCCCCCCCCCCCCACTACAATGTCTCGTTTTGTAATAAACTTTTTATGACCACCCTATGTATTACGATCGTAAATAGCCAAACTTTAGTTATTTTTATTTTTAAAGTAAAAATAGATAATCAGTAATGGATTTGCATGATGGATTTATTGTATCACGCGATTACTGATTGATATCATAGAATTAGATAATTTTGGATGTAAAAACATATTGTTATTTTACTACGTTTTTATTAGCTTGCATTCTTGTTTGTTTGTCCGGTACAAATCTGGCAATCGATTTCTAACTAACATCCCGAGTAGCTAGACATTTGAAACTTTTAACATAGCTCAGAACACGATGACAATGCATTATTTTAATACTTTTAGCCATCTTTCAGCAGAATTTAATTAGTTTTCAGCAAATTTTGCTGTGCGGAAAGTTACTTCGGAAAAAATCCTCAAGTTATTTTATTTGTTTTGCCATATCCAATATTTACGCAATCTTCATTTTGACGGGTCTCAAATTTGTGATAGATAAACATTGAATGACAGCAAAACAGGAAATATCGATTATATTATTTCAAATATATCGATGGCACGGTTTAGATTTGGTATTGGGGAGATCCGTTGTACAAAGATTTGTCCTTTTATAGGTTTAAGATCAGCTCTCTGGATGGTTGTCATTTATGTGAAGTAAATAAATTCGAAATTATTTTTTTTTCACTAACATTATATATTATATAACAATAACAATTATATTATCAACACTACATAAGATTCAACAGAAAATTTAAAAACGTAGTTTATAAAAAGTTCTTTTTATCTTGAAATTATTTTTCTCTTATATTGTCTCAAAGCTTCGTAAAAACTGTCCTTGTCTTGAGTTAACATGAAATCAATTAATTCTGCAGATTTTTGTCGCAAAATTATAATCATTCTAAAATATTAGTTAATTTGAATAGTTTTTTTTTGCCAGATATATTTTATAGTTTGGAAAGTTATTACTTTAGTTGGGTTACAGGTTTCGAGTACGTAGAAACTGTCTCATCAAATATAGGAGACTTTTATAGAAATAAAGTTAACACGTAAGTCTTTACCGCTATGTCTTCTCGTCTAGCGTTAAGTTTCCACGCCTCTCAAGTCGCATCGGAAGCACATTCAACTTTCTGAAACCTAAAACACGTTTTATGAACCTAAACACGTTTTTAAGAACGGGTATCATTTTGAGAGTTATCAAAGCTATATATTCTTCATTTTCCAAAATATATTTTTCTATTTCTTATTATCCTATCTGAAGATTTAATAATACGCTTTTTTACCATCTCTGATACATTTTTTAAAAGTTGAAAAATGGACCAGACTGTGGTCCTGTCTTGTGGTACATTTTGGAGACATCAATTTTAACAGAGTTTTTTTTTATTTTTATTAAAAAAATGAACTGAAATTTTTAATTATTTCTCATTTGTTTAGAATTTAATGTACATCTGTAATGTTTTTTTTTTTTTTTTTTAAAAAAAAAGCATTCAACATACTGTGAAATAATCTAATAGTGCTTTTAAAGGTTTAATTAAAATGTTTGTTGTGTATTGAGGTGTAATCTTTAAAGTAAAAAAATATTTGTGGATACTTATTTAAATTTTTATTTAAACCTTCTTCAGAGCAAATATCCGTTGCCTATTTCAATTTATTAATTATATTTTCATGCCTGCCTTGCTTCGAATTACAAAATATACCTCATTAACAAATATTCTCAATGAGAAAGTACTTTTTAAAGAGAAACACAGCTTCATAAGGTCATTTTTAAAAGGTTTAATTGGCTTATTTTCCTTGTAAAATTTGTTTTTCGAATTACTGTCCTCCACTTCTTTATAAACGAAGGATTTCTTCAAAACTCAAATAGGTGTTAGGTAGCCTCGAAAGTATCATAATGATTAAAAACTATTTATAGGACTGCCAGCTGTAAATAAGGCATTCATTTAATTGGTTAACCATCCCAAATTATATTAACGTGTATATATTTCCTTGTCTCAATAGTTAATTAGAATTAGACTAAGGGATATTATCACCTTTACTACAAAAGTGTGTTGTTCCTTTGTCTTAAAGATCTTTGGATTAAACAGCCCTTTGTCTTAATAGTTCATTTGATTAAGGGATATTATCACCTTTACTACAAAAGTGTGTTGTTCCTTTGTCTTAAAGATCTTTGGATTAAACAGCCCTATGTCTTAATAGTTCATTTGATTAAGGGATATTACCACCTTTACTACAGAAGTGTGTTGTTCCTTTGTCTTAAAGATCTTTGGATTAAACAGCCCTTTGTCTTAATAGTTCATTTGATTAAGGGATATTATCACCTTTACTACAGAAGTGTGTTGTTCCTTTGTCTTAAAGATCTTTGGATTAAACAGCCCTTTGTCTTAATAGTTCATTTGATTAAGGGATATTACCACCTTTACTACAGAAGTGTGTTGTTCCTTTGTCTTAAAGATCTTTGGATTAAACAGCCCTTTGTCTTAATAGTTCATTTGATTAAGGGATATTACCACCTTTACTACAGAAGTGTGTTGTTCCTTTGTCTTAAAGATCTTTGGATTAAACAGCCCTTTGTCTCAATAGTTAATTAGAATTAGACTAAGGGATATTATCACCTTTACTACAAAAGTGTGTTGTTCCTTTGTCTTAAAGATCTTTGGATTAAACAGCCCTTTGTCTTAATAGTTCATTTGATTAAGGGATATTACCACCTTTACTACAGAAGTGTGTTGTTCCTTTGTCTTAAAGATCTTTGGATTAAACAGCCCTTTGTCTTAATAGTTCATTTGATTAAGGGATATTATCACCTTTACTACAGAAGTGTGTTGTTCCTTTGTCTTAAAGATCTTTGGATTAAACAGCCCTTTGTCTTAATAGTTCATTTGATTAAGGGATATTATCACCTTTACTACAGAAGTGTGTTGTTCCTTTGTCTTAAAGATCTTTGGATTAAACAGCCCTTTGTCTTAATAGTTCATTTGATTAAGGGATATTATCACCTTTACTACAGAAGTGTGTTGTTCCTTTGTCTTAAAGATCTTTGGATTAAACAGCCCTTTGTCTTAATAGTTCATTTGATTAAGGGATATTACCACCTTTACTACAGAAGTGTGTTGTTCCTTTGTCTTAAAGATCTTTGGATTAAACAGCCCTTTGTCTTAATAGTTAATTTGATTAAGGGATATTACCACCTTTACTACAGAAGTGTGTTGTTCCTTTGTCCCAAAGTTCTTTGGACTAAATATCCCTTTGCCTTATTGTTTATTAGATTAAGGGATATTATCACCTTTGACCTTTACTACAAAAGTGTGTTGTTCCTTTGTCACAAAGTTATTTGGACTAAATATCCCTTTATCTTAATAATTAGTTAGACTAAGGAATATAAACTCTCCTGTACATTTCCTTTGTCTAAATAACTATTACGATAAAGGGATATTTAGTCTAATGTACATTGGGACAAAGGAATATCACACTTTTGTAAATAAAAGTGTGATATTCCTTTGTCCCAAAGCACATTGGACTGAATATCCCTTTGTCCTACTTGTTAGTTAGACTAAGGGATATAAACTCTTCTTTATTTATTCCTTTGTCTAAATAACTACTACAATAAAGGGATATTTAGTCTATGTACATTGAGACAAAGGAATATCAAACTTTTGTATAAAAAAGTGTGTATTCGGTTGTCGAAAGTTTATTATTAAATGAAATGTGGTGTTTGAATTTATATAGAGCCCCGACTTTACCGCTAAAATTAGACTGATGATTTTTTGAACACACTTCCTCTCGTGTGTATATCGATATACCTCGTGTACATCACCAAATGTATCGATTGTACAATGTTATTTACTGATATCATTGTTTATAGTTTTTTAATGGCCGACGGAGTTTTTATGAGTTTAATCAAACGATGTTTTTTTATAAAGTAAAACAATTATTTATAGCAATTTTCGTGTGGTTTTGTGTGCGTGTAACTAATTCCAAGGTTTTTGGCTATTCTGAGTGAATCCCCCACCCTTAAAAACCCCCTGGTTCCCAACATTTCCCGTATGTACCTGAGTGGATATTTTATATATTTAATTTTTTTTAAAACTATTTAAT
The DNA here is from genome assembly GCA_951217055.1 of Gerris lacustris. Taxonomy (NCBI): domain Eukaryota; kingdom Metazoa; phylum Arthropoda; class Insecta; order Hemiptera; family Gerridae; genus Gerris; species Gerris lacustris. Next base: position 72,925,590 of record OX578281.1, on the reverse strand, counting down.
TTGCCGATGTGGTACCAGGTTAGAAGTTGTTAAATTGTAAAAAGGAACAGTTAAAAAAAAAAAAAAACAGAAGTCAATTGGACAATTATAAATAAATGGGTGTTCAAGTGCATTTTTACCCAAAAGTCCTTTTGGAATAAGTATTCCTTTGTCTTAATAGTTAATTATAGTATGGGATATTATCATCTTAACTACAAAATTGTGTTGTACCTTCATCTTCGTCCCAAACGTTCTTTGGATTAATTATCCCTTTGACTTAATAGTTAATTAGATTAAGGAATGTTATCACCTATGCATACAGAAGAGTGATGTTCCTTTATTCCATAGTTCTTTGGACTAAATATCCCTTTGTCTTAATAGTTACGAATAGTAAACGAACGCTTCACTGCTTAATAACGAACTGACGACAAAAGACAAATCACTTTAGACGGCAACTAAAAGGATAACTTCAGATAAGATTATACCATCTCCACTTAAAAAGGAAGATAATTCCTGGGCGAAGACTGATGAAGAAAAAGCCGAATTATTTACAAGACGTTTTTAAACCTCACCCTGACATCTTTGACCAAACACATACTGACAAAGTAGACAATGAACTCCTTTCTCCTCTTCAACTCCCCCCCCCCCCCTCCTCCTAAAGCATTCACCCCTTCTGATATTGCCTGCTCCATAAAACAGCTACCTTCCCGAAAAGCTCCCGGATACGATCTTATAACTTCATCTATCCTAAAACAGTTACCTAAAAAAGTAATCCTTTTCCCAACCTACATGTACAATGCTGTCCTTCGCACCACATATTTCGCCAATCCTTTGGAAATTTTCCGTAGTAATAATGATACTAAAACCCAATAAACCTGCACATAGCCCATCTTCCTATCGCCCCATTAGCCTACTCCCAGTAATGGGGAAAATCCTTGGGAAACTTATCCTTCGAAGATTAAATCCTATCCTAAAGTCCCAAAATGTTCTCCCGAATCATCAACTAGGATTTAGATCCCATCACTCTACCATCCAACAATGTCATCGCCTAGTTGATGTCATATCTTCCACCCTTGAGCGGAAACAGTACTGCTCGGGCGTCTTTCTCGACGAGGCACAAGCTGTTGATCGGGTCTGGCACGCCGGGTTGCTGTGGAAGCTCAAGCAATTCCTCCCTTTCACATACCTCCTTATCCTTAAATCCTATCTCAGTGAGCGCTTTTTCCAAGTCACTCAGAACCAATCCTTTTCCAAAACCTACCCCGTGCTGGCTGGTGTCCCCCAGGGCAGCAACCTCGGTCCTCTCCTTTACACCGTCTACACTTCCGACCTTCCTGAATATCCTACCACGATTCTATCCACATTCGCCGATGATAAAAGTATCCTCTCAACCCACGAAGACCCTATCATAGCTTCAGACCAACTTCAAAATCACTTAAATCTCCTGGGCACTTGGTTGAGAAAATGGAGGGTCAAAATTAACGAACGTAAAAGTGTTCATGTCACTTTTTCGTTACGTCGAGCCACATGTCCTTCAGTCACTCTAAACCAAATTCCTATTCCTCAGTCAGAGCAGACCCGCTATCTGGGACTACATTTTGATAGAAGACTGACTTGGGCTACACGCACAAAACAAAAACGACAACAGACTAACAGACGATACAAACTAATGACTAGACTTCTAAATAATCAATCTAAATTCTCGCTATCTAATAAACTCCATTTCTATAATTCTATATTATTAAACCAATCTGGACGTACGGACTCGAGTTATGGGGAACAGCAAAGCATTCCAATCTAAAAAGGCTCCAAACACTACAATCCATTATACTCCGCAAAATCGCTAACGCACCTTTTTATGTTTCCAACCTAATCCTCCACAATGACTTCAATGTTCCCTTCGTTCGAGACCTAGCAGTTTCCCTTTATCAGACTTTTCATAGTTCCCTAGCTTCCCATCCTAATCCTTTAGTACAATCCCTCTCCTCCCGCACGATACCAAGTAACCCTCCTCGCCGTCTTAAAAGACTGTGGCCTCGCCATCACCTATGCGATTAGGAAAAAAAAGTATATATATATATATGAAATTATGTTTTCTTTTAATTAATAAATAATGTTAACAAGCTAGGGAGTACAACTACTGAGTTGCTTCTCCCACCATGACATCATGATCTTGTATATACTTAATTAACAATGTTACTTGTTACATTTTTTTATGTAGTTGTAATATTCTTTACAAATAAAAAAAAAAAAATCTTAATAATTGATTAAATTAAAGGATATTATCACCTTCACATACAGAAACTTGATTTTTCATTTTCCCAAAGTTCTTTGTACTAAATATCCCTTTGTCTTAATTGTTAATTAGATTAAGGGATATTATCACCCTTACGCAGACAGAAGTGTGTTGTTCCTTTGTCCTAAAGGAACATAATGATAATTTACAGGGCGCATCCTGTGAATTAGTTGCGAGAATATCTACGATCTATACAACGTAGATCGGATCTAGCAGCTGAGATTGTCATTCAACTTGCTGTTTATATCTTTTTTTTAATGATTACAATTTAATTGATGTCTATTAGTGACAGTTGATTGTGTCAGAAGAATGTTATCTTAAGGTTTATATTAGTTTGCCCGATATCTCCTCGTTCGTTGTTCCGCGCCTAGTTAGTCATTGAGGAGATCTCGGCGTATCTACTGCTGTTACAATATGAGGGATGATCGAGTCGACTTGATATTACGCGGCTTTCTTCTGATTTGTACTCTGTATAGTTGTGAAATGCTCGGTATCACTGTCCTCTGGTCAAGAGATTGGTTCCTTGTCGGTAAGAAGTCATTTTGTAATTATTATAATAAAGAATATCCAAAAAATAAAATGTTATTCGCAAAAGTGACTTAAGTCATGTCATGTCAACTGGATACAAAATGTTGGACACTTAAAGAAGCCTGAAAAATTCCATAAATCTTGAGCAAATTTTAAACTGATGTTTTACTTGAGATTTCTAATCGATTTTATCTTTCGATTTCTATTTTTCGAAGTGTTTATTCTTATAGTCCAGGAGATAGCGTGCAAAAAAGTGTCTGACTAACATCAAGCTAGAATTTTGTATACAAGTCAATCTTTTAGCGCCTTTTAAGAATATGTGGTCGGCTAAGATCGTCTGTGGGACATAGCTTGGCAATAAGCATTTGTAAAAAAACAAACCGGTGGAGAGCGGCCATGTCTCACCAATTATGGTGGACAATGTGACTTTCACGATCCTGAGTACGAAATTATTTAGTAGACCGAAAATCAAGTTGATATTGGTTTGTCACTTGTCAATATTAGTTATTCAAACATTACTCCAAATCAAAGTGGTCGCCTATATCAAGTGGCAAACTGTTATCAACTTGACTTTCGGTCTGCTAACTAATTTTTTACTTTAGGACCATGAAATTTACGGGACATGGCCGATCTCTACCAGTTTGTTTTTCTCAAATGCCTATTGCCAAGCTATGTCCCGCAGATGAACTTGGCCGACCATATATCCTTAAAAGTTTTTAAGTTATTTATAGTTGTAAGCTATGTATTTATTTCTGTACTTATTGACACTGTTTTATGTTGTAATCTATTCAGTTAAATAATTATTTTAAATTAGTAAACCTTAAGTTTCTGTGCTTACAAAGCGACCCGCACACGGTCAATAGTATTGTCAATATACAAAAGTATTGTCAATACTATTGACCGTGTGCGGAGTTGGTATTGATATAATAAAAATCAGTCCGAGACAACTCAGACAAACTTTCTCATATACGAGTTCATAATTACTTTGCCCAGTGTTTTCCATTTATTAGTTTTTGTATGTACCTACATTTAATTATTATTGAACATTTCATCAAAATTTACTATAAAAATAACTTCTCCTTGGCGGGGAATCGAACCCGGGCTCTCCCTGTCCGCGATTTCAGCTATTTTCTCAGGAACTAGATTTTTCCCGGGAAAACGGGTTATATCGTTACATTCGTATTTAAATGGACTATATTTTAGAATTTTTAAATCAAAATCGTCGGAACCGTTTTCGAGAAATATTTTTTTTTCACGTTTTTGGGGGGTAGCGCCCCCAAATTTGGAGCTAAAATTCATTTCTCGTATCACCTCGGGGTATGATTTTTCTGAACATGTATGCCAAATTGTTCGTCTTGTTATTGTTCCTCATGTTATTGATTATTTATTTGAACTTATTGGGCCGAAAGAGGAAATCAAATCTCTACTAATCTTCAATCACATAACTATATTTCGCCCCCTTCTCGAGGCATACTCATGTTCACAACTGTTAGATAAATAAAAATCAATTCAAACATATATATGTTTTTGTCAAAAACTAATTTTTTTATTTAAACATGCAGGGTCAAGGTTAACCGTTAACATCTCTAATACTACTACATTCTACTACAATCACAGTCTAATTACAGCTAAATACACATGCAAATAATTATAAAATAAAAGGGAAGACAATGTTAAACTGTAGGGATAAACGGTTTGTTCCAAACCGTTTATCGGTTTGGAACAAACCGTTATTTGTGTATTTAGCTGTAATTAGACTGTGATTGTAGTAGAATGTAGTAGTATTAGAGATGTTAACGGTTAACCTTGACCCTGCATGTTTAAATAAAAAAATTAGTTTGTGACAAAAACATATATATGTTTGAATTGATTTTTATTCATCTAACAGTTGTGAACATGAGTATGCCTCGAGAAGGGGGCGAAATATAGTTATGTGATTGAAGATTAGTAGAGATTTGATGTCCACTTTCGGCCCAATATGTTCAAATAAATAATGTATGCCAAATTTCGTCAAAATCGGCCCAGTAGTTTAAACTCCAGGCGTCTGCACAGACGACAGAGACATTTTTTCATCAGTATATCTTTTCAACATTATTTATTTGAAAAGGCTGAAAATTTAGTCCGCACTAATCTTGTAATACATTAAAATTATTATTATATTTCCTTTGATTGAGATGCAGAGTTTTTGAATAGAGAGGCCCTGCTAGTCATAACTAAATTTTGTTCATTGTTGTCTGTATGCAAATTGATCCAATTTCCATATCTTGTTTTTCGTGAGGAATCCAAAATTGAACACTTTTCTCAAAGATTTTCCCCTCATCATTAGCTAGCATTCATGATACCTAAGCGTGGCAAACAGTGTTATATTCTTGACCTATTGATGACATTTGATGTTGGACATGACAGTTCGAGTTTTATTCTCTATAGTGTGTCAATTGATGTCAATGAGTGTGAAAGCAAGATGTAGCCCGGCATGGGATGAGACATCCGCTTGTACTGAATGATGACCGGTCATCGAAACCCTCGCTGAGATGACCTCCTCGACCTACGACTCTAGTATTTCAATTGACGTAACTAGACTAGGTAAACTGGCTGCAGACGTAGCTGACCTTGAGATTCACTTGTCCCCTACTATTGTTTGCGTATATAAGCATTTTCTTACAGAATTTCCCAGTTCAAGGTTGCATGGAAATATTAAATTAGTAGCATTTCTTTCATAGTCTAACCATGTTTCATTTATTTCCTATAAATTTAGTTGTATGAGTACTTTGGTATAGGCTTAAGCGCATGTTGAGCGAAGGATTTTTTAGGTACTTTTTTAGATTGTTTCTCCCCTATGTTTATTTAAGAATATATGTAATTATTTAAATATTCCTTTGTCTAAATAACCACTAAGACAAAGAAATGTTTAGTCCAATGTACTTTGGACAAAGGAATATCACACTTCTGTTTTTAAAAGAGGAGTAATAGTCTAAAGAAGAACATTCCTTACACCTTCTTTAGATTGTTACTCCTTTCTGTATTTTTATAAGGGAAGTAACAGTCTAAAGAAGAACACTTCATACACCTTTAGATTGTATCTCCGTTCTGTATTTTTATAAGGGGAGTAATAGACGAAGAAGTGACTATTTTTATAATTTTTGTTTGCGAATTTTCAAAGAAAATTACTTAATTGAAAAAATTTTCCATGGAAATCCGTTTTAGACCATTCTGAATCGATTCCTAAAATTTAACACTTTTTTTATGTATGTATGTATATATGTATATATGTATGTATATATGTGTCACTCCAGACGATATCTCCCCTTAGGATGCACTTAAAAATGTTAAACAAATTTTAAAATGTCAATAATATCAAAAGAAAGGATGAGTTCGTTGGCCAGAATTTTTGGAGTTTATTTAGGGGTCAAATTTTTACAATTTAGGGTCAAAAATAGCATAAAAACGTGTTTTTTTCCATTCTACCCCCCTTTTATATGAAAATATGATAAAAGTGTACATAACAACAATTACTGTACTCTTAAAGAGCTTTCCAACGACATGCATCTTGAAGGGTAAATACGATTTTGACTTTTGTACCTCGTACCCCTGTGTATCAAATTTTTTTTTCACCCATGCAAATTCTAAACCAAAATTTTCCTATATTATCATAAGCCAATAATACGCAGATTTCTTTGAAAATTCGCTCATTAAGTCATGGTGCATGACTGGACTTTTTTTTAGCTTTTTTTCCTCAAACGTTTTAAAATAAAACTTTACTCATAGACTATTTTAAAATGCATCAAAAGTTGTTTAGTACAATGTTGGCTCTTAATATAATATGTCAATCTTATAGGATAATTAATTTAGCTGGTGGTGTTGTTGACCAGACCAAATTTTAATTAATCAAAATTTTCTTATTCTCGGTTTTTAATTTTGTTATTATTAATTAATTAATAATTTTTGCTGTCATTAAGAAGAAAATGCAATGTTAATTCTAATGCAAGCTTCTCATTATAAAGTATGTGTTAGAGGTGGTTGAACTGCGGAAACGTACTAATTTCAACGGCACGTAGCCAAATTCTAACGATTAATATTAAATAGTTGGCGACAACAGTTTGTTTTCATTAAATGATGCAAATTTGAGAAATCTTGGACGGATTCTGCACCATTCAGTATTTTTTATTAGAATTTTCAGATTCATTCAACCAAATTATTAAAGTAGTAACAAAATTGTCGGCACTTCTATACACTGTTAGTCTCCTTAAAAACAGACTGCCAATTAATTTGCTCGCATCCTATCACGAACTTTATTGATTTTATGCAAGACATTATTATCTAATTTGGTTAATTGTTTCCCCCGATTTTTTAATATGACATAATATTTTGATAATTTAAATGACATCTTGGAACTTTTATGTGACCAACAATGAGCTCATTGTGACCTACCATACAAATACAGATATTTTGGTTCGCAAATACTGAGCAACAGACAGAACGGAACCAAAAATATTCCAGATGTCTGTTGAACGGATTTTTGTCTTGGAATTTTTGAAATCGGAGACTTAAAATATTTTCGTTCTTCAGATCGATTACATAGCTCCCGTTACCTTCAGTAAGCTCGGAAGACAAATAACAGAGGGGAGTAACAATCTAAAGAAGGTGTACGGAATGTTTTTCTTTAGACTGTTACTCTACTTAGAGAAACAGAAGTGTGATATTTCTTTGTCCCAAAGTACATTAGACTAAACATACCTTTGTCTTAATAGTTATTTAGATAAAGGAATTTATACATAATTATTTATATTCTAAAAAAACAAAGGGGAGTAACAATCTAACGATGCAACGTTTTTAATTCCATTTAGATACAAATAATACTAAAGAAAAAAATGAGTAAAAATAAGTTTGAATTATATTATAATTTTACTGTGGATTGTTACTGTGAAAGCTAAAATTACCTTTTACGCTAGAAGAAAAATAAAATGTTATTTTTATTTTAATGAGTAACAAGAATACATTTCGACCCACTTATTCTTCTAGTTAAATAATCATAGAATAAAAAAAGAAAATCTATTTCTGCTGTGTACAGCAATGCCTTCTGGCGTTGAAAGAATTAGATTCCTATGATTATATTTACCTTTGAAAGACTAAGAGTAGACATAAAGGATGGTTATATAGTTCGCCCAGTTTTTTAATGTATAAATTAAACATATTTGAAGAATTATTATATTTATACATATTATAATATAATATTATGTAGTTATCTTGCAGATATTATATTTCTTAAGACCTCTATAAACGATCAAACATATTTTCGCAAATCTGATGTCGGGCAAGTTTAGGTCATATACGTCAAACATCCATGTATGCGCAAATGTCAATCAAACAGCCATACACAGTCAAAATGTTTGCGCAAACACGATGTTAGCGCAAACATTTTGACCGTGTATTGGTGCCTTAAGGCACAAGTGCTATTTTTTTTATTTCTATTTATTTATTCGTTTGTAATAAATAAAATGACGTTGGTTATTATGATACTTAATGGTAATTTTATGATACAAAGTATATTATAATAGATATTATATAAAATATATTATAATAGATTAAAATATTTTCGTCGGTCTGCAGGAAAAAAAAATAGTTGAAATTTTAATTAATTTTTTTTTATAAAATTGTAAGGCTATCCATTTTTATATCTAGGCACCTGTCTTTTTACTTTCTCATATAAAGAGAAAGTATTGTGATGGTGCGAAAATTCGATTTTGAGATTTTGATGGATTTTAAACTACTGGGCCGATTTTGACGAAATTTGGCATACGCATGTTCAGAAAAATCATACCCCGAGGCGATATCGAGAAACGAATTTTAGCTCCAAATTTGGGGGCGCTACCCCCCAAAAACTCTGAAAAAACGTAAAAAAAAATGTTTTGAAAACGGTTCCGACGATTTTGATTAAAAAATTCTAAAATGTACCCCATTCAAATTCGAATCTCAACGATATAAGCCATTTTCCCGGGAAAAATCTAGTCCCTAAGAAAAAAGCTTAAAACGCGGATGGAGAGAGCCCGGGTTCGATTCCCCGCCCAGGAGATGTTATTTTTATATGATAAATTTTGATGAAATGTTCAATAATATTTAAATGTACATAAGTAAACTAATAAATGGAAAACACTGGGCTAAATAATTATGAACTCTTATATGAGAAAGTTTGTCTGAGTTGTCTCGGACCGATTTAGGTATTTTAGAATATAAATGGATGTAATTATTTATATTTTCCTTTGTTTAAATAACTATTGAGACAAAGGGATGTTTAGTCCACTGTTCTTTAGGACAAAGGAATATCACACTTCTGATTTTTATAAGGGGAGTAACAGTCTAAAGAAGAACATTCCGTACATCATCTTTAGATTGTTACTCCCTTCTGTTCTTTTATATAAGGGGTCTATGTTACTACTTTTATAATTTGGTTGAATGAACCCAAAAATTCTAATAAAATATACTGAATGATACTAAGAGTCCGTCCAAGATTTCTCAAAATTTGCCAACTTTAACATTTAATGAAAACAAACCGTTGCCTATCTATATAATATTAATCATTAGGATTGTTACTCCCCTGTGTGATTTTTATAAGGGGAGTAACAGTCTAAAGAAGTGCCATTTATCCTTTATATTTACTTTTAAGATAAGAATATTTGAAATGTTGAAGGTGGTGTAAATTGCATGTTTGTGTCTATGGTGTATTTGCGAGGATGGGAGGAGATGTTTGAATGGTTTCTCTTGACGGAGGGTTCTTACAGAGTGGTAAGGTGATAGAATGACCTCTCTCCTTCACTCCATCAACTCAGCTTGTTCTCTTCCTTGCTTAGAGAAAGTTACAACTCAAATATTACTTTAACAATCTTAAAGTAAGGTCCTTTATCTTACTTTTAAAGAAAGTTCCATCTGTCATATTTTCACTTGTCACTGCTGGTTTAGAGAGGTTTTTTTTAATAATTCACCATGAACTTTAAACCGCTTTTAACTCTTTTAGAGGGCACTTCTTTAGATTGTTACTCCCCTTATAAAAAAAAACAGAAGTGAGAAACAATCGAAAGGAGGTGTACGGAATGTTTTTCTTTAGACTGTCTCTCCTTATAAAAAAGGGTTGTGATATTCCATTTAGTCCAGAAGGTAGCGTGCAAAAGAGTGTCTGACTAACATCAAGCTAGAATTTTGTGTATAAGTCAATCTTTTGGTGCCTTTTAAGAATATATGGTCGGCTAAGTTCGTCTGCGGGACATAGCTTGGCAATAGGCATTGAACGCAACAAAGCGGTGGAGAGCGGCCATGTCCCTCCCTTTTTGGCGGACTAATGATTTTTATGATCCTGAGTACGAACTTGGTTAGTCGACCAATAATCAAGTTAATGGTAGTCCGTCACTTAATAGGTTATAGTCAAATAGTCAAATATTACCCTAAATCGAAGAGGTCACAGACAGGTCACTCGAAGAGTAACTTTCTAAAGAAGTACACTTTTAGATTTTCTTACACATTTTTAGTTAACGTTGAAAAATGTTAGGACTAAAACTCAGAAACATTTTTTTTCTCCTGTTTTGTTATCTGTTTAATAATATCAAATTAATTAATTTAAATGCTTTTACCAATTTTGACAAATTTGATTTTAGTTTATAATCTATAACCTTGTGCTGATGGATTTCTTATCACAACTTTTGGTGTCGTATAAAATAAACTACTTGACTAGGAAAGTTCGGGAGAAACTAACATTTGTCCTGGTGCAACTTCTTATTGTGTTATTGAGAAGGAAAGCGGAACCTTGACAATGAACTGGACTGCAGATTACCTCGGAATCCATCCTTTTTTACGTTCTCATATAAAGAGAAAGCATTGTGATGGCGCGAAAATTCGATTTTGAGATTTTAATGGATTTACACGTTTTGAGGTCCCATGAGTCCAAAAAAGTGGTTTTTAAAAATGTCTGTCCGTCGTCTGTCGTCTGTCTGTGCAGACGCCTGGAGCCTAAACCACTGGGTCGATTTTGACGAAATTTGGCATACAGGTTCAGAAAAATCATACCTCGAGGCGAAATCGAGAAATGAATTTTAGCTCCAAATTTGGGGGCGCAACCCCCCAAAAACTCTGAAAAAACGTGAAAAAGAAATATTTCTCGAAAACGGTTCCGACGATTTTGATTAAAACATTCTAAAATGTAGTCCATTTAAATACGGATCCAACGATATAAGCAGTTTTCCCGGGAAAAATCTAGTTCCGGAGAAAAAAGCTTAAAACGCGGACCGAGAGAGCCCGGGTTCGATTCCCCGCCCGGGAGAAGTTATTTTTATGATAAATTTGGATGAAATGCTCAATAATAATTAAATGTACGTACGAAAACTAATAAATGGAAAACACTGGGCTAAATAATTATGAACTCCAAAACCCCTCCTGGCCTCCTGGGCCCTTTTGGGCTCCTTTTGTAGCCTATTGCAGTGTGCAAAAACACGGTATTACATTGCTAATTATGAACTCGTATATGAGAAAGTTTGTCTGAGTTGTCTCGGACCGATTTTTTACTCAGAAAACTCCCTCCTTCTCAGGAATAAATCCTAATAAAAAGAAAAAGGGGCGTATTTCGATGCGTTTAATGTAAAAGCAATATATGTATTTCTTTCCATTGCAAAGCACTTACATCCACGATATATAGAGACGTAAAGTAATGTAAAATTTGTATTTAAAAAATTAGTTATTCGAAACGTCGGGCTTCACAATATAGTTTCCTCTGGATCTAGATTTATAATTCCATCATAGTTCATTTTTTTTATAATTTTCGTATCTCAAAGGCCTTTCGTTTTAGGTTCTTCTTTAGATTGTTATTCCCCTTATAAAAGAAACAAAGAAGAGTAACAATCTAAAGAAAGTATACAGATTGTTCTTCTAGACTGTTACTCCCCTTATGAAAAGAGAAGTTTGATATTCCTTTGTCCCAAAGTAAATTGGACTAAACATACCTTTGTCTTAATAGTTATTTAGTCAAAGCCGTTTATATTGTAAAAAATCATAGGGGGAGTAACAATCTAAAGAAATTCCTCGATTATTTTAAGGAAACATTTTTGTGTTTCAATTTATTTTTATTTATGTTGGGATTGGGTGACTTTTTCCACGGAGCTAAAACAGAATAATCGTTACAATATATCTGAGAAATGTTTGAAATAGAGTTAAAATGAAGTGGAAAACAGGACGGCGTGTTGTTGCTTTCATGTTGTTCTTTCTGTTAGATGTTTGATAGGATCACGGCAGCATCTTGTGAAATGTCCTTTAGATGTGTTTTTTTTTGCCCCCTCGCGTAGTATTGAGTCCGATGGAGTTTGTTACATCGCTGATGGATTAAGCAACATAACCTATCTTACTGTGTAGTTTGTGGTGCGCGAAACCTGGTACTTTCCACCAGTCTTTTCTTTACGTAATAACCTCTTTATCATTTAGAATCCTTGGTACTACTGTAATGTCCTGATTCTACTCTGTACCAATCTTGTGCTCCTAATAGCTTTAATTATTACCTTTGAATTATGGTATTAATTCATGTGATGTGTCAGAATAAATAAGAAAACGTGTTTATTCGAGAGATTAGTTATTATACGATATGTGTTTATTTCTATTAAATTATGCAGGCATGTGTTGTGTATGAACGTCTTATAAAATGGGTGCATCTGTTTTAGTAGTTTTGACCCAAGGTATTTTTAGATGAGGATGAGATCTATAATTACTTGCTAATCCCAAGGTATTTTTAGATAGTATCTTTAATTACTTGCTAAACTTAAGGTACTTTTAGATGGGATTTGTAATTACTTGCAAATCCCAAGGTATTTTTTTAGATGGAATCTTTAATTACTTGCTAATCCCAAGGTATTTTTAGATGGTATCTTTAATTACTTGCTAATCCAGAGGTATTTTTTAGATGGGATCTTTAATTACTTGCTAATCCCAAGCTATGTTTTAGATAGTATCATAATAATCTACTGATCCCAAGGTATTAAGACTACTAATGTACAAACTTATTTTTACTGTATATATATGTCCCGTTTAGACTGTAATTGACGCCTTATGAAAGTTTTTTTAAATTTTGTAACTTTTATTACAGCTCATATAAATGTTTAAGTTTTTAATAAGATATATATGACGATAGGATTTGCTTCCGAGCTTACCGAAGGTAACGGAAGTTATGTGATTGTTCTGAAGAACGAAAATATTTTATGTTTCCGATTTCAAAGAATGCCATGACAGAAATCCGTTTCAGACATCAAGGAACATTTTTGGTTCCGTGTCTGTCTGTCGCACAATTTATGCGAACCAACATAAATTATCTTAATTGCTTGTCCGATTTTAATATAATTTAGATGTTAGGTTATAATTAGCCCATTGTTGATCCCATATAAGTTTCAACCTTCTTAAGTTAAGTTAAGTTTTTACCTTCTGCGCCCATTTATTTTTCTTCTACATTTTTCTTCTACACAAACGTACTTATAACAGTAATTAAATCTTTATCTTTAAAAGCACTCATCAGATTTTCATGAAATTTGGATGGTTTATCGAAAGTAGCCCGCAGATAGCACCAGATTAATTTCAACCGTCTGCGCTCTGTAACTTTTGCTTTAATGATACTTTAATTCATGTAAAACATCAAAACAATTTTAACATTTTAAAAAATCTGGGGAAAACAATTAAATAATTTAGACAATAATGGATTTTAAGTACGTGTGGCTTTTAAGGGAGGAAGCTATTTTACACAGCCTATTTTATTTTTTACTTATTTTATAAATGTTAGTTTATTAAATTTAATAATTAATTCAAGATATTTCTTTCATCGAAATTTAACTAGACTGCTTATAATAAATTTGTTTTGTTAGCAGTTTGGTTAGAATGATAAAGTATGTATGGATATTAGACTGTTGGTGCACCTAGGTTTACGCCTATGATGAGAGGATGGGTTACTGGTAACGGTACTGTAAACCAGTGACCGTTATAAGTGTTGGTTTTTATTTTTTGTTTTATGGCTCGCTGCTTTGAATAATAGACTGGTGAGCGAATACTGACTAAAGCTCATAAAGTACGCTCAGCCAGTTTATTATTGAACTAATAATATTAAAATTAAAATTATGATAATTAAATTAACCGGATAAAATTTAGTTTGTTGGTTCGAAAACACCGATCAAAAGTTTGATGTTTACAACTCCCAAAGTCTTATCAGTCAATTATTATCAATGATTAAGTCTAATATGAATTAACAAAAATATTAGAGCAGCCTAATGGTTAGCACGTTTCCCCAACATGTACCTGGTTCGAGACCCAGAGTGGTCAGACATTTTTATACTAAAGCTCACATCGATTAGATGAGTAAAGTGGCCGATCCCCTAGTTTTTTACTATCTCATATAGAGAAAAAGTATTGTGATGGCGCGAAAATTCGATTTTGAGATTTTGATGGATTTACACGTTTTGAGGTCCCCTGAGTCCAAAAAAGTGGTTTTTACCAAATTTCTGTCTATCGTCTGTCTGTCCGTGGATACGCCTGGAGCCTAAACTACTGGGCCGATTTCGACAAAATTTGGCATACATGTTCAGAAAAATCATACCCCAAGGCGAAATCGAGAAATGAATTTTAACTCCAAATTTGGGGGCGCTACCCCCCAAAAACTCTGAAAAAACGTGAAACAAATTATTTCTCGAAAACAGTTCCGACGATTTTGATTAAAAAATGCTAAAATGTAGTCCATTTAGATACGAATCTAACGATATAAGCCGTTTTCCCGGGAAAAATCTAGTTCCTGAGAAAATAGCTTAAAACGCGGACGGAAAGAGCCCGGGTTCGATTCCCCGCCCAGGAGAAGTTATTTTTATGATAAATTTTGATGAAATGTTCAATAATATTTAAATGTACATTTGAAAACTAATAAATGGAAACACTGGGCTAGTAATTATAAACTCGTATATGAGAAATTTTGTCTTGAGTTGTCTCGGACCGATTTTTTTCTATGATTTAATCGATATTGATCGGGATGTACATATAAAAATACAGTTATTTTTATTTAACGCCGACTTTGGCAATAATTGAATTATAAGCTGTTTTGTTTAAAATTTTCTTTATCTTAATTATTAAATATTAATAATTTAACGACTAAAACCTGAACAATTATATTAGAGTTTTTGTTTAAATACAGTGCAAAATAGTTCAAATTTAAGCACTCTTTTAGTTTTGTACCTCTCTATTTCATTGAAAATTTTGGATGGTCTAGGTAGGTATGAAAATTCGTTAAAGGGATATAAAGAATCCTGTGTATAGAAATAATAGTATCCCTTAGTCTAATTATAATTATCTAAAAGAAGAAAGGGATAATTAATACAAAGTACTTTGGGACTGAGAAACGTCACACTTCTGTCCATAAAAGTTAAAATATTAGAGGTCTGTTGTTCGTTCACGAACTAGTTCAAATGAACTATTCTGAAAAAGGTACGGTGAACTATAGAGACATGTTTTAGTGAACTATAGTTCGTTAGTTCTTTCTGCATTACGTCGTACCGTACGTTCACCATACGTCGTACCCCAGCGGCGCCCACGACTATTTTGCTGCTTTACTGATGTAGGATACCTTTAGAGGGGTCCTTGAAGATAATAGATAATTGAGAAAAAAATTAATTACATAGTTCATTTTGAACTAGTTCAGTGAACTAGAAAAAAAATTGAACTATAGTTCAAAGACCAGTTCACCTAAATGAGCTACTTTGCCCATCTCTAAAATATCCCTTTATCTAAATAGATAGTTAGACTAAGGGATATTACCTTTGTCCTAATACTTAGGTTACGGGCCTTGTTCCCTTATGTCTATGTCTCGTATTTTACGTTAGTTCCCTCTTTTAGAGTGGTACTAAACTAAAAGAGTCCCCAATTTTGACCTCTTTATTTATTGGGGTGAATTAAACGTGATAAAAAATATCAGTATTAATCTTGCTACATATAATTTGAGAATCTAATTATGCTTTTTAGGAAGCATTATTAAGTATTATTATTATCATAGAACAGATTATTTGAACTAGATCACTTATTTGTCAAATCCCCAGTTAACGTAAATATTAATTGAAATGAATAATTTTCCGTAGTTTTTTTTTCCTTTTGTTGTCCCTTTTATATTAACTATAGGTGTAGAAGTGGGCCGTGAAGGGTAATAAAAAGATTTGGTTTAAATTATACGAAATGGCTATATTTCGCCCCACTCCGGGGCATAGACGTGCCGGTATACGAAGGTTTGGTTACATGTTTAGTATATATTAGTCAATTCATCTAAATAATTAGATTCGTCTTTAAAATTCTCGACTCTCCTACTAAACTCTAAACTAACTGGTTTAAAGAAACATAACATATTTGAAACAGTAACAATTAACAATTAAAACAATTAAAAACGATTAAAAACAAAAATATCACATCGGGGCATAGACCGGCACGTCTATGCCCCGGAGTGGGGCGAAATATAGCCATTTCGTATAATTTAAACCAAATCTTTTTATTACCCTTCACGGCCCACTTCTACACCTATAATGAATAATTTTCCGATTTCGATCATTTTAAATGGTTATTTATAAGCATTAAAAGATAAAATAAATTAAATGACTCGTTTGCAAAAATTAATAGAATTGTCGTATAAATCCTTAACATTTTACATCTCTCTTTCTCATCTCAAAAATACATTTTTCAAGTTTTTTAATTTATTGTATTTAATTATTATTTCAAGATTATTTTAGTATTACTAATTTTAGATAAACGTTTTGTTTACCATTTTCCTTAACACCTGTCCTATTTTATCTGAACTAGAGAGACTACCATATAAAATAAAGAGTTATTTATTACGAGGTCTTAATGATCATGTAAATGCCATTATTATTTGCCACCGAATAGAGTAGATTACATTCAGACGTTAATGTACTGTCATTCATAACTTTTATTATTTTTTTCCTTTGTTTGTTTTATATTCTTAACTTGAAAATGTATTGTCTTTATTTTATCCCAAATCTTTGGTTTTTGTGGGAACTAATCCATAGTAAGAATCAGTGAAATTATTAAATCTAGTTAGGGAACCCTAAATTTATTTTAATTTTTTTGTTTTCTTTTTAAATTATACATTGTGCTTGATTTTCTGTAAAGATAAGTAATTCGTTTTAGTTTATTATTTTTACTGGTAGTTATTCTCCCAGCCTGACAGTTTAAATAATGGATTTAGTATTTGTGTATGATAATAGTTTGACTTATTGTCTACTCACAGTATATGCTTTTTTTTCAACTTATCTGTCTATAGACTCGAAACTAAGTCTCGTTGTTACTAATATCGTCAACAGCTAGTGGAAAAAAAGTTTTATTCTCTAGTCTTGCTTGGAATTACGAATTGCGTTGAAGTCTTTGACGTATAGTAAATTTCACTGTAACTGTTAAATGTCCTTGTCTGGTATTTAAGAGAGATTAAGACTGATAGGCGCCATACACCGCCGGCCAGACGTGCTGGTTGATGATAGGCGCAATACACTGCCGGCCAGACGTGCTGGTGGCTGCCCGCTGTCGTATTGAGATGCTGGATCTCGAGCCGACAGAGGTATCTGCAGGCGCGAGAGTCCTGGCCGGTCTGATTTCTCCCGTATCCTCCCCGTCAGAACAGACCTTGGTCGCCCCCACCCTACTCGACGAGTGAGAGTAGAGGAGTGGGGGCGTGACTCCCGATCCGTCCAGTCTTACGATGGTGCATCCTCTAGCTCCTGTCGTGTTGCTGTCGTTGGGGCTCCTGGCCGAGGCGTCGATCTTCTCGTCCAAGCCTCAGATGGAGCCCAAGCCGGACCCGCTGTACAAAGGCTTCTCCGGCCTGAGGGCCTACGACCGGTCGATCAGAGTCGTCTACTACCACGATCAGACTGTAGCCGTCGCAGAGTTGGGACCCAACCGACTCCTCCTCAACTGCGAACTCATCGAAGTCTACGAACCCATGGAACTCGAAGAGACCCTTATCAGAGTGAGCGAGTTCGCCAAACCTCATCGAATCAAATTCGAATTGATGATGGATCTGATGGACCGTTGTTCGAGGATCGAAACACCCGCAGTCGCTCGGAAATTCACCACGCCGACAGCTTCCAACGACAAACCCCGTGGCGCATCATCAATACTCAGTGGCGTCGTACCCGGAACCAAATGGTGCGGTGCAGGTGACTTGGCCGACACTTACTTCGACTTAGGAGATGAAGAGAGCTTAGACAGATGCTGTAGGACTCACGACCTTTGCCCTTCGAAAATCCGTGGCCACAGTGCTCGCTACGAAATGATGAATGACAACATGTACACCAAATCCCATTGTAAATGTGACGCTCAGTTTCAAAAGTGCTTGAAGAAAACCAACAGTTCGACGGCAGAAATTATAGGCCATTTCTACTTCGATCTGTTAAAAGTACCTTGCATCGCCGAAAGAGACGGTAAAATGGCCATACAGCAGGCCATATCCTTTTCGAACCCTTAACGTCTTTAAAATGAAGACTCAACTTTACCGTGAACTACTTGGAAGAAGAACTTTATCTTAATGTGATATCGATAAACTGAGTAGTGAAAATCGTTATTTTACTGAAAATAAACATTAAAATGTTTCACAAACCAATATCTGATATTCGGTCTTTACTCCACCAACCAGAACGGAAATTATCTTTAAAGTCCTAATTATCAATTCGAAGAATGCTAAATATCACGGTTTTTCTTCCGACTATTAAGATCCTTATCTCTTTCAACCATAATTAAAGATGAAAAAGGAAAAATCTACGTGCTATGGTAATTATAAAACATTAAAAAGCAAATTACCATTAAGATCATCAGACCGGCAAATTTTCCTTAGAAAAACCACAATCCTATTAAAATATTATCTACGTCTAGAAAAGGATGGGTAAGTAAAAAATGACAAGCGTAATTTTGAAACCAATATTTGCTTGAATTTTGATGAAATTTTAGATTTCTCATTTCAATTTGACGGTATCAAAAGGATTAGCTATTACAGCTTCAAATAATTTCATCATTATTAATCTCCTTAAGAAATTACAATAAAAAGAAACCTGTCTTTTGTACATCTGTCGCAGTTACGTGTTTATATTTCGTTAATATGACGTTATCAAGAAAGTGAAAATGGCCCGCAGGAGTATTGTCGTTTGGTGCGTGAAACAAGAAGACCAGAAATCTACAGCTGGTTACTTTTGAATCGGTCCCCACTCTTGCTTTTTTACCACGAGGTTAGTCACTGCACGTTCGTTTTTTTTCTTCTTCAACTGATTTCACTTTACCTGAAGAAGCAAGTTCAAATCAGTGAAAGGTCGACAACATTCTCAGCAAATGCAACTTTTAATCATGCCTTTTTTTTAAAAAAAAAATAAGCGGCTTACATTAAATAAAAGTTACCTAATTAACAAAAAGTGAAAATGCCTGCTGCACCAATTTATTAATTCGGTATTATTTTGAAACTAAATTTCAGAAATATAAACAAGAATAATAAGAAAAAAAGTTTAAAAATTGCTTTAAAATTTTTATTGTATAATAAAAGATGTGTAAATATACCTGATGTACATTTATTTATTTCTAATGTAAATTTTTCTTTAAATATAACAGTTCTTAATTAGTAAATTTTTTTGTATGTATTAGTTTAAAAAATAATCAAAATTAATTCTTGTCACTACTTATATGTCTAAAATACATTTATGTATATAATGTACTAAGAAATACATTTATGTATATAATGTACTAAGAAATACATTTATGTATATATGTATTGAGAAAAAAGAAAGTTTATTTGTACTCCTTTTTCCTTGAACTTGAAACCTATCTATGTAAAATAGTCCTTAAAAAAAAAATAGACAATAAAAGTATGTATTAGATTTTTATTGCAAAAATTCTAAAATATATATTTTTTCTTATGTTCACCTTCTTTGGCCAAAATATTTCCTTAATTTTTGTAAGCTGAGGATTTCTCCTTGTCCTGTTCTGTTGGGTACTCTGTATTTTAGTTTACATACGAGTATTCGCAACAAAAAAAATTAAAAATACATTTTTTGACGTTTATCCGTAAAATTCTCAAATAAATCGCTTCTTAACATAAAACAGCTTGTAACATGTTAATTTAATTTAAATATCTTTTCTTTTTCTTTAATTTAATACTATTGTGTAATTTTAGATTAAAACCAAACATGTTAAACCACTGTGCTACATTTCAACCCCTTTGGGTCATTTTCAAGCTTTATACAAAAGTTTCATTCCCAGATAATATCCCATTATCACTCAGACATATTATCACCCAGACTCAAATTCTTACGAGAATTTTAGATGAAATTTTTAAAATAAAATAAATGAATTGTGTGTAAAATGTTAACTAGAAATGTGATTAAGTTAATTAATGCTTGGAATTAATAAAACTTTTGTATAAAGCTTGAAAATGACCCAAAGGGGTTGAAATATAGCAGAGTAGTTTAACATGTTTGGTTTTAATATGTAAACTATAAAACAGAGTACCCAACAGACCAGGACAAGGAGAAATCCTCAGTTTACAAATATACATATATAGAGGGTAACATACTACTAAAGAAATATTTCCTTAATTTTATTTTATAAATTTAAAAATTATAGAGAAGGGAAATAAATAGCAACCAGTTTTATGATTTTCTTAAATTTATAAAAAAATAATCATTTTGAAATTCCCATCTATTAAGGCTTTTTTGGTATTTCCAATGATTTATTTTTATTTGGTTTTTACCAGATTGGTTGCGAATAACAAAGCAAAAAACACTAGCTGGCAAGAATCACAAGAACGTTTTATTTAAAAAAAAAAAAAAAAAAAAAAAAAATATATATATATATATATATATATATATATATATATATATATATATATATATATATATATATATATATATATTTAAATCTATTTAATTAAAAAATGATCTCTCTTTTTTTTGGATTGTATTTTCAATTTAATTTAGTCAAAAATTATTTTAGATTTTTTCTGGCTTTATTTTTAATTATTATTATTTTTTATTATCTCTAGTGGTTTTTATAATATTTATATTTAAAGCCATTGGTTTATTTTAACCTTAGCGTTGTAATCATGTAAAATATATTTTATTTAATCTTGAAGGAACTAATGAGGAGTTAACGATCTTTTGATGAGTTCTTTAATTTATTCATATTGGGTAGTATTTCATTTTGTGTACCTAATACAAAAAGGATTCTATTTATTTATTTGTTTAAATTTACTTTTTATTTTATTTTAATTTTCTCATTAAGTATTAATTTTTTGGGGTTTGTTATTATTATTATTTTTTTTTTTTTTCTATTTTATAATTATACATTAGGATATTACAAATTCGTAATGTTTAATCATTTTTTTCATCTGTTGAGCCAACAAATAATTTATAAAATAAATAAATAAGAATATAGCGTTATAAGAATGTGGTTTGTGCCGCTTCAAATTTTAGCTTTATGCAAGAGGGCTTGCTTGTACCAAGTTTTTAATATTCAACACAGTAGACTTGTAGTCCAGGACTTAGTAATAATGTATGCAAATTCAGACACAGAGAAAGTAAAGTCATTTCTTTGTACGAGAGCTTGAATTATGAAACGGAATAGATGCAGCAAAGTCCTTTAAGGATACCGCACTCTCTCCTCAAATTAGTATCTGCTAAATTTGCGGTAAGTAAATGAATTTAGTTTTATTTTGTATTATATATAAACTTGAAGAGTTTTTAGACGCCAATTACAGACTAAATAATAACGGTCAGTATTACAGTCTATAATAACAGTATAAATCACAGTCTACATAATAACAGACTATAATATTACAGGTTATAATAACCTAGTCAAAATTACAGTCTATAATAACAGTCTTGATTACAGTGTAAACTGAGTCGAATTTATGAGTCTCTGAGTCTAAAGTGAGTCGTTAAACACAGTCGAGTTATTTAGTGTTACTATATAGGCGAGGATTTATTAGTATTTAAACGTAAAGTGGAAAATGCAATAAAATTAATTCATCAACTGTTTTTCATATCCTACATTTCACATATTATATTATAAACATAATGAGAGGGTATGTTAGCAAGACAGTGTCAAATAAAGCACACTGAGAAGGTTTATGCTAACGTTTCGCTAAATTTATTAGCATCATCTAAAATTATTAGCAGCAAGAAAAAAAGTATAAAATAAAAATTAAAAGATAAAAAGAACTTTCTGTCATAAATAATAAATTTGAAATCCGTCAAAATGAATATTGTAAATATGGGATATGTTAAAACTAATAAAATAACTTGCAAATTTTTTCCGAACTAACTTTCTATACAGTAAAATTTGCTGAAAACTAATTAAATTCTGCTGAAAGATGGCTAAAAGTATTAAAATAATGCATTGTCATCGTGTTCTGAGCTATTCTAAAAGTTTCAAATGTCTAGCTACTCGAAAAGTTAGTTAAAAATCGATTGCAAGATTTGTACTGGACAAAGAAACAAACAAACAAGAAAGCAAGCTAATAAAAACGTAGTAAAAATATTTATTTATGCACCTAGAGAGTAAAGTAAGCCATTATTCCCTGAGCGAAAAAGTTGGTTCTTGAGGTGAAGCCAAAGCAACCATGGTCCCTAAATCCCGAGTTAAAAATCGATTGCAAGATTTTTACTGGACAAACAAACAAGAAAGCAAGCTAATAAAAACATAGTCAAATAATATAAAAAGGTCGAGGTTGACTCTACGACATGTTATTAAGGAACCACCTTAATTATTATTATTTATTATACATGTAATAAAGTTATACTTTTAGAGGCCATTTTATAAAGTTTTATATAAATAAAATAAAAAATACATTTAAAACAAAAGGAAGAATAAATTGGATTAACTTGAGTATTATGCTTAATAAATTCATACATAATACTGTTAAATAATTAATATACATATATGTACATGTATAAAATTGTTGCCATTTACCTGGATTGTGTCTTTTGACCTTGGAAATATACTTAAAGTTTTTATAATTAAATCTATATATTGCAAAATATTAAAATGAGTATAATTACTTATATATTTAGTTCTTCCTTTTTACTGGTCTTATATTACTTTGCTTTGTAAGTTTCATCGCACATTTCCGTTTCCCCAATTTTGAACCACTTCCCGTGATTCAATCTTCCCCAAATTTTGCACATAGATACAACTAAGGTGAAGAATACAGAAACCAAAAATAAAAAAATAAAAAAAAAATGGCGTCAAATTTATTTGTTTTTCAAGTTTCATCGCACACCTATTACCCCAATTTTGAACCACTTACCGTCATTTAATCTTCCCTAAATTTTGCACATAGATACAACTAAGGTGAAGAATACAGAAACTCAAAAAAAAAAAAAAAAAAAAAAAAATGGCGTCAAATTTATTTGCTTTTCAAGTTTCATCGCACACCTATTACCCCAATGTTGAACCACTTACCTTCATTCAATCTTCCCCAAATTTTGCACATAGATACAACTAAGGTAAACAATACGAAAAAAAAAAAAAAAAAATGAAAATAAGACCAGTTTTGAAAAATTGCATTTTTATATTAATTATTAATTTATTAAATATAACACAAGTTTTATTTCTCTATTTTTTTATTTATTTTTTATTAATATGACATGAAAGGTCCTTTCTGTAATTAGCGCAAGAAATTAATATTTTGTCGATTAAAAGTCATTAAAGAATAATAATTATAAGAGCATTCATATCCATGGAGATAATATTCGTGTCAATTTTTCATTTCGTGCGATACTTAAATTATTTATTACTTTTAAAACTTTATCAAGTATATTATTCATTTAACTGTCAAATGTGAATCGATAAGTCATGACTTGAAAATTAACCAAAACAAGCATGAATTATTAAAAATGCCCTATTTTATTTAATTAAGGTAGGTCGCAAGCTTTTTAATTTTATTATATCATTCTTTATTTTTTTTTAAAAACTTAAAATTATATTGGACAATTATTATATTATAATATTGTGTTGTTGTTTTGAAAATCTTAGTATTTATAATATTAGGGAATAAGTATTTAATTAATTTATTATTTAATCATATTACAAAACAATTGTTATACATATTTCAATTTTATTATACAAATACTTGAATATAAATATATATATATTTATATAAGTATATATATATATATATATATATATATATATATATATATATATATATATATATATATATATATATATATATATATATATTATATATATATATATATATATATATATATATATATATATATTACAGCATAAAAATTAGGTATTAAAAAAATACAGGTAGAATTTATAATTACATATATAAATGCAATTTAATATTATAAAGGCAGACTATGTTTTGTTTATTATATAACACCATTTATGTTCGAAAAATCAAAGAGCCTCCTAGTAAGAAGACCTTGAAAAAGGAGGCCAAATATAGATATATATGCATTGAACATAGCATATTTACTTTGATATAAAATGATTAATGTCATTTTATTGTTTTAAATTTAGATTATAATATATGTATGTATTTTTAAAAAAGCAAAATCAGCTTTAATGAAGGTTATAGTTATAAAATGCTACATAAAACAGAATTCATTAACATAACACAATAGCAACATAAAAATACCCATATTAAAGAACAAACTATGTATTATTATTTTTTTTTTTATTTTATTAATTATTATTAATTACCTATTATTATTGGTCACTACTTGCAGAAAGGAATGCTGAAGAATAGCAGTATCCAGTCAAGTTTGAGTCTACTAGCAGTGACAAATGTATACAATTTAATGCTATTTTTAATATATTATATATATACAGGGTGGTCCAAAAGTCTCCCCCCCCCCACCCTCTTAACTTTTGGATGGTTTGAGATAAATTATTGAAACTTGGGGGATCTACCATGCAAAGGAAAGTTTGTTTTCATGCAATCACCCTCTAGGGGCAACCTCCAACTTTGCCCCAGGCCACCCAACTTCAAAATTTCAATTTGGAGTGTATTTTTTTGATAGCATATTTGGATTCTACTGTGAAAAATAATAAACTTTTACTGGAAACAATTTTTTCTATTTCCAATATTTTGCCCCATACAGGGGGGCAAAAATAGCAAAATAACCCTTCCGAAATAGTAAAAAAATAACACTTTAAATCGTTATAAATTCTAAACAGTTTAAAATAAAGTAAAATTGTTTCAAAGTAAATTGTTGAAATAGAAAAAATTGTTTCAAGTAAAAGTTTATTATTTTTCACCGTAGAATTCAAATATGCTATCAAAAATATACACTCCAATTTGAAATTTTGAAGTTGGGTGGCCTGGGGGCAAAGTGGGTGGTTGCCCCTAGTGGGAGATTGCATGAAAATAAACTTCCCTTTGCATGGTAGAGATACCCCAAGTTTCATTAATCTATCTCAAACCGTTCAAAAGTTAAGAGGGGGGGGGGAGACTTTTGGACCACCCTGTATATATATATATATATATATATATATATATATATATATATATATATATATATATATATATATATATAAAATGGAAAATCATTATATATATATATATATATATATATATATATACTGGTGATGCGGTGCATTAAGAACTCGTGAAGAGAAAAAAAAGTCGGCCATATTTTATTCAATATGGCAACCAGAAAATATTGTTCAGGAAAAACTTATCAATTATTACAGAAATAATTTATATAACTTACTGAAATAAATAATTGGAAATGAAGAAGTATATGAGTTATATTATAGTATAAATGATATGAGTTATTAATATAAATGATATTACACTCATTAGTAGAGTACTTCTTTAGATTGTTACTCCCCTATATTTATTTAGAATATAAATGACTTTGACTAAATAACTATTAAGACAAAGGGATGTTTAGTCCAATGCACTTTGGGACAAAGGAATATCACACTTCTGTTTTTATAAGGGGAGTAACAGTATAAAGAAGAACATTCCATACACCTTCTTTAGATTGTTACTCCCCTCTGTTTTTATATAAGAGGAGTAACAATCTAAAGAAGTGCCCAGTAGTTAACTTAAGGAATAGTATATGATCAACCATTCTTACACCTAGAAGCATTTGTGATTTGTTCTAAATTCACTTTTCTTGTTAGGAGCATTTTTTTAATCGAAGGTCTTTATGGTTTGCAAGACATGATTCTCTTTACCAGGCGGTAAATCGTGAATTAGACGCGGGTTTCACCTTCACTTGCATGACTAAAGCCTTACTTGTAGAGAGGGTAAGTGAAATTCAGGACATTATCCTCTATACGAACCAGTCGAGCTTTGTTCCTTGTCTTGTTTTTCTGTAATCTTTTATCTCATTTGGTAATTTTATATCTTTGGTTTATGCATCTATAGATTTGTACTGGTTTCTTAATAAATAATAGGGAAAACCTCAAAATGAACTATTAAATGTAAATTTAATAGTTATATAAGGCCCAAACAGAAAGTTTGTGAACAGAATTTTTTTTAATTAAGAGAAAGGGTCAAACTGAAAAACATGAGGCGGTTTAAAGAAAAAAACGGCGGGGCCTTACTCCAACGTAATTTTTTGACTAAGGGATATAAACTCTCCTTTGAACAAATAAAATCATACATATATAATCTCTCAAATGTTTAAATCATACGGATGTACTGTTTGACAAAGGGATATTGTCTCTCAATTGTATAAATAAGCTAAGTTGTGCCGCCAAGCGATTCTCGACCGTATCATCTTCTTCAGTTCAGCCAAGAGAAAGTATAACAGTGCGATATAAGTTTGTGATGGCGCGAGATTCGCTTTTTATGTATTTACACGTTTTGAGGTCCGTTGAGTCAAAATGTGATTTTTAAAAAATGTCTGTCTGTCATCTGTGCAGACGAGTGTAGTCTAAAGTCTACTGGGCCGATTTTGACGAAATTTGGTATACATACATGTTCAGAACAAGCATAACCCGAGGCGCAACCGAGAAATGAATTGTAGCTCCAAATTTGCGGGCACTACCACCCAAAAACTTTGAAAAACATGAAAAAATAATATTTCTCGAAAACAGTTCCGACAATTTTGATTTAAAACATTCTTAAATATATAGTCCATTTAAATACGAATCTAACGATATAATCCGTTTTCCCGGGAAAAATCTAGTTCCTGAGAAAATAACTTTAAATGCGGACGGGAAGAAGGCGAGAAAGAGGCGCGGAGAAGAGGCTGGGTTCGATTCCCCGGCGAGATGTTATTTTTATGCTATATTTTGATAAAATTTTCAATAATAATTAAATGTACCATGTACCTACGAAAACTAATAAATGAAAAACACTTTTTTAGTGATATTTTACTTTGATTATCAATTTGATTCATATTTTGTTGCCGTGTCCCCTTTAATTTTCAATGCTGTTATCTATTAATTGTTTCTTCAAGGGTGTGTTATTAAGAAATCAATAAATTAATAAATACATTTTTTGCGTTATTTCGTCCCCCATTAAGAACACTTTCAAGCAATGTACTTATTTATGTTTATCCATTATTTAAAATTGTCTGCTCATCAACTGAAGAAAATAATATTTTACTAACACTTCTTATTATCGCCATTTGAAAATCCATAATACAGAAGAACCTCGATAAGAAGTGTCTCAAGGGGATTAGGGAAACAGTCTTGTTATCGAGGTGCTCTTTTTGTTGAGGGTCGTGTTATCAAGGTTATTTATGTTATCAGTCGTGTTATCGAGGTTAATGGGAGGGGTTTTCAAGTCTAGACTTGTTCAAGGTCGGCCCATTCCTGTATAGAGTCGTGTTATAGAGGTTGACTTCTCAAAACTACTTGTTATAGAGGTTCTGAGTTCTGTTGTGAATTGGAAAAAAAATCCGTGTTATAGATGTTGTTTGGATAATAATAGTCGCGTTATAGAGGTTAATTTAACATTATGTGTTATGGCAATCTCAAGGGGATTTGAAAATTGCACTTGTAATTGAGGTTGTCGATTTATTGAGGGTCGTGTAAGTGAGGTTTTACTGTATAAATTATTGTAATATGTACAACCATACACAAAATACAAAGTCAAAGAAAGAGATTGACCTATGATTCTCTATTTGAATTTGATTCTAACAGTATTTTATTATAACTTGTTGTAACTTATTCACATTGAATACAATTTACAAAATTAAAGTTGATAATTTTATTTAAAAAATTATGTAGAATCCAAACTAGAGTTAGGAATTCATTTACAATTCCTTGGAGGACGTAGAGTAGCGTCCTCCGAGGAATTATAAGGAAATAAAAGTCCAAGTTTAGAAGTGGCATTGTCTGTAGCATGTATGCTTTCACTTTTGGACCTTATAGCATCCTTGAACGTTGATCAGGCTGAAATTTAGCAATCTTATATCTCGAGATTGCACATAATGTCCAAGATAGGAGCTTAAAGTGTCGACCTAGATTGACTCTCCACGTCGCTTTGCTGTAATTATTAACATTTTATCTCTCAAAATTCTGAATTTTATATCTAGAATTAATACAACCTATAAACTTTTATTTTGTTTTTGCTTCCGAGTTTACCGAAGGTAACGGAAGCTTAATCATTCTGATGAACGAAAATATTTTATGTCTCCGATTTCAAAAATTCCAAGACAGAAATCCGTTTCAGACATCAGGGAACATTTTTGGTTCCGTATCTGTCTGTCTGTCTGTCGCTCAAGTTTTACGAACCAACATATTATCTTATAGTATTTACCTACATTATCGTCTTTTATAGTAATACATCCTATATTATTAAATATATATTTCTACTACTTTGATAACTATGTTGTACTTTACTCCAAGGGAGAGAATCTTTACGATATTAGTTGGCAAATCTATTTATGCACCTAGGGAGTAAAGTAAGCCATTATTCCATGAGCGAATAAGTTGGTTCTTGAGGCGAAGCCGAAGAAACCATGGTCCCTAAATCCCGAAAATACACATTTTCATCCATTGCACAGTTTTTATTTATTATTTTAATAAATGACAACAATTGCTAGCACTTTTAATAGCAGATATAAGAGATTCAATATTAAAAACAAATAAGAATCGCTATTAAACTCAAATAGAAGGTTATTTAAATGCAGGTTTTAAAATGATAAACAAGGTCGAAAAAGCAGTGTCGCCAACCTGATTTCAACAACTTCACTGCATTAGCATTATATTCTCTACTATGAATAAAATAATTAAGTTGGGAATCCTTCTTTTTCTCCCTACTTTTTGAGTTCAGGGAAGAAAAGACTTACTTTAGACCTTCTAAACTAATCCAAAATCATAACTTTTTCTCCCTACTGGAGATAATAGTATATTGAGGCTGTGAAGTGAGTTTTTTCTTTAGCATATGCTATTTTTTTCGAGGTAGCAGACAATGAAAAAAATTAAATATTAATCAATAATCAATATAATAATAACAAATATTAGTACATACGTAAGATTTAAAAAAAAAGAAACCCCCTGCGTGGGAGTGTATTTTTCACTGTCTGTTTTCCGTAGTAAATAATAATTATAATTTGATTTAAATTAAAATTTAAACTTTCCGTAGTATGAAAACTACCAAAAACTTAAAATTGAAAAAAGAAACCTTAAAAAGAGGTTACACTATGAGTAAAAGATAAATAAAACGCATTGACATCTAGCGGATTTTAATCGTACTAAGAAGCTACCTACAAAGATTGCAGCGCTAAATCGGAAGTTTTGACAACTACCCGCCGGAAAATAAAATAAAGTGAAATAAAATAAAAATAAAGTGCTGGTAGTTAACTAAAGAAAATTTTTTTACGTCCTAGGACGTAAAAAAAAATTTCTTTACTGAAAAGATTTTAGTAGTTAGTTTTAGTTTTAAAAGTATAGTGAAAAGATTTTGTAAGTCCACGTAATGAAAAAATGTATTTTAGCTATGTTTTTTAGGCTCTAAAGTTACTATTTCATAGCCTACCACGGAAAAATTATATTTTTATTCTAGGTTTGTCTTATTTAACTTTGAAGAATAGAAAAATATATAAGTGCTTTATAGATGTCTTCTAATGATACCAATCAAAAGAAGGTAAGAAATCAGTGAAATAATCATTGCTGAAACTTAATCATGTCAATTGTCAATGGATTTATTAAGTATAGTTCATTGTTATATCACAAGCAAACGTTCAAAAGCTTAAATTATCCCTTCAGAGCGCAGTAGTTAAACAAACGAATCGGTTACGTTTATAATCTGACTGAGTATAAACGAAATGTAATTAATTTAGCTGATGTATGGATAACCGTATATTATAAACAACTACTCAATGATTATACATATAAGTGGGTATAAATTCAATTTTGCAAGGTTTTAAAGATTTTAACTAACGCATAGTTAGGTATTTTTTCAAGAGAATAATCCACCGAATCCATTACTATAAAAAATGATATAAGAAATAATTCTTGCTAATCATAAAGGTATCTTGAAATGCATATAGGTAACAGGTTAATTAGTTAGCTGTCTAGAAGTTATAATGCGTCACGTTATGCATCTTTGAATGATGATTTCTGTACAAAAAAAAAACACAACTGGAAATGTTTTTATGTCTGTGTTATATCAGGTCGTAAAACATATCCTTAACTAGTGTCGCACTCTACTTCTTCTTCTCTTTAATCAAACTATAATTTCCTTTTGTTTGGCCAACTTTTATCTCCTTTACTTATTTAACCTTCCCTAATATACTTTATATTTAGTATTAGAAATCTTTAAACGCTATACTAAAATTAGGTTAAACATTGAATTCTGAAATAAATTATTGAAAAAGAAAAAAATAATTTTAGTTATAGTAAATCTCCTTTTTGGTGTTTATAGGGCTTAAGCTATCACTGTGATATATATTTAGGTAATATTTCGCCTCCTCTTGAGGCATTTTTAGAACTAAAAGAAGATTTATATACGATGCATGATTAAATATGAATTTGTAGAAAGATTATAATTACATAATGTGACAAGATTGCATGTACAGATAGAGTTACTTGCCGAACCCGTGCCATCAGTTACATATAATATGTATGCACAGCATACCTATAACATATACAATATACATACTATGCAAGTATTGCATTCATAAGGCCTTTTGCAGACCCAAGCTGGCTTGCTGTTCCTCGCAATATTATAACGTAGTCGCCGCTTAATGTTATCAACCATTCAGTGTGATCAGAATTACTTGTAAGGCTTCATTCACACTACAGATTCCGGAACGCGATTCACGAATGCAAGATTCTAATGATACCAAGCGGCTTATATATTGTGCTTTTGTCCATTCAGACTACGATTCCGGTATGCGATTCGTATGAGATTCTCAAATCGAGTATCCCGTCCCCGTAAGCCGCCTCGAATCTTTTTAGAATTCTTCTTAGAAGAATTCTAGGAAGAAAATAAATTTTTCTCACAGAAGTTAAGTTAATACTATTATCAGCTACTATTTATTACAGCTAATTTTACTACAAAATAACTAACAATGTCATAGTTACTACTAATAGATTTTTTAGATTCATATTTCAAATAAAACCACAGTAAGAGCCCTAAAACGATGACTTAGTCTTTAAAAGTATGGGACATGAGTTTATTAAAACAGAAAATACCACAGAGAGAATCTTTTAGGTTCTCGAGATCTCTATCTCCATTAGCAAGATAATTCTTTAGGTTCTCGAGATCTCTATCTCCATTAGCGAGATAATCCTTAAGGTTCTCGAGATCTCTATCTCCATTAGCGAGATAATCCTTTTAGGTTCTCGAGATCTCTATCTCCATTAGCGAGATAATCCTTTAGGTTCTCGAGATCTCTATCTCCATTAGCGAGATAATCCTTTTAGGTTCTCGAGATCTCTATCTCCATTAGCGAGATAATCCTTTAGGTTCTCGAGATCTCTATCTCCATTAGCGAGATAATCCTTTAGGTTCTCGAGATCTCTATCTCCATTAGCGAGATAATCCTTTAGGTTCTCGAGATCTCTATCTCCATTAGCGAGA
Source organism: Gerris lacustris (assembly GCA_951217055.1). NCBI lineage: Eukaryota > Metazoa > Arthropoda > Insecta > Hemiptera > Gerridae > Gerris > Gerris lacustris. The sequence continues at coordinate 72,893,749 of OX578281.1, read as the reverse complement.
TAATCCTTTTAGGTTCTCGAGATCTCTATCTCCATTAGCAAGATAATCCTTTTAGGTTCTCGAGATCTCTATCTCCATTAGCGAGATAATCCTTTAGGTTCTCGAGATCTCTATCTCCATTAGCGAGATAATCCTTTTAGGTTCTCGAGATCTCTATCTCCATTAGCGAGATAATCCTTTAGGTTCTCGAGATCTCTATCTCCATTAGCGAGATAATCCTTTAGGTTCTCGAGATCTCTATCTCCATTAGCGAGATAATCCTTTTAGGTTCTCGAGATCTCTATCTCCATTAGCAAGATAATCCTTTTAGGTTCTCGAGATCTCTATCTCCATTAGCGAGATAATCCTTTAGGTTCTCGAGATCTCTATCTCCATTAGCGAGATAATCCTTTTAGGTTCTCGAGATCTCTATCTCCATTAGCGAGATAATCCTTTAGGTTCTCGAGATCTCTATCTCCATTAGCGAGATAATCCTTTAGGTTCTCGAGATCTCTATCTCCATTAGCGAGATAATCCTTTTAGGTTCTCGAGATCTCTATGAGGATCTATCTTTAGAATACCTGCTTCTTTTGTTTGTTTTTAACTTTATTTAGTGCAGTCGTAGGTGTATCCCAACGGAAAAACATTTTTGAATGATAATTAATAAACAGTCGAGTTGAAACCTCTTTTCATTTTCAGTTGAGTGTTTTTTCCTTAATGAGTTTGAAATACGACATCGTCACGGGCACTAAATACTTGACAGACGACCCATTAACCCAATCACTCACTCCTCTAAAAAATGTACCACGTTCAACCATCAAGCGTTACTTTATTGTTTTGTTTTATATTAATGATGTCATTTGTTTTTCACAATTCTTCATTTTTTTCTTCAGTTTTTCACGGTTCTTAATTTTGTGAATATATCAAATTGAAATATAAGATAATTTAGTATAATTTGTTTTATATAATATATTTAGTATATTAGGGAATTTTAATACTAATAAAAATTTGATAGTTAAATAAAGGCTATTTTTTTAATCTGTCTAATTTTTATTTTTTACTGGAATAAAAATATAAATTTAGCAATATTTAATGTTGGAAGGCGGTTAAAATTAATCTGGGGCTATCTGCGGGCTACTTTCCACAATCAATTTCAAATTTCTTAAAAGTCAGTTGAGTACTTTTGAAGATATAGATGTAAGTAAATTTATGTGGAAAATAAACAAATGGGCGTAGAAGGTTGAAACTTATATATGGGCGAGATGTCGAAAAACCTAAAGGATAATTTTGATTAATCTTGTTCATGGACCAAATTATGACATTCCATCCGAATTTCAAGTTTTCAAAATATATTATTGTATCTTCAGAGCGATCACATACTAGAAGCTAAAAACCACGAAAAATGTTTGTGCCGGATGGTTATAGTCATGTTATAGTTGTAGTGAACAACAACAGGTAATAATAATAGTTTTTATTTACCGTATCAAGTTTTAAGTTTTTGTTTCTTTTTCTTTAGCAAATTTTCATTGGAATAATTTACTAATGTGCCTATAGTAAACACATTATACTTTTTAACTCTGACAGCTTGGGAAAATCGAGAAAAAAAAATGGGAGGAGAGTGAATGTGAGATTTTGGCGGGTAATAGATCATTGCCCGACATATTACCCGCCAAAATCTCAAGCTCTCATTCACTCTCCTCCCATTTTTTTTCTCGATTTTCCTAAGCTGTCAGAGTTAAATGTATAATGTGATTACTATAGTGCCATATTTTTTTTTTTATTTTTTTTTTTTTTTAATAAAAAGAAACATTGTTTTTATCACAATTTTTTCACGCCCTTTCAAGAAAATAGTGAGAAAGAGAGCTCGTATTTCATTAATTTTTGATTGCAAAAAGACGTAAAAACCCTAAAAACGTTAGTGTGAACACAGACACCTCGAAAAAGAAAAAAAAATAGCTTTATTTAGCTGGAATTCAGTATTAAATTGTGAATATAATATATATATACATACATATATATATTGATGTAGAAGAGTACTGTAATTCATGTTAAAAAATCAAAACAATTTTTACTGATGTAAAAAACGGGAGAAAATTAAATAAATTTAAATGGCAGTCTATTTTTCCTTAATTTTATTTTTTTTATAACAATAAAGGGAATAATGTACCTTTCAAGAAATTTATTTAGGTTTGCTGTTTTGTTGATTTCAAAGTTTTTTAATTTTATACTCCGGGGTGCAACGAGTAGTGTATTTTAAAAGTAATGTGTAGTACATATTTTTCTTAAAGAAATACAGGGTGGAGTACGGCAGACGTATGAATTTGAAAATGTAATAAAACACAGAATGTTACAAAATAATTTTTTTTGTAAATTTTTTCCTGATTAAATAACATGGGAAATTTAAATTTACCTAGATTTAAACAAAGTATCGGATAAGTGGTTCCCCTCACATTCCAAACACTGATTAAGCTTTTTTTTTAAGTTTTTGTGCACTCTTTCGAACATTTCCACAGGAATTTTGGCAATTTTGGCTCGCAATGTTGTTCTTGAGGGCTTCCAGGGTTCAGGGACGATCGCTGTACACCAAGGATTTAAGATATCCCCACAGAAAAAAAAAAAACAAGGAGCCAAATCAGGTAATCTTGCTGGCCAGTTTAAATCGCCTCTTAAGGAGATGAGACCCCCGGGAAATCTATCTTGCAAAAAGTTTACGCAAACCCTTGCTGTGTGGGCTGTGGCCCTGTCCTGCTGAAACGTGGAACATAAACTTCCCGTCCCCCTCTTTCAAACGACCCTACTCTCCACCGTCTAGGACCAATAGGAAGGGAGCAATCCCCTCTTCAAATTCATACGTCTGCCACGCTCCACCCTGTATAATAAATTATCAGTCCTATTGAATATTGAAGCTTATTCAGCTAAATTAAACTATCAAAATACTTTATTTAAACAAATAACAGTTTCATTAACCCTTGTCCACACTAGTAGACATGTTGCGCGATTTTGGTCTCAGAGACAATGTCTAGCGATTTGTCTATAGACATCGGCTAGACATTCGGCGTCTACGGTCTCGTTGCTAGACCAAAATCGCATGTCTATATGGTTTTCTATTCTGAATGGTAGACATGGTGCAACGTTAGGCATGTTGCGCAACGTGTCTACAAGTGTGGAAGCTAGACCTAGACCATAGACGACGAGATGTCTATAGACACGTTGCGAGACATTTCTGTAGACGGTCTATGAGACCGCCTACAGAAATGTCTCTCAACATGTCTACTGGTGTGGACTAGGCTTTAGAGTTCTTAATTATAAGTCTTAGCCCAAGCAGAGTTCAAAATTTTTTTAAGAAAAATTTAATATTTTCCAGACTGATTCCTGTTATTTGGTTTCTGGCTGTAAATGTGTATTTCTGGTCGCAAGTTTATGTACAAATTAAAAGAATTAATATTACTTCCACTCTTCAGTTCCAAGTCTTGGGAAATGAACAATTAATTCCCTTTTCTTTTTACCTATAATTACTTAAATTCTACTTATGTTACCTTTATACAGAAAAAAAATGTACTATTGTAATTTATTTATTAATTGCTATTATACAGAAAAAAAACTACTAAACAGTATCGCATACAACGTTCACGAGTTATAAGTTATAACCTTCTCTTGTTGACGAGGTTCAAATTGTAACCTTCCGGCGCAAAAATTTTCGTGGTATTTAGCTTCTAGTGATCACATAGCTTCCGTTACCTTCGGCAAGCTGGCCAGTAAAATGTTGAAGTAAAAAAACTGATGCATAATATTAATTTATATTTTAATTTCTAAATAATATTTGATTTATTATTCATTCTATTTTTTTCATTCTCTCTGTTCCAGGTAGTTATTGAGAATTCCTATTTTAGAACCTCAACATCAGCAATAGCTTTATTGTACAGATAAAGTGAAGAAAGATGTGCACTTCCAAAAGTAAGATCTAGAAATGTATCTTTAAAAAAACCTGTAACAATAGTTTGCTGTTACTGCAATAAATCTCTTGAATATCCGCTAAATATATATATAGGCAATCATCTGTCAAAATAATTCCTACAGTTTAAAACTGTGTGTAGTTAATTATTTTTGAATTACGTAACTTTTCATTGGATAGATAAATAATATAAATCTAGGAGATGTATATATATACCTATATTTTTTTCGTATATATCAATTATATTTTTAATGATCTTTTGCTAAGAAGGATTTTTTTTTATCCATCATCTTAGGATTATTTTTACCTGCGAGATAATGTCGGAAGAATATTCCATGGCCTTTGTTTCTTTTGACAACAGATTAGTTCGTTTAAATTCGTTTTCTCAGATAAGACCCTGTCTGTGAGATGTCAGATTAAAGCACATTTTTTTCTATTTTGAGTTGACTGAAAACACTAATTAATTGTTAAAAAATAGAAAAATTTGCAAAAATTGTATAGTTTACGATTGCTAAGTTTATTTCTAATTATATATACAGTAGCTACGTTTACATGGTGTATTGAAATCGATCTGAATACGATATGTTTCCATGTAAACGCACCGTATTTAATCTGGTTCATCTTAAGGTCGATACACCAAAAGTTTAGTACTTTGTCGTATCGAATACACCTTTAGTTTCGTCTAAACACCTTACTGCATTAAGATCGTATTAACGCATGCGCAGTTCTATGTTTTTCCTCTGGGTAACCTGAAACATCGACCGTTTACAAACATAAATCTTTTTTAACAGCCATCATAATTATAATGTGTCAAAATCAGCTGTTTTCTAATGACGTCAGAACTTTAACCAAATATTTTCAAATACCAACTCAATACGGTAACATGTAATTGTTAACGAAATCAGTTGAATGCCGTTAACGTATTGAGACCATTTTAAATACCCTACATAAACGTAGCTAGTGGTTACTTAATCAATTTAGCAAACCTTTCACAAATTTGATTAAAAATCTCCAATCCTTTACGAAGTATCAAAAATTAAAAAAAGGCTCAAAATAACATTATTAGCTCCGGTAAACAGAAATAATTTGTTGTTACTTATGCCAATAAACACACACACATGTTCAGAAAAAGCATACCCCGAGGCCAAATCGAGAAATGAAATATAGCTCCTAATTTTGGGTGCTACCTCCCTAAAAACTCTGGAAAAAAAATATTTCTCGAAAACGGTTCCGACAATTTTGATTGAAAAATTCTAAAATGTAGTCCATTTAAATATGTATCTAACGATATAAGCCGTTTTCCCGGAAAAAAAGTCTAGTTCCTAAGAAAATAGCTTTAAACGCGGACTGAGAGAGGCCTGGTTCGATTCCCCGCCGAGGAGAAGTTATTTTTATGATATATTTTGATCAAAGGTTCAAAAATAATTTAAAGTACCTACCAAACTCGAAAACTAATAAATGGAAAACACTGGGCTAAGAAATTATGAACTCTTATATGAAAAAGTTTGTCTGAGTTGTCTTGGTCCGATTTTTTCGGTAGATCCCACTTTTTCTTTTGCCTCATTTTAATGGACTGTATTTATGTATAACAAGTTATTAACAAACCAGTGTTTCTTGGCTATTGTTTTAGCCTAAATTTGTTTTACGTAGTTAAACGGATTTATATTTACGTAATTCACTTGTCTTTTAGAGCAGCGTTTCCCAACCTTTTTGATGCCGCGACCCTATAAATGTCTCCTTAACATTTTCGAGACCCTCCTTAAATATAGTGTATTGCATATTGCATACCCTGCATGTATTGCAGGGATATGCATGGCCCCAAGAGCCTGAATTCTACTTAAATCATTACTGGATAAGAGAGGAGGGACTGTAGTCTGATATATTCTTTTAAAATACTGAGTACACAGATCATCTTAATACGGTTAATGGCATTGATTGATATGTTTATTTTTTTCTTGTCTGTTCTGAATTATATCAGTTTCGTATTACATAGAGCGATTAATTCCTGGACTTACGTTGGCGGGCCCGCACAAAGACCATTTGTCCGAATTTTATAGAAAAGAGATTAAAGCTTCTAGGAAGTTTTATTACTTCTTGTTGCAATACCCTTTATTTTTGTCAACCTTTCAAGTGTTCGTTTTTATCTTTTCTAATGAATTTGTCGATATAATTTTATTATTTTTACTTAAATAAATTAAATTTATATACTTATTTTAATTCTATTGAACTTATTTATGTATGGTTTTTGAAATTATTTTGTCATTATAGTTTTAAAGATTTTTCGCGGCCCTAAAATATTTTGTCGCGACCATAGGGTTGGGAAACGCTTTTTTAGACTATCATGAGTTCTTTAAAATGTCTTAGCATTACATTCAACTTATGGGGTTTGTTCTGTTATAAAGCTATTGAAATAAAAACTAATTATAAAGGAAACGTGAAGTCGAATACATTTATAATTCAATGAATTGCCAGTGGAATTTTAAGATTTCTTTCTTTTATTGTCCTAAGTCGCGACAAGTTTTAAAAGTGATAAGAGATAAGCTGCAGGAATAAAGAAACAATAGTAGGCGTAAAAGCAGTTTTTATCTACGATTGATACGAAATATAAACATTGTATCTCTGTTTAGATGCGTAGAAAGTGATTCTTTGCGTACTTGTACTTGTATTCATTGCGCATGCGCGTCTCATAGTTCTGAAGAATTCCTCTTCTTTACCATCCTAGGGGGGTAAAGAAGAGGAATTCGTCAGCTTTACGCACGATTTGCGAGTTTGTTTACATTTAACAAAACTAATTTGGTGTTCTTTTATTAAAGTAACTGTTTTTATCGAATTTTTAGTGAAAAACAATGAGTATATCAAGTGACTTTGACGAAAATGTGGAGAATAATACTCCTCCATAAATAATTAATTCGGCAAAAAATACAACTCAAGAATGCCATCTTTATCAAGAGAGAGATACGAACTTACATACAGCAATTTTATTTTTTTTCTGTATTTATTATTTTAATCTAACAATCGTAGATAAAGTACGGTACGCAACTCGTGGGATAACGGCATTTTGCATTGCTCGTGTGGTTTTACTACCCTCGCTGTCTCTCGGGTGCAAACTCCACCCTCGCTATTATTGATTGCCATATCGATGTTATAACTTTGACATGTGTCATTTATCTTGGAGTTGAGAATGTTTAAGAGTTAACTACGATAACAGTTAGTTCCCTTTCAAGTATAGAAATGTATAACAGACAATGACCAAGTTCCCGACAGACTGGAACTACCTAGTTTTCTAGATAAGGCTTTAGATACCGTTAGTCAGTCTGAAACAAATGACAGTGAGTAGGGTTTTGTCTATTAACACTTTGTTCTCTTCGTTTACGCTAATTCTTTATCTCTCTCGTAGATTATTCTCGTAGATTATAAAGAAATTTATATTTAAACATTATGCCAGGATTTCAATTCAAAGTTTCAATAAATGTACGATATCTGAAAGTAGTTTTCTATTTAAAGTTGGTACTTTTTTACCAGTATAAATAAAATAATAATAAACTACAGTTAACAAAAATAAATAAATAATTTGGGTGGGTAACGAAGTAAAAGAGTGCCTTAAAATTAGCATCCTAATAAATAAATTTAGTATAACATATTTTTATATGTTCATAAAAAATATGGTCACTTCTTTAGATTATTACTCCCTTATAAAAACAAAACACAGGGAGTAACAATCTAAAGAAGGTGTACGGAATGTTCTTCTTTAGACTGTTAATACTCCCATTATAAAAACAGAAGTGTGATGTTCCTTTGTCCAAATGTACATTGGAAATTCAAATTTTTAAGTTTTAAGTAGTATTCATACTTTTTACTTTAAATCAAATTATAATTATCATTAACTACGGGAGACGTAAAGAGAATTTTGTTTTTTAATTAAAAATTTGAATTTCTAATTGATTGTACTAGGTACAGGTACTAATTGAGTACTTTATAATTATAAGCGTTAATTCTCGGTGTAGTTCTATTGCCGTGAATATTGGCTTGCTAGACTTGTAGAAAAGATTGAAAGCTTGGATTCGGGAATTTGTATCGGTAACGACAGAGAAAGATCTCCAGTATAGCTCAGTTGGTAAGAGCGCCTGTAACAGATATATAGGAGGCCCGTGGTTCAAGTCCCGGTGCTGGGGTCTATTTTTCTCTGTATGTCTCTCGTAGTTAATGATAATTATAATTTGATTTAATGTACATTGGACTAAATATCCCATTTTCCTTATTGTCATCAAAGTCATTTATATTCTAAAACGACATAGGGGAGTAACAATCTAAAGAAGTACTAAACTTGATGTATTAAAGATTCTATTTTATATTATATTGTCAGCTTTAGACACCTCTCAATATGGAAATTGGAATAGGATGCCTTCTTTTAAAAGGCATTGCAAAAGTAATAGTTGTACCTTTTTTTTCATTTATAGTCTCTGCTTTGAGGAATTGGTGTAAATACTGTCGGAGAAATCTTGTTTTTATATTTTGTACTTGTCTGTATGTTTTACTTTTTTAAACTGGTTTGCTTTATTTATCTTTATTAACTGATCATGCAAGGAATGCAACAAACTGCAACGGTTCCGTGACTTAAAATCAACTGGGACGCGTCACTGTCAACGCACCTTACTAGAGAGCTTACCTGCAACCGGCTCTCTTTACTCTCTAACTAATCTTTATTATTATTTAAACAGAAATACGGTCTCTATTTAGAATTAAATAACTAGGCCAAATGCAAACCTTGTTACTTCCGTTCCAAATGTTTTTGAAACAATCATTTAACACATCTAACCGTACGGCGTACGCACTATATTATATAGAACATAAAATAATGCGCTTTCTTATCGTATAAAACCCATATTAGAACGAAATATTTTCAAATATATATATATCGTGTTTCCAATGTGGCGGCCATTACCCCTAAACGAACCAAATATGTGCATACCTAACATACTAAAGTATATATATATATGCACGCCTTGCTTCTCAAAAGTGCAACTTTTTATACATCATATTTTAGTTAAACAAAATAATATAGTTATTTATGCACCTAGGGATTAAAGTAAGCCATTATTCCCTGAGCGAAAAAGTTGGTTCTTGAGGCGAAGCCGAAGAAACCATGGTCCCTAAATCCCGAGGCGAAGCCGAGGGAATAACGCTAATTAGCTCCCGAGGCGCAACCGAGGGAGATATTTATCGCGAGGGGAATAATGGCATTTTACTCACGAGGTACATACAATATTTTATCTCCGGTAGGGAGGAAATACACATTTTCGTCCATTGCACAGTTTTTATTTATTATTTTAATAAGTAACAATAATTATTAGCACTTTTAATAGCAGATGTAAGAGATTCAAAATTAAAAGCAAATAAGAATTGGAATTAAACTCAAAAGAAGGTTATTTAGATTCAGGTTATAACAAAGATAAACATGGTCGAAAAACTTAGTGCCGCCAACCTGATTTCAACAACTTCATTACATTAGCCATACATTTTCTACTATTTATAAAATAATTAAGTTGCAATCTTTACTTTTTCGCCCTACTTTACTTTTTCGCCCTACTTTTACTTTTTTCCCTACTTTTTGAGTTCAGGGATGAAAAGACTTACTTTAATCCCTCTAAACTAATACAAAATCGTAACTTTTTCTCCCTACTGGAAGTAAAATCTATTTTTTCTTTAATTCTATTATTTCTATGAATTTTTATGAGCGAAGAAACCCTTTAAGTAACTTGTTGGCAAGTACTTGACGGACTTTTTTATTTTTCTCTTACTTGTCTCCCCTGTATAAAATAATACGCTTTCTTATTTTTCTGTCTCCCTTGTACAAGTTTGTCGAACTGATTTTTTACCTTGAGTGTTGTAGACATCTTTTCTTTTCTGTTATCAATTTAAAAATATTTTTACTTTTCCTCACCTATGTTAGGAAAAGTATTATTTTTTTTTGGGGGGGGGGGGGGGGGATTTCAACTGAATTACCCGTTTAGGGTATTTTTAAGACCTAGGAGGTTTTCAGCGTGGCATCTTCATGTGTGTATCTATGTATGTGTGTGTGATATCATTGTAGTGCCCAGTGTATTTAACCTAGAGAGTTGAAACTTGGCAAAAAAATCAGTCCTTACATCTAGTTGTGCCGCCCGGGAAATCAACATTTTCCGCCATCTTAAACCCAGTTTGCTGAGTCAGCAAACATTTTAAAAATTCGAAAAGCGTAAAAGATAGAGTTGAAATTTGGCACGATGTACGATGTACCTCTCTGTATGACAAACAAATCCACCAACTTTAATTTTGATATTGGCCGCCATTTTGAAGTTTTAATTTTGAATCTTTGACGGTTAGTAACACCGAAAGTATAAATATGTTTTTGACATACAGCATATCGTTGGAACCGGTAAAAAAATAAGGAACATATTTAGAAAACCCCGATGAGATTCCATTTATTAGTTCAAAAGTTAAAAGCTAACATAATAATTAATTAGTGCGATACTTTTGAAAAGCGTCATTAGTGAGGAAAAGCCTTTCCTGTTGAAAAACCTTTCAAAGTTCCGAGGTGCCCGTTATCCGATTTTTTTCTTTTACTTTAACCTTTTTACTTACATATTTCTTATTGTTGTATATATTGTTCAAGTATTGATTTACTAAAGGTCGACCAAGAAGTGATGGCATTTGGCAAAAACTGTTAACTTAGCTCCGTTAAAAATCGGAAATCCCGAGTATTGCCGAAGTTAATTACAGTCTGGTGCTAATATTTAACATTTTTTTAAATAAAAACAAAAGAGCAACATTGAGTTTTTTGGCTATCAAAATAATAACTGCATTTTTTACGTAAAGTCACATTGACAGTGTGTTTTATGACACTTTTTAATCAGTCTGTTAATTACATAATTTATTTCATAAAAATTACAAGATAAAAAGAACTTTTTATATACTACGTTTTTCTATTGACTAAATAAAAAAACTAAATAAAAAATAAAAATATTAAACTTGTCAAAATGAAGAATGTAAATATGGGACATGTCAAAACAAATAAAAAAAACTTGCGGATTTTTCCCGAACTAACTTTCCATACAACAAAATGTGCTGAAAACGAATTAAATTCTGCTGAAAGATGGCTAAAAGTGTTAAAATAATGTATTGTCATCGTGTTCTGAGCTATTCTGAAAGTTTCAAATGTCGATTGCCATATTTGTACCGGACAAACAAACAACAAAGCAAGCTAATAAAAACGTAGTAAAAAATCGACAGACTCGGAACTTGGAAGGTTTTGTTTACATTCAGAGAGTTAGGTTGTATAACCTACCGACAAACTTTCTTACATCGTATCCATATTTACAGCTGAGTGCTCTCTTTTATTAAAAACTAACTATACTAGAGACAAAAACAACAACACTAGAGCTGTACTCAGATTTCCATCACTTCATGATCCACCTTTAATGGAAATTTTATGAATTACTTTGTTCATTTTATTCTTAATCTAAATTAAATTATTATTATTGTCTGCTGACCTGTTTCTCACACCTAATTATGATTGCACAACTCGACCTTGTTCAGTGAATTTGATTTGTTTGTTTATCATTGAAGATGTGTTTTGCAAATATGCAAATATTTGTTATTCTGTCCTTGCTTGCCTTTCAATAGATTAATTATATTTTTCTTTTTTATTTATCATGAAAACTGTTTAAACTTTCTTATTCGCTCTCTCTTTTATTTATTAATATCTACGATTGATACGAAATATAAACATTATATCTCTGTTTAGATGCGTAGAAAGTGATTCTTTACGTACTTGTATTCATTGCGCATGCGCGTCTCATAGTTCTGAATAATTCCTCTTCTCTACCACGCTAGCGCGGTAAAGAAGAGGAATTCTTCAGCTTTACGCACGATTAGCGAGTTTGTTTACATTTAACAAAACTAATTTGCTGTTCTTTTATTAAAGTAACTGTATATATCGAGTTTTTAGTGAAAAACAATGAGTGAATCAAGTGACTTTGACGAAAATGTGGAGAATAATACTCCTCCAGAAATAATTAATTCGGCAAAAAATACAACTCAAGAATTAATGCCATCTTTATCAAGAGAGAGATACAAACTTACATACAGCAAGTTTATTTTCTTCTGTATTTATTATTTAAATCTAACAATCGTAGATAAAGTACGGTACGCATCTCGTGCGAAAACGGCATTTTGCATTGCTCGTGTGGTTTTACTACTCTCGCTGTCGCTCGGGTGCAAACTCCACACTCGCATGCAAAATGCTACTTTCCGCACTCGACGCGTAATGTACTAATATAGTTTATTTATATTATTACTAGCTGGATACCCGTGCTTCGCTACGGAGTGTTTTTAAATTTGATAAGTTTATAAACTACCAGTTAAGCATACAAATTATTTTACTATGCTAGAATATCTAGATTCTATCCCTCCTAGTTATATCCCCCTCCTCTTTGATAAGATCATTTGCTAATATCTTAAATTTACCCCCTCCTAAATGAAAATATGACAAAACTGTACACATAATGACAATTACTGTATTCTTAAAGAGCATTTCAACGATTATGCATCATGAAGATAAAGGGTATTCATTACTTGTACCCCGTACCCCTTTGAACCAAAAGTTATAGTTCAAAAATTCATGTAAACAGTTACCTTCCCCTTGCTTTGAAGGTCAAGTGTGCAAATTTTCATCGAGATCGGAATAAAACTGTAGATTTGTATAAAAGAACATGCATATGTACATGTACACACATATGTTGACTTTTATATACATATATAGATATAGATATAAATTTCCATTTTACCTCTCCCCCTTCAAAATGAAAATAAGACAAAACTGTACTTAATCTCTGTAGGCAGTGACCTTCACCTTGATTTGAAGTAAAAGTGTGTTAAATATTCATCAAATTAGGATAAAAGACATACCCTCATACGGATACACTTCTATTTAAATAAGATATAGCTATATTTTTTAATTATACCCCCACCCCCCCCCTTAAGTGAAAATATGATAAAACTGTACATAACCACAATTACTGTCCTCTTAAAGAGCTTTTCAACGATATGCATCATGAAGGATGTTCATTACTTTAACATTTGTACCCCGTACCCCTGTGTACCAAAATTAAAATTTTGAATATTCATGTAGACAGTGATTTTCCCCTTGCTTTGAAGGTCAAATGTGCAAATTTTTATCGAGATCGGACTAAAACTGTAGATTTGTATAAAGAACATGCACACATGTTGACTTTTATATATATATGGCCGCCACCTTGAATCAATATGCCCGATTGGTAAACTATTTATTAAAAGTTACTAATTTCATAAAAGGAAGCCAACTTCTGAATTTCAAGGTTCTAGTACAATTGGTTCCCGAGATATCGTCATGTCGAATTTTGTATATAAATGGCCGCCATCTTGAATCAAGATGGCGGAGTTTTAAAATATTTCTTAGCGAGCACCTAGGAGGTAAGAGGAACACACCTACAAAATTTCATGGTCGTAGGTCCAGTGGTTTCAGAGATATCGTGATGTGTCAGTCAGTCAGTCAGTCAGTCAGTGGTATTTGGATTTTATATATATAGATTCGTGCAATAAGTTATAACAGAGTTTCGTTAAAAGCTTTATATAGAGGAGGTATATACATATTTCAAATATGTATATATACGAATATTTTGTTTACCAGGCTGTGTCTCAGATGAATTTTTATCTGCCTACACATAAATCCAAATTTACTAATGTTTGGTTTTATATTTACGAAACTGTATTTCCGAGATTCCCTGGAATTCCCTGTAAGTCAGTGCTATTTCCAACGTCAGTATGTTTATGTTTATACTCTAAGTTTAGTATATATTGTCTATTACCTGTAGTTAAACCCTGACCACGTGCATACATTACACGAACCTAGTTGGTTAAACTATGTAGTTTTTATTATACGGGTGATTCCAATTTAAAGTGCTATTTTGGAACCTAAAATTGGACTTAGACTGAAAATTTTAACTTTTTTTAAAAAAAAAAATCAGGAAAAATTATGGAATGTCCTCGGACTAATTTCAGATATATTGCAGCATGCGGGACAGATGGGAAATAATGTTTTAAATTTTTAGGCCGGAATTAAGTTTATTTAAAACATGGTGATTAAGTCACAGGAATTACACATTTTCGTGTACACTTGTTACATTTCACACTTTAAGAAAATATTTTGGTCAGTAGTTTAAAATAAAAATCCAATTTGTAATACTCCATTAAATAGCACTCTTACAAGCCTAAACAATGAACTATAACTTAACCTAAAAAGTTTTTGAAAATAGACTAATAACATGCACGGTAATTACGTTTAAAAGGGTACGTAACTGGAAGAGCAATCGGAATTAGCGCTAGCTCCCAACTAAAAGGGTTCAGCTCATCCCCTATCAACTGTTACAAGAAAACCAGTGTTGTGGCATTGCAAAAATCTCTCGCCACTTAAAATCTCCCTGCCTCAACCAGAGTAGGGGTCACATATATATAATGCCACGGTAATTACATTTTTTTAAAGGACAAACTTTAACTTGAAGTTCCGTTTAGTAATAATTTATTATTTTTAATAACTAACACATATTTTAATCCTGGTAGGACCCAAATTCAAAATTATCCAATAAGTTTTTGAATAAAATTATTAATCTATGAGCTAGAGTGAAGTGAATAAGAACAACTGACTTAAGGACAGCCACGGTTGTTATAAAATCGCCTTTTGAAAATTTTTGTAGCGATTAAAATTAAGCGGGGCATTATTTTTTTGCTTGGTTGTAGTTCTCTAAGCTTAACTGAGTTACCATGAAGAAAAGTCCTGTCAATTATCAATTATGTGAAAAACGCTCCAGTTATTCTTCTATAGGACATGAAAATTGCACTTTAAATTGGAATCACCCATACCGTACCTCAATAATTTTAATCTTCTTTAGATTGTTACTCCCCTCTGTTTTTTTCATAAGGGAAGTAGCAATCAATCTAAAGAAGAGCCATATTATTAATGTTGACAAGATTGTGATCATGTACACATTTCGAATTATAGTCAGTACAATAAGTTTTACAAACATTTTGGGCTACATTTTTAATTTTAAGCATTTTCACTCTACTTGTCATTCCACTGTAATAGATAATTGATAAGAACCAGGTTGTTTGGTCATCTCACAGCCGATATCCTGAATTAGCATAGGAAGAATATGTATGGGGCATTGGAAGGACGGTCAAGAGAAAGGCCAAGGTTAAAATAATAGAAGAAAACAAGGAGGCTTCACAAGCCCATGGGGAATTCCCTGGAAGACAAGGTAGAGAACTAGCTTGCATTGCGGCCACTTGTTACATTAAATTATATTAATTAATTATACACATGGTTATAATATGGTGATTACGACTTGTGCTTTAGAAGCAACAGATCCGGGTTGGATTCTTGACGAGGGATCCAATACACTGAGTGTTCACCCAGTATCGCGATGTAAACGCTTAGCTGCCTAATTGAAGCGGAGTCTACCCAGTTATTTTTGCCAATTATTTACATAGTTTATACAGCTGATATAGAGAGACAAATGCAAATGCACCCCATTGTTGATTAGGTGCCATCCATTACACGTATCGTTTGACAAATAGATCGTGTATGTGGGCCTTTAAATTGATTTTTTTTTAATTTGAAGAGAAAGTATTGTGATGACGAGAAAATTCGATTTTGATAGATTTACACTTTTTGAGGCCCCCTGAATCCAAAGAAATGATTTTTAAAGATGTCTGTCTGTCATCTGTAGTCTGTAGTCTGTACAGACGCTTGGAGCCTAATCTACTGGACCGATTTTAACGAAATTTGGTATAAATTTTCAGAAAAATCAAACCCTGAGGCGAAATCGAGAAATTAATTTTTGCCTCAAATTTGGGGGTGCTACCCCTCTAGAACTCTGAGAAAAAAATTATTTCTTGAAAACGGTTCCGATGATTTTGATTAAAAAATTGTAAAACTTAGTCCATGTTAATACAAATCTAACGATATAAGCCGTTTTCCTGGGAAAAATCTAGTTCCTGAGAAAATAGCTTTAAACGCGGATGGAGAGAGCCCGGGTTCGATTCTCCGTCGAGAAGTTATTTTTATGATACATTTTTGATAAAATGTTCAATTATAATTAAATGTACCTACGATAATTCTAAAAATAATAAATGGAAAACACTGGGCTAAGTAATTATAAACCAGTGACGGATCTAGGCTTTCCGGCGCCCGGGGCAAAAAAAATTCGGCGCCCCCCCCCCCCCCCGATCTCCCTTTTTTTACGACGTGAAAAACGTACGTGAAAAAAAGAAAGAAAGAAACATCCAATTAAACCTATTAACGAACACCGATCTCCAATTGACGGTGATGTTGCTATAAACACTCCACAATCGTAAATGTTATAATAACCAGTCATATTATTCATAAAGCTGCAAATTGAAAAAGACAACATCTTTGGAGAAATTTAAATTTGAGTTATTCTATTGTCTTCTTAACGTCATACTTTTCTCTCAATCCTACATATTTGCCTTTCACGCTGTAAGAGTTGCCCTTCTAATCCTTATAGAGAACTTAGGATGTGGTCCATTATTTGAAGAAACATTATTTGAAACCTCGTCTCTGGTGTCCATTCAATACTTTTCTCTTTACATATTTCATCAGCCATCCTTTTCTTTTTTTCGTTTACGCACCTCTTTAAATTGATGATCTATGTTAAGGCCTTCAGCTATGGCCTTAGCTTCAGTGACTGCATCTCTTGGATTATTTCCACTAGTTTCCTCCTGTATAAGGTGGTAAATGTGGAGAACTGATTGAGCAATTGTGATATCTTTTTTCTGGAGGAGTTTGTTGACAATGTCAATCCTAGTTAGCTCCTTGAACCAGAAGCCAGAAAATATCACAAATTCAAAAGGTGCTAATACTTTTTAAAGCTTATTTTCTAGTTTTATTTCAGAACTTGAAGTCAAACATGCTACCATATCATTTAAAGCAGTAATAATTCCTCCAAGATGCTTGTAAATAACTAGTATAGCTTCCCGCTTTGTTGGCCACCTAGTTCTGCTCTGTAGCTTGAGAGAGATAGGTATGTTTTTGAGCAAAACTTCCCACCTGTTAGTTGATGCTGCTAAGAATGAATAAAGACAATTTGAAACTCCAAAGTTAGTTTCTGCTTCATGAGTGACGCTCGCAGCATTGACCCATTTAATTTTAGTGAAATCGCAGCACAGGGTACGAAGTAAGCAAGAGCATTATTTTTATTTTCCTGCAAACGGGTTTGAACACCTTTGCACTTTCCAGCCATGTTAGCACCATTGTCATATAACTGCCCTCCACAGATCTTAAAATCCAAACCATCACTTTTGAGTTTTTTGGTTATTACTTTAGAAAGTGCCACCCGCCTTCTCAATAACTGTGAAAAAAATCAATGAAATTCTCGCAAATCTCTGGCCCGCACTTAAGTTTACGTACCTAATGACTTGAGACATCTGCTCCGAGTGGCTAACATCAGGGGTACAGTCAAACATGACAGAGAAATACTTTGCTTCTCTTAAGTCACTCAGAATTTTCCCTCTTACTTTTGTTGCAATGATATCCAAAAACTCGTTGGATATTGTGCGAAAAGTAGCTGACCTTTTTTAGGGCGGATTATGTGTTCTCGTAGTTGGGGTGTGATATCGAGAGAGTAAGTCAATGGTGTTTAAGAGCCTAAAGTAAGTCACGCTAAGAAGAAGAGGAAGTCACGCTGTTTAAGAACTTTCCACTACTGGGATCACCAAAGTCAAGGCTTTCATCCGATCCTCGAAAAGCACTGCCTTGATAGGCCAAATGCATAATTACTTCTATAATGGCATATAAAACTGACTTCCAGCGATTCTCTTCCTGCGATATTGGTTCCTGTAGTTCTTTGTCAATTCCTCCGTTATTTAGAGAAACCTCTAATGTTTTCCAAGAACAAAAACTTTTTTTGTAGCTTAAGGATTTTTCGTGTTCTGGAATTGTTTTATTTAAACTCTTCCACTGCGTGAGACCTTCCTCCTTAGCCATATGGGAAAAAGCCTGCTCTGAAAATAATTTGCACGAATAGGTGACTAGAAATACCCCATTACCAAGAGTAATCCTTTCCTTTCTGCGAATTATTCTATTGTAATAAAATCCTTATTCTAATCTCCTCAACCATAGCAAGTTCCTCCGTTTTACCGCCGACGGATTTATATCCCCAACCGCGTTTACCTGCTCAAACCACCCACTCCCCTAGATACAGAATATGTATAATGATATTTCATTTTTTTGCGAATCCTCTAAAAATTTTCCATTTTGGAGTCACATCAAAAAATTAGAATTGAAAAATCATATGTCTAAGTTCAATGCATGGGCAAATGTGAAATTACGTATACAAGGTTTTGACTTTTAATGTATTAGTTTACTGTGTTCCAAACTTTTTTATTTCTTGGCACCCCTGCAGATTTCTATTGCGCCAAAGGCGCCCTTTGCAAAACATAACAGCTACAGCGAATACATAAATAAAATATAATTTTAATTATTATGGAAACATTGGTGTCCAAACATTTTTTGTTTCTCGGCTGCGCCCTTCCTGATTTCTTGTTGCTCCAAGGGCGCCCTTCGTCACATTCATTTAGTAAACTATAATAGGTGTTTAATTAACCCATTCAATTGCATTATTTTCCAAAACTTTTTATCTCTTGGCGTCCTCGCTGATTCTTCTCGCTCCAAAGGCGCCCTACGCAAGACTATAACAATAACAGCTACACACTTTGCAAGTATTAGCGAATATATAAATGGGATGAAAAGACTTACTTTAATCCCTCTAAACTAATACAAAATCGTAACTTTTTCTCCCTACTGGAAGTAAAATCTATTTTTTCTTTAATTCTATTATTTCTATGAATTTTTATGAGCGAAGAAACCCTTTAAGTAACTTGTTGGCAAGTACTTGACGGACTTTTTTATTTTTCTCTTACTTGTCTCCCCTGTATAAAATAATACGCTTTCTTATTTTTCTGTCTCCCTTGTACAAGTTTGTCGAACTGATTTTTTACCTTGAGTGTTGTAGACATCTTTTCTTTTCTGTTATCAATTTAAAAATATTTTTACTTTTCCTCACCTATGTTAGGAAAAGTATTATTTTTTTTTGGGGGGGGGGGGATTTCAACTGAATTACCCGTTTAGGGTATTTTTAAGACCTAGGAGGTTTTCAGCGTGGCATCTTCATGTGTGTATCTATGTATGTGTGTGTGATATCATTGTAGTGCCCAGTGTATTTAACCTAGAGAGTTGAAACTTGGCAAAAAAATCAGTCCTTACATCTAGTTGTGCCGCCCGGGAAATCAACATTTTCCGCCATCTTAAACCCAGTTTGCTGAGTCAGCAAACATTTTAAAAATTCGAAAAGCGTAAAAGATAGAGTTGAAATTTGGCACGATGTACGATGTACCTCTCTGTATGACAAACAAATCCACCAACTTTAATTTTGATATTGGCCGCCATTTTGAAGTTTTAATTTTGAATCTTTGACGGTTAGTAACACCGAAAGTATAAATATGTTTTTGACATACAGCATATCGTTGGAACCGGTAAAAAAATAAGGAACATATTTAGAAAACCCCGATGAGATTCCATTTATTAGTTCAAAAGTTAAAAGCTAACATAATAATTAATTAGTGCGATACTTTTGAAAAGCGTCATTAGTGAGGAAAAGCCTTTCCTGTTGAAAAACCTTTCAAAGTTCCGAGGTGCCCGTTATCCGATTTTTTTCTTTTACTTTAACCTTTTTACTTACATATTTCTTATTGTTGTATATATTGTTCAAGTATTGATTTACTAAAGGTCGACCAAGAAGTGATGGCATTTGGCAAAAACTGTTAACTTAGCTCCGTTAAAAATCGGAAATCCCGAGTATTGCCGAAGTTAATTACAGTCTGGTGCTAATATTTAACATTTTTTTAAATAAAAACAAAAGAGCAACATTGAGTTTTTTGGCTATCAAAATAATAACTGCATTTTTTACGTAAAGTCACATTGACAGTGTGTTTTATGACACTTTTTAATCAGTCTGTTAATTACATAATTTATTTCATAAAAATTACAAGATAAAAAGAACTTTTTATATACTACGTTTTTCTATTGACTAAATAAAAAAACTAAATAAAAAATAAAAATATTAAACTTGTCAAAATGAAGAATGTAAATATGGGACATGTCAAAACAAATAAAAAAAACTTGCGGATTTTTCCCGAACTAACTTTCCATACAACAAAATGTGCTGAAAACGAATTAAATTCTGCTGAAAGATGGCTAAAAGTGTTAAAATAATGTATTGTCATCGTGTTCTGAGCTATTCTGAAAGTTTCAAATGTCGATTGCCATATTTGTACCGGACAAACAAACAACAAAGCAAGCTAATAAAAACGTAGTAAAAAATCGACAGACTCGGAACTTGGAAGGTTTGTTTACATTCAGAGAGTTAGGTTGTATAACCTACCGACAAACTTTTCTTACATCGTATCCATATTTACAGCTGAGTGCTCTCTTTTATTAAAAACTAACTATACTAGAGACAAAAACAACAACACTAGAGCTGTACTCAGATTTCCATCACTTCATGATCCACCTTTAATGGAAATTTTATGAATTACTTTGTTCATTTTATTCTTAATCTAAATTAAATTATTATTATTGTCTGCTGACCTGTTTCTCACACCTAATTATGATTGCACAACTCGACCTTGTTCAGTGAATTTGATTTGTTTGTTTATCATTGAAGATGTGTTTTGCAAATATGCAAATATTTGTTATTCTGTCCTTGCTTGCCTTTCAATAGATTAATTATATTTTTCTTTTTTATTTATCATGAAAACTGTTTAAACTTTCTTATTCGCTCTCTCTTTTATTTATTAATATCTACGATTGATACGAAATATAAACATTATATCTCTGTTTAGATGCGTAGAAAGTGATTCTTTACGTACTTGTATTCATTGCGCATGCGCGTCTCATAGTTCTGAATAATTCCTCTTCTCTACCACGCTAGCGCGGTAAAGAAGAGGAATTCTTCAGCTTTACGCACGATTAGCGAGTTTGTTTACATTTAACAAAACTAATTTGCTGTTCTTTTATTAAAGTAACTGTATATATCGAGTTTTTAGTGAAAAACAATGAGTGAATCAAGTGACTTTGACGAAAATGTGGAGAATAATACTCCTCCAGAAATAATTAATTCGGCAAAAAATACAACTCAAGAATTAATGCCATCTTTATCAAGAGAGAGATACAAACTTACATACAGCAAGTTTATTTTCTTCTGTATTTATTATTTAAATCTAACAATCGTAGATAAAGTACGGTACGCATCTCGTGCGAAAACGGCATTTTGCATTGCTCGTGTGGTTTTACTACTCTCGCTGTCGCTCGGGTGCAAACTCCACACTCGCATGCAAAATGCTACTTTCCGCACTCGACGCGTAATGTACTAATATAGTTTATTTATATTATTACTAGCTGGATACCCGTGCTTCGCTACGGAGTGTTTTTAAATTTGATAAGTTTATAAACTACCAGTTAAGCATACAAATTATTTTACTATGCTAGAATATCTAGATTCTATCCCTCCTAGTTATATCCCCCTCCTCTTTGATAAGATCATTTGCTAATATCTTAAATTTACCCCCTCCTAAATGAAAATATGACAAAACTGTACACATAATGACAATTACTGTATTCTTAAAGAGCATTTCAACGATTATGCATCATGAAGATAAAGGGTATTCATTACTTGTACCCCGTACCCCTTTGAACCAAAAGTTATAGTTCAAAAATTCATGTAAACAGTTACCTTCCCCTTGCTTTGAAGGTCAAGTGTGCAAATTTTCATCGAGATCGGAATAAAACTGTAGATTTGTATAAAAGAACATGCATATGTACATGTACACACATATGTTGACTTTTATATACATATATAGATATAGATATAAATTTCCATTTTACCTCTCCCCCTTCAAAATGAAAATAAGACAAAACTGTACTTAATCTCTGTAGGCAGTGACCTTCACCTTGATTTGAAGTAAAAGTGTGTTAAATATTCATCAAATTAGGATAAAAGACATACCCTCATACGGATACACTTCTATTTAAATAAGATATAGCTATATTTTTTAATTATACCCCCCCCCCCCCCCTTAAGTGAAAATATGATAAAACTGTACATAACCACAATTACTGTCCTCTTAAAGAGCTTTTCAACGATATGCATCATGAAGGATGTTCATTACTTTAACATTTGTACCCCGTACCCCTGTGTACCAAAATTAAAATTTTGAATATTCATGTAGACAGTGATTTTCCCCTTGCTTTGAAGGTCAAATGTGCAAATTTTTATCGAGATCGGACTAAAACTGTAGATTTGTATAAAGAACATGCACACATGTTGACTTTTATATATATATGGCCGCCACCTTGAATCAATATGCCCGATTGGTAAACTATTTATTAAAAGTTACTAATTTCATAAAAGGAAGCCAACTTCTGAATTTCAAGGTTCTAGTACAATTGGTTCCCGAGATATCGTCATGTCGAATTTTGTATATAAATGGCCGCCATCTTGAATCAAGATGGCGGAGTTTTAAAATATTTCTTAGCGAGCACCTAGGAGGTAAGAGGAACACACCTACAAAATTTCATGGTCGTAGGTCCAGTGGTTTCAGAGATATCGTGATGTGTCAGTCAGTCAGTCAGTCAGTCAGTGGTATTTGGATTTTATATATATAGATTCGTGCAATAAGTTATAACAGAGTTTCGTTAAAAGCTTTATATAGAGGAGGTATATACATATTTCAAATATGTATATATACGAATATTTTGTTTACCAGGCTGTGTCTCAGATGAATTTTTATCTGCCTACACATAAATCCAAATTTACTAATGTTTGGTTTTATATTTACGAAACTGTATTTCCGAGATTCCCTGGAATTCCCTGTAAGTCAGTGCTATTTCCAACGTCAGTATGTTTATGTTTATACTCTAAGTTTAGTATATATTGTCTATTACCTGTAGTTAAACCCTGACCACGTGCATACATTACACGAACCTAGTTGGTTAAACTATGTAGTTTTTATTATACGGGTGATTCCAATTTAAAGTGCTATTTTGGAACCTAAAATTGGACTTAGACTGAAAATTTTAACTTTTTTTAAAAAAAAAAATCAGGAAAAATTATGGAATGTCCTCGGACTAATTTCAGATATATTGCAGCATGCGGGACAGATGGGAAATAATGTTTTAAATTTTTAGGCCGGAATTAAGTTTATTTAAAACATGGTGATTAAGTCACAGGAATTACACATTTTCGTGTACACTTGTTACATTTCACACTTTAAGAAAATATTTTGGTCAGTAGTTTAAAATAAAAATCCAATTTGTAATACTCCATTAAATAGCACTCTTACAAGCCTAAACAATGAACTATAACTTAACCTAAAAAGTTTTTGAAAATAGACTAATAACATGCACGGTAATTACGTTTAAAAGGGTACGTAACTGGAAGAGCAATCGGAATTAGCGCTAGCTCCCAACTAAAAGGGTTCAGCTCATCCCCTATCAACTGTTACAAGAAAACCAGTGTTGTGGCATTGCAAAAATCTCTCGCCACTTAAAATCTCCCTGCCTCAACCAGAGTAGGGGTCACATATATATAATGCCACGGTAATTACATTTTTTTAAAGGACAAACTTTAACTTGAAGTTCCGTTTAGTAATAATTTATTATTTTTAATAACTAACACATATTTTAATCCTGGTAGGACCCAAATTCAAAATTATCCAATAAGTTTTTGAATAAAATTATTAATCTATGAGCTAGAGTGAAGTGAATAAGAACAACTGACTTAAGGACAGCCACGGTTGTTATAAAATCGCCTTTTGAAAATTTTTGTAGCGATTAAAATTAAGCGGGGCATTATTTTTTTGCTTGGTTGTAGTTCTCTAAGCTTAACTGAGTTACCATGAAGAAAAGTCCTGTCAATTATCAATTATGTGAAAAACGCTCCAGTTATTCTTCTATAGGACATGAAAATTGCACTTTAAATTGGAATCACCCATACCGTACCTCAATAATTTTAATCTTCTTTAGATTGTTACTCCCCTCTGTTTTTTTCATAAGGGAAGTAGCAATCAATCTAAAGAAGAGCCATATTATTAATGTTGACAAGATTGTGATCATGTACACATTTCGAATTATAGTCAGTACAATAAGTTTTACAAACATTTTGGGCTACATTTTTAATTTTAAGCATTTTCACTCTACTTGTCATTCCACTGTAATAGATAATTGATAAGAACCAGGTTGTTTGGTCATCTCACAGCCGATATCCTGAATTAGCATAGGAAGAATATGTATGGGGCATTGGAAGGACGGTCAAGAGAAAGGCCAAGGTTAAAATAATAGAAGAAAACAAGGAGGCTTCACAAGCCCATGGGGAATTCCCTGGAAGACAAGGTAGAGAACTAGCTTGCATTGCGGCCACTTGTTACATTAAATTATATTAATTAATTATACACATGGTTATAATATGGTGATTACGACTTGTGCTTTAGAAGCAACAGATCCGGGTTGGATTCTTGACGAGGGATCCAATACACTGAGTGTTCACCCAGTATCGCGATGTAAACGCTTAGCTGCCTAATTGAAGCGGAGTCTACCCAGTTATTTTTGCCAATTATTTACATAGTTTATACAGCTGATATAGAGAGACAAATGCAAATGCACCCCATTGTTGATTAGGTGCCATCCATTACACGTATCGTTTGACAAATAGATCGTGTATGTGGGCCTTTAAATTGATTTTTTTTTAATTTGAAGAGAAAGTATTGTGATGACGAGAAAATTCGATTTTGATAGATTTACACTTTTTGAGGCCCCCTGAATCCAAAGAAATGATTTTTAAAGATGTCTGTCTGTCATCTGTAGTCTGTAGTCTGTACAGACGCTTGGAGCCTAATCTACTGGACCGATTTTAACGAAATTTGGTATAAATTTTCAGAAAAATCAAACCCTGAGGCGAAATCGAGAAATTAATTTTTGCCTCAAATTTGGGGGTGCTACCCCTCTAGAACTCTGAGAAAAAAATTATTTCTTGAAAACGGTTCCGATGATTTTGATTAAAAAATTGTAAAACTTAGTCCATGTTAATACAAATCTAACGATATAAGCCGTTTTCCTGGGAAAAATCTAGTTCCTGAGAAAATAGCTTTAAACGCGGATGGAGAGAGCCCGGGTTCGATTCTCCGTCGAGAAGTTATTTTTATGATACATTTTTGATAAAATGTTCAATTATAATTAAATGTACCTACGATAATTCTAAAAATAATAAATGGAAAACACTGGGCTAAGTAATTATAAACCAGTGACGGATCTAGGCTTTCCGGCGCCCGGGGCAAAAAAAATTCGGCGCCCCCCCCCCCCCCCCCGATCTCCCTTTTTTTACGACGTGAAAAACGTACGTGAAAAAAAGAAAGAAAGAAACATCCAATTAAACCTATTAACGAACACCGATCTCCAATTGACGGTGATGTTGCTATAAACACTCCACAATCGTAAATGTTATAATAACCAGTCATATTATTCATAAAGCTGCAAATTGAAAAAGACAACATCTTTGGAGAAATTTAAATTTGAGTTATTCTATTGTCTTCTTAACGTCATACTTTTCTCTCAATCCTACATATTTGCCTTTCACGCTGTAAGAGTTGCCCTTCTAATCCTTATAGAGAACTTAGGATGTGGTCCATTATTTGAAGAAACATTATTTGAAACCTCGTCTCTGGTGTCCATTCAATACTTTTCTCTTTACATATTTCATCAGCCATCCTTTTCTTTTTTTCGTTTACGCACCTCTTTAAATTGATGATCTATGTTAAGGCCTTCAGCTATGGCCTTAGCTTCAGTGACTGCATCTCTTGGATTATTTCCACTAGTTTCCTCCTGTATAAGGTGGTAAATGTGGAGAACTGATTGAGCAATTGTGATATCTTTTTTCTGGAGGAGTTTGTTGACAATGTCAATCCTAGTTAGCTCCTTGAACCAGAAGCCAGAAAATATCACAAATTCAAAAGGTGCTAATACTTTTTAAAGCTTATTTTCTAGTTTTATTTCAGAACTTGAAGTCAAACATGCTACCATATCATTTAAAGCAGTAATAATTCCTCCAAGATGCTTGTAAATAACTAGTATAGCTTCCCGCTTTGTTGGCCACCTAGTTCTGCTCTGTAGCTTGAGAGAGATAGGTATGTTTTTGAGCAAAACTTCCCACCTGTTAGTTGATGCTGCTAAGAATGAATAAAGACAATTTGAAACTCCAAAGTTAGTTTCTGCTTCATGAGTGACGCTCGCAGCATTGACCCATTTAATTTTAGTGAAATCGCAGCACAGGGTACGAAGTAAGCAAGAGCATTATTTTTATTTTCCTGCAAACGGGTTTGAACACCTTTGCACTTTCCAGCCATGTTAGCACCATTGTCATATAACTGCCCTCCACAGATCTTAAAATCCAAACCATCACTTTTGAGTTTTTTGGTTATTACTTTAGAAAGTGCCACCCGCCTTCTCAATAACTGTGAAAAAAATCAATGAAATTCTCGCAAATCTCTGGCCCGCACTTAAGTTTACGTACCTAATGACTTGAGACATCTGCTCCGAGTGGCTAACATCAGGGGTACAGTCAAACATGACAGAGAAATACTTTGCTTCTCTTAAGTCACTCAGAATTTTCCCTCTTACTTTTGTTGCAATGATATCCAAAAACTCGTTGGATATTGTGCGAAAAGTAGCTGACCTTTTTTAGGGCGGATTATGTGTTCTCGTAGTTGGGGTGTGATATCGAGAGAGTAAGTCAATGGTGTTTAAGAGCCTAAAGTAAGTCACGCTAAGAAGAAGAGGAAGTCACGCTGTTTAAGAACTTTCCACTACTGGGATCACCAAAGTCAAGGCTTTCATCCGATCCTCGAAAAGCACTGCCTTGATAGGCCAAATGCATAATTACTTCTATAATGGCATATAAAACTGACTTCCAGCGATTCTCTTCCTGCGATATTGGTTCCTGTAGTTCTTTGTCAATTCCTCCGTTATTTAGAGAAACCTCTAATGTTTTCCAAGAACAAAAACTTTTTTTGTAGCTTAAGGATTTTTCGTGTTCTGGAATTGTTTTATTTAAACTCTTCCACTGCGTGAGACCTTCCTCCTTAGCCATATGGGAAAAAGCCTGCTCTGAAAATAATTTGCACGAATAGGTGACTAGAAATACCCCATTACCAAGAGTAATCCTTTCCTTTCTGCGAATTATTCTATTGTAATAAAATCCTTATTCTAATCTCCTCAACCATAGCAAGTTCCTCCGTTTTACCGCCGACGGATTTATATCCCCAACCGCGTTTACCTGCTCAAACCACCCACTCCCCTAGATACAGAATATGTATAATGATATTTCATTTTTTTGCGAATCCTCTAAAAATTTTCCATTTTGGAGTCACATCAAAAAATTAGAATTGAAAAATCATATGTCTAAGTTCAATGCATGGGCAAATGTGAAATTACGTATACAAGGTTTTGACTTTTAATGTATTAGTTTACTGTGTTCCAAACTTTTTTATTTCTTGGCACCCCTGCAGATTTCTATTGCGCCAAAGGCGCCCTTTGCAAAACATAACAGCTACAGCGAATACATAAATAAAATATAATTTTAATTATTATGGAAACATTGGTGTCCAAACATTTTTTGTTTCTCGGCTGCGCCCTTCCTGATTTCTTGTTGCTCCAAGGGCGCCCTTCGTCACATTCATTTAGTAAACTATAATAGGTGTTTAATTAACCCATTCAATTGCATTATTTTCCAAAACTTTTTATCTCTTGGCGTCCTCGCTGATTCTTCTCGCTCCAAAGGCGCCCTACGCAAGACTATAACAATAACAGCTACACACTTTGCAAGTATTAGCGAATATATAAATATTTCAGTAATTACTGGATTAATTGAGATGGGTTTCCAATCTTGTTTGATACTGGGCGCCCTCGATAATATCCGTTGTTCTAATGGCGCCCTTTATCAAATTCATTTAGTCGACTTTAAAAGGAGTAAATTAATCCATTCAATTTGAATTATTTTCTAAATATTATGTACCTTGGCGCCCTTGCTCCAAAGGCGCCCTAAGACTATAGCAATAACAGTTACACACTTTGCAAATCTCTGTTGTTCTAATGGCGCCCTTTGTCAAATCGTTCAAAAAATTAAAAATGGAAATTCAATAGGGAACACTTTTAATATTTCGTCTGGCTTCCTTTCTGGGGCGTTTTGCGCCAATTTTAGCACTTGCACTTTATTTTTTGCAGTACAAAATAAAAAAAAGGCTAGCTCGGCGCGGGCGCCCCCTCCAACCCGGCGCCCGGGGCAGGCTGCCCCCCCTGCCCCCCCCTAGATCCGTCACTGTTATAAACGCGTACACTGAGAAAGTTTATCTGAGTTGTCTTGGACCGATTTTTTAAAATATATTCGTCATGTTTAATTGAAAGGTATAAAAAAGTTGTTTCAAAAACTCATAAGTGCCATAATAAAGTGTCTCAAGTGTCAAATATGTTATATAAGTGTATTTCTACGAATGAATATGACAAATAAAAGTGGTTTTCGCACTCTTTGCCTCTTGATATTTGCTCTTTTGAACATTATACAAACACAAAAGCTCTTCAATATACAAAAACAAATCCTAAAATCAAATTTAAAAACAACTCTAAAACAAATAAAATATAAATTACAAAACAAAAAAAAAAGAACTAGAAACCAGATGGTATATTTATTTGCATTATTATTGACATTAAATGAAACCATGTTTGTTACTGGTAAAATATAGAATATATACAATGTATACTATTTGTATATTGTAACAGTATAAATAATATATCAATTGTTTCGCTAAAAAATAATTATTAGACTTGAAAAAATGAAGATTTCACAGCTGTACTAATGAATATGATTATATAATAACTATAAAATGTTTTATATAATGAAATGATTTATTAACAAGGACAAATAACGCTTTGATGCGCATGTCCTTGATTTTTTGATCACGCAAATCTCTTTTTACATCATAAAATAGTGTGGTGGTCACATGATCATGGGTTTAGTGGGTTTAAATGTGTGGTAATGGATTTGTGGATGAAAAAGTTTGTTTAGTTCTTTTTATTCTTTTTAGGCGTTCATCTCCCTGTGTGAGACGGGTCCATAAGTTTTATCCAACCAAAAAGGAAACTGTGGGCAGAATCATCACGGGCTTGCGCGATTCTGCTCAATATAGTTCTTACCTTGCATCATCAAAGTGGTTCAAAAGTAGATGTACAGTTTTCAAGTTACTTTTTATTTTTAGAAAGACCCAAACAGTTTTTGAAGTTTGTTTTTGACCAGTTTGAAGAATGAAAGAAATGAAAGAATAAAATCATTCATGAACTTAATGAATGAAATTAATGAATTTATAATTAATTTATTATTAATGAATTTAAAATTAATTTATTATTAATGAATTTATAATTAATTTATTATTAATGAATTTATAATTAATGAATTTAATGAATGAATTGAGTTGCCGGATTCCAAAAGCAGCTTTATCCAAAAAAAAAAAAAAAAAAAAAATGAAAAAATGAGATAATGGTACCCCTGGATTTGTTTTTTAAAGCTCTACAAGGTTCTGGAGTGAAACAGTTCCAAAAAAATTATAAACCTATTAAAATCTAGATTGAAATAGGATCCCGAGGGGAATAATAGCACTTTACTCACGAGGTACATACAATATTTTATCTCCAGTAGGAAGAAAATACACATATTCGTCATTGCACAGTTTTTATTTATTATTTTAATAAATAACAATAATTATTAGCACTTTTAATAGCAGATATAAGAGATTAAATATTAAAAACAAATAAGAATTGGAATTAAACTCAAATAGAAGGTTATTTAGATGCAGGTTATAATGTTGTAAACAAAGATAAACATGGTCAAAAAAGCGCAGTGCCGCCAACCTGATTTCAACAACTTCATTACATTTGCCATTCATTTTCTACTATTTATAAAATTATTAAGGTGCAATCTTTACTTCTTTGCCCTACTTTACTTTTTCGCCCTACTTTTACCTTTTCTCCCTACTTTTTGAGTTCAGGGATGAAAAGACCTGTTTTAGTCCCTCTAAACTAATTCAAAATCATAACTTTTTGCCCCTACTGGAGATAATAGTTATTTATGCACCTAGGGTATAATGTATGACATTATTACCCGCGTTACTGAGTTGATTCTTGAGGCAAAGCCGAAGGAATCGAGGCAACTAAATCCCGAGGCGAAGCCGAGGGTATTAGGTATCTTAATTCCCGAGGCGTAGCCGAGGGAGATAATTATAACAAGGAAATAATAATGCAACAAGATAATTATAACAAGGAATTAGAGATAATTATAACAAGGGAATAATAATGCATTATTCTCGAGGTACATACAAAATTTTATCTCCAGAAAAAGCGCTGGATAAGATTTAATCAATAAAGAAAACATTTGTATTTCTTTATTAAACGAATTAAATACAAAAATAAAACAATATAAATTATTAACTCCACACTCGCATGCAAAATACTACTTTCCGCATTCGACGCGTAATGTACTATTATATGTATTAGTACAAACTACTTAATTATGTTATGCACCTGCTAAAATGTATTGTATCATTAACTAAAATCAACTAGTATCATTACTTTAAGTGATAATAGATTAGAAAGTGTTAAAATTTTTACTACACATTAAATTATCTCTCCCTACTGTAGTTAATGTTCATGATAACACTGTTGATTAAGGCAGGTATATAGCAGAGTTATAAGTAGATTGTACGCGAGCTGTAGGGTTGACATTCATAAAGATTTATGACTTGAATTCGCCGCCATTCATTCCTCACACGATGTTTTAATAAACAGTTTAAAAGAAATTGTATTTTTCCCATTTATAAGAAAGCAAATAAAATGAAAAGAGCAGAAGTCAAAGCGATCATAAACATTATTTATTTGGAGCATTTATCCGACAGTTTCTTTTTATTAAAACAATAAAGCTGTTGTGCTTTTATACAATTGTAGATTTTTAGGAAAAATGTTGTATCGCAATTGTTAAGTTTTCTTTTCTTTTTTGTTTTGGCTGTTCTACCAAGCGCAGTTTTCTTTTATTACAAGCGCTTTAGTTAAAGTAGAACCAACAGAATTAAAGTCTGAAGTTTATTGTTATGTTTATTATGTATTTTATTTTAGGATATTATACTATTATGAGTCTATAATGTAATATACATATTCTGACTCTGTCACATTTTATTTCCCCCAATGATTCGATTTTATTCGGGTTTTGTTTAGTCTATAACATTTAATATATTAGGGTCCGTAGGCAAAACCAAGGACCCTTATATTTTCCTGCGTGTGTCTGTCCGTCCGTCCTATCGCGTGCTCTCATGGCTACACCTTTCGTCCCATCACTTTGAAATTTGGCATGTATGTGACTTGTACCTACCCACATATTTTAAAAATATGGCGACTTAAAAAAAATATTTTTAAAAAAATATTAGGGTAAAAAACTTAAGGGTTAAATTTTTTTATTTTTTTTCGACACCGTGAGGGGTATCATATGAAAGGGTACGTCGAGCTGATTACAAAAATATATAATTCTTTGGTTATAACTTTGATAGGGCGAGCGTAGGAAAGTTTGAAGTGGGTGTGAAACGTGTCCCCCCCCCCCCCCTCTATCTCGCTTATGTGAAGTGCAAAAAATCTGAAATAATTCCTGAACATTCTTCGATCAAAAGTAAAGATACCACTTTTTGGAAATTTCGAAAAAAATATGATTTTATTTTTTATTGACAAAATACGTTTTTT
This sequence comes from Gerris lacustris, assembly GCA_951217055.1. Classification (NCBI taxonomy): domain Eukaryota; kingdom Metazoa; phylum Arthropoda; class Insecta; order Hemiptera; family Gerridae; genus Gerris; species Gerris lacustris. Next base: position 72,861,848 of record OX578281.1, on the reverse strand, counting down.
TATAATTATGGTCTTTTCGATGTATTTATATGGTTGTAGTCCGGTTCAGTGGCAAAAAAAAACTTTATCAGAGTGTTTTGAGAATATCAGACCCTTAGAATGGTTCAAAGTAAGCTTTTTAGCATTTTAAAAAAACACTATTTATACACTTTACAGTTAAACATTATAGAGTGTGGCCTACGGACCCTCGCTGTGTGCTGACTAGCACACACTTGACCTGTTTATAGATTTATACCTTCCTGTGGTTGGTCACTATGACCGTGCCGAATTTCGTGCGAATCGGTTAAGCCGTTCAGGAGGAAACTTTTGTACTCCGTACCCCTTACCCCTGTACCAATTTGGACCATTTCAGATTTATACCTTCCTGTGGTTAGTCACTATGACCGTGCCAAATTTTGTGCAGATCGGTTCAGCCGTTCAGGAGGAGTATGCGTCAGAAAAAATGCAAAGTGTAGTATAAGAGCTTCGCTCAGCTCAATTAACCAAAGGGTTGGTTTTAAAAAAAAATTAAAGAAAAGTCCCCTAAAAAGCTCTTAAATATTTTTTCTCTTTAACTGTATGAATAGGATGAGTGATGAGTGATGAGTAACAATTTACTGGATTTGATTTGATAGTTGTAAATTTGCACCTTAAGTTTTTTCTTCTTTGGAATTATTTGATATTGTTGTTGGCTATTTTATTATTGAGGTCAATAAATATATAATTATTATGTTGTCTTGATTATGATGCACAACCAAAAAATATGTAAATTACTCAAATTGAAATTGATTTTGTTTTTATTGAGAAATTGAAGGAAGTTAAAATAATTATGCTATATTATGTTAATAATGATGCTATAGACTCTAGACATAGGACATAGCTTTCAGATTTAAAATTTATTTTAATTTAGAATTCCTTTACAATGCTGAAGGTGGCTTCTTGAAGTCGGCCTTCCATGAAACTGTTTTCGTTACACCAGACAAAATAGTTCTGAGAACTCAGCGATCGTGCTCGCATGATCACTGCCTTCCATTAAACCTTTTTCCATGTACCTACATACCCAACAAAATAGTTCTGAGAAGGGAGTCTCTTTCTAAATAACACACTGCTTTTTTTTATATTTGTACCTACTATTTTACAACAATCTTTAATTTCTTGTTTTTATAAGTGTCTTATTATTACATAGTAAGAAACGTAAAAACTTTTTACTAATAATAGTTATTTATGCACCTAGGGAATAATGTAAGATATTATTTCCCGCGTGACTTAGTTGATTCCTGAGGCAAAGCCGAAGGAATCAAGGTAACTAAATCCCGAGGCGAAGCCGAGGGTATTAGGTATCTTAATTCCCGAGGCGAAGCCAAGGGATTAATATCAATTAGAGATAATTATAACAAGGGAATAATAATGCATTATTCTCGAGGTACATACAACATTTTATCTCCAGAAAAAGCGCTGTATAAGATTTAATCAATTAAGAAAACATTTGTATATCTTTATTAAACGAAATAAATACAAAAATAAAACAATATAAATTATTTAAAACAATTAATAATTAGTTAACGAAAGCTAAACAAAAGTAAACAAAGCATGTAGAATGACTCGCAATACAGCTGGGAGTTTTAAAGCAGTATTGCCAACCTGATTTCAATCAATTCACTATATTTGCCATTCATTCTCTACTATTTACAAAATAATTAGGTTGGCGAACGTGGATTATAATCCTGTTTTTACATTATTTCCCTGTTTTCACATTATTTCCCCGTTTTTAAGAACGGGGATGAAAAGACCAACATTATTACCTATTAAACTAGCCCTGAAAAGTTACTTTTCGTCCCTGTTGGAGTTAAACTAAAATCTATACAATACTTAAGTAAAACTTTTTTGTAAAATCAAAAGTTTAGTAGATTTAGTAAGACGAATGTTTTTGTTAAAAATAATAATAATAATAATCAAGCTAACAACATGAATTTATTTTTCAAATATTTATGATTTTCAATGATTTTACTGTGCAATTCTATAATAATCCAGAACTGGTTTCATAATGTTTTTTTTTTTCACATCTTGAAATGTATTTCTATTTTATAGAATACGTGAGGTTTAATTTAAAATCGGTATTTCTGAAGTGGTATTGGATTTGTTAGACAATTTGGCAAGTGGGTGGATGTTTGAACCTTCTTTGGCACTTACCTCGGAGGTCCAAGTCATGTTGGGGTAAATCAATAGTCTGGTGCGGTTTGGGGTAAGGGGGTTTAACCACTAACGTTGAGTGTCTTTGTTGGTTTTCCTTGAGGAAAAACTTACTTGAAACTTTAAAGTAAAATTCATACCTTACATATTTATAGTTGAGACTATCTGTACATTCGATAAGGAAATAGAGTTTTCAATCATCCTTAGAGATTTTTTCTCCCTAAAACATTTATTGTGAAGTACTGAAGTACTAAACATAATTCTTTGGAAAGTAATTTTTAAATTAAATTTGAATTATTAAAAGCAAGTAAAAGCAGAGCATTGAAATTAGTAGAGCATCGGTGTATTAACATGCAGATGTTTTGAAAAAAAGTATCGCACTAATTAATAAATATGTTCGCTTATAACTTTTAAACTAATTAATGGAATTCCATCGGTTTTATTTTATATGTGTTCCTTATTTTTCACCGTAGTTCCAACGATATGATATATGTATGTCAAAAATGTATTTATAATTTCGGTATTATTAACTGTGAAAGTTTCAAAATTAAAAAATTGATAACTTAAAAAATGGCGGCCAATATTAAAATTAAAGTAGGTGGATTTGTTTGTCATACAGAGGTACATACGTGCCGGGCGGCACAACTAGAAGAGTAAGCACTGATTTTCCTGTCAAGTTTCCACACTTTAGGTTAAATACCCTGGGCGCTACGATGATATCACACATACATACAGACGCCATGCTTAACACTCAGGAGGTCTTGAAAACACCCAAAGCGGATAATTCAGTTGAAATCTCGAGAAAATAAAATTGTGGGTGAAAACATAACTTTTCCTATTATAGGTGAGGAAAATTAAAAAAAAAAAATCGGGTACGGGGTACCTCGGAACTTTTCCTCACTTCAGAGGCCACTAAAGTAGCCTCTCCTGCTGCTTTGCAGCAGGAGGAAGCAGCATTGGACGTGGTCAGTACTTGGATGGGTGACCGTTCTGAACTAACTGATTTATTATCATTCGTCAAAAAAAACCTTATTTTTAATACCTATATTTTAATTAATTATTTGAAGTGTGGCGGTATTTTGACAGATGTAAACAAACTTTGACGTCATCCAAATTATCGCACTAATAAATAATTATATTCGCTTATAACTTGTAAACTAATTAATGGAATTTCATCGGGGTTTTTTATATTTGTTCCCTAATGTTTTCCAGTTTCAACGATATGCTATATGTCAAAAACCTATTTATACTTTCGGTATTATTAACTGTCGAAGTTAAAAATTCAAAAAATAACTTCAATAAGGCGGCCAATATCAAAATGGAATTTGGTGGGCTTGTTTGTCATACAGAGAGGTACATTCGTGCCAAATTTCAACTCGATCATGACCGATTTATCACGATTTTTTAAAAATCATTTGCTGACTCAGCGAACTGAGTTTAAGAAGGCGGAAAAAGTTTATTTTCGGACCGCTACAGGTAAGGACTGACTTTTCTGCCAGTTTCAACTCTCTTGGTTAAATACCTTGGGCGCTACGATGATGACACACATACATACATACATACATACAACATACATACATACAGACGTCATGCTGAAAACCACTCAGGAGGTCTTAAAAAACACCCAAAACGGATAATTCCGTTGAAATCTCGAAAACAATTTTTTTGTTGAAAACAATACTTTTCCTACTATAGGTAGTGAAGAAAAGTAATAAACATACATTTACGTATATTTAGTTAAAATATACGATGTTTGCATACAATATATGTTAGGAAATCTATTTATTATATATTTCAATATAAAATAAGTATACTCTTGATGCAGTTCATGCAATTCTCATCCTTATTCTATTTTTTCTTGCTTGGTTTATAACACCGTTTACCTTGAAGCGCTCAAACGATATTATATTATACGGTAAAAAAAAAAAACAGCTTAGAGGGTTTATCAAGCCGGTAGTATTCAATTTCAGACTGACAATAACACAGTACTGTAATACACAGCGAGTGTTTGGAATAATTATACGGTCAATGTGAATAATTCATGCCTTGCTGTCAAATGACAGGTTTGCCAACCCTCTTCAGGTGTAGCTTAAACATTCTCTTCCTTGTATACCTGCTGTTACATCAAACATATATTTAAAATAACAACTTTTTTACACCTATATTCTTATTAAAAATGTTTAATATTGGTCTTTCTTTTAGCTGTTATGTACAAACTATTAAAAAAAGTGTTATCCAGACTATTATCCATTATAATTTTAGGGTAAAATGGCCTTTTCTTTAATGCACTTTTTTTTCCTTTCTTTTGCAATTGCTCTTGTAATTATTATTTATTAAGTAATAATTTAAAGTTATGTAATAATTTTGACCTATTTAGTCAATAATTTATCCTTGCTGCTAACAGAAATAGTTATTTGGAAAAAAAATATAGTTATTTATGCACCTAAGGAGTAAAGTAAACCATTATTCCGTGAGCGAAAAATTTGGTTCTTGAGGCGAAGCTGAAGGGACCATGGTCCCTAAATCCCGAGGCGAAGCCGAGGGAATTAGACTCAGTAAAATTAGAATAACTGTAACTAGCCGAGGGAGATAATTATCTCGAGAAGAATAATGGCACTTTACTCACGAGGTACATACAATATTTTATCTCAAGTAGGAAGAAAATACACACTTTCGTCCATTGCACAGTTTTTATTTATTATTTTAATAAATAACAATAATTATTAGCACTTTTAATAGCAGATATAAGAGATTTAATATGAAAAACAAATAAGAATTGGAATTAAACTCAAATAGAAGGTTATTTAGATGCAGGTTATAAACAATGAATCACTGATAAACATGGTCAAAAAAGCGCAGTGCTGCCAACCTGATTTCAACAACTTCATTATATTATCTATTTATTTTCTACTATTTATAAAATAATTAAGTTAGTGCAATCTTTACTTGTTTGCCCTACTTTACTTTTTCGCCCTACTTTTACTTTTTCTCTCTGCTTTTTGAGTTCAGGGATGAAAAGACTTTCTTTAGTCCCTCTAAACTAATTCAAAATCATAACTTTATCTCCCTACTGGAGATAAGTATACTTTTCCTTTCCTATAGTTGCTGGGAAAAGTGGTTGCTCTTGAACTAAAAATAGTACGCAAAACAGCAGATTCCAAAATAATTTACTTTCCCGCACTTTAGTGTTCCAACTTACCAACATAAATAATATGCCTCTATACTAGCCAGGTAACATTAGGTTTGTTCCAACCACCAGTTCCGAATCAGTTTCGGATTAGTCCGTGATTGACGTAATGCGCATGCGCGATCATTGACCGTTGGGAATTGATTTGTGATTTCGTTTTTGTTGGAACGCTCCGTTCTCGAACCAAACTGTTTGCTGTGGTGGATCGTTTATGTGATTTTACGTTTCTGTGCTATCAAAAATACCTGAACTTATTAATATTAAAGATATGGATGATGGATGAATCAATAGTTGATGAAGATAAGTGCCAGTCGAGACGAAAATACATGCACACATTTTAGAAATGTTTATTTAATACATGAATTCACGATTTCATTTCGATTTACGCAATTCACAATTTTCGGGCTTACTAAAGTGAGCCAGTTTTAGTAGACTCAAGGCACACTCGTATTTTAATTGATATAATCCTAAATGCTCTTTTGTTTTAAAAAACAAATATTAATCTTAGTCCAGTTAACGAAAGAAATATTGCGGAAATAAATCGGATTCTTTCGATATTTGTTTGAAAATGGAATAAGTATCAAAAGTCCATCTTGAAAAATGGGTCCAATTTTTATTTTTTTCAGAAATATCTAGAAAATGCCATTATATGCACAAAAATTCATCGTCGCATTCGTACAAAAACATTTTGAAAATAAGAGTTGATTCGCAAGAAAGGAGACACTTGTGTTAATAATAGGCGAGCGAAATAAAAACAAAAACAGTGATGCGGAGTGGAAGGTTACGTTTCTGTTCACCCAAACTCAATCCCAAACTACTAGTCCCTGCCGCCGATCGCTGACTGCTCTGACTGGTTCCAAACTAATCCGTGATTTAATCAGAGCGTGGTTGGAACAGCCGATTAACAGTCGGAGTCAGTCAGAGTTTGAGTTGGAACGCTTTTTTCCAAATGCGCTTGCGTCGGACAGTTCCAAACCAGTTTGAAGAGTGGTTGGAACAAACCTATTATTGTATCATCGTATAAGCTTGAAAAATAAGTTGACAAAACTGGTTATAAACAGAACAGCTGGTGCAGTTGTTATTCTTGTCAAGTTTCAGTAGTTGTTGTTAGTACTTTTATATTTTATTTTATCAACTGATTGAATGTGGAAATTGAATGCAGGAAAAATTGAATGTGCTGTTGCTGTTTGAACTTAAAGTTTCATTCCTGCACTCGAGAAACCATTCGGCTGCAGCAAAGTACCGCTTTGCGAACTACCACTGCATAAATAACGATTTTTTAAAAAAAATTGTTATTACTCTGAAAATGTTTCCGAGATTTAGGCACAGTGTCCCTAAGTTTAGAGCTAAAATTTATTTGCCACAAACGTTTAAGCTCCATGCGTGCATGTGCAGAAACTTGAAAGTGACATTTTTTAAAAGCCACTTTTTTTAGACTCAGTGACAACGTTGAAGTCAATCAAAATCTAAACATCGATCTTTGTAGTGCCATCAAATTACTGGTACTTCTTTAGATTGTTACTCCCCTTATAAAGAAAACAGAAGGGAGTAACAATCTAAAGAAGGTGTACCGAATGTTCTTCTTTAGACTGTTACTCCCCTTATAAAAACAGAAGTGTGATATTCCTTTGTCCCAAAGTACATTGGACTAAACATCACTTTGTCTTAATAGTTATTTAGTTAAAGTCATTTATATTCTAAAACACACATAAGGGAGTAACAATCTAAAGAAGTACCGCACATTACTTGCACCATTACGTTTATATGAGAAAGTGAAAAATGTTTGGGATTTCATTTGTAAACTCTTTTGGTTTTGGTCCATTTGCCTGATTCTGAGTTAATCGTTGAATGGATCTGAGTAGAGGATTTCCTAGTCGAGGTACTTCCTGAAATCACAATGTTGAATGCATGTTAACCTCACTTGTCAAACCAACATGAAACGTAATTATTTCCTGTCCCAATGTATTCCTATAAATAACAATACACATAATATAATTTAATTATACCAGATAATACTTTTGATAATAACACTTTGCACAATCAATCTTTTTTTTCTTTTTTTGCTTGTTTAATAATAATAAATTTCCGTTTTTATTGGATTTGTTATAAAATCGGTGTGAAGTTGTTGAATTGTCATATATACACACAGATACATTGTTGTACATTATTACAATGTTATGATTGTGTTAGTAGATGCATATCATTTTTGACAGAAGAAAACTAGATATTTCCTGCATATGAACTGCATCATCCTGTGTTTTCCTTCAATTTTATTCCGTTCTTTTGATTTCACTGTGTTACAATCGTCGGTCCTACTCTAGCTGCATTCTATAGACATATGTGCTAAAGATAGAAGAGTGAAATGACCTGTATCACAGCGGATGCTGGTGTACCATCATCTTTATATATAGCATTATATACATAGCACAACTGACCTATTAGGGGTTATCATGGTTGTTAAGGTCCGTAATATGTTTTATCTACGATTGTTATGAAATATAAACATTGTATCTCTGTTTATATGCGTAGAAAGTGATTCTTTAAGTACTTGTATTCATTGCGTATGCGCGTCTCATAGTTCTGAAGAATTCCTCTTCTTTACTCCCCTTGGGCCTATCCTACCCTAGGGTGGTAAAGAAGAAGAATTCTTCAACTTTACGCACGATTAGCGAGTTTGTTTACATTTAACAAAATTAATTTGATGTTTGTTTAATAAAAATACTGTTTATATCGAGTTTTTTGTGAAAATCAATGCGTGATTTAAGTGATTATGACGAATATGAGGAGAATAATATACGCCTCCCGAAATAATTAATTCCGCACAAAATACAATTAATGAATTAATGCCATCTTTATCAAAAGAGAAATACTAACTTACTTAGAGTAAGTTTATTATTGCTTCCGAGCTTACCGAAGGTAACGGAAGCATTGTGTTCACTTTTGAGAACAAAAAAGTTTTATGCCTCCGATTTTAAAAATTCCAAGACAGAAATCCGTTTCAGACATCAGGGAACATTTTTGGTTCCGTGTCTGTCTGTCTGCCTGTCGGTCTGTGTGTCCGCGAATTGTGAAACGTGCGACTATAACTTGAGTAAATGTTGCCCGATTTTGATGAAATTTGGTAGACATGTTTAATTTCCCAATGCTCAGGTCGAGTTCGTTGGACAACGTTATCTGTTCAAGCGTTCACGCGCAACGCTCGTGTAACTGTGAACTTCAAATTTAAAATTGGAATTTTCGGTCGGGAAAAAAATCAAACCTTATCTATTCAATGAGACGAACATTTTTTACATATACAATTTTTTAGTAAAACCTACAGCGACACCCCTATAAAGTGTTAAAGATCGCTAAAAAAATTTAATTGTTCTTACACAATAAACAATATAACAATAAAGTAATAAAACTTTAATGTTAATATAACAATAAAGTACATAATAGGATGCGAGGAAGCTATGTGCCACACTAATTGGCAGTGTATTTTTTTCTGTATTTATTATTAAAATCTAACAATCGTAGATAAAGTACGGTACGCTACTCGAGGGAAAACGGGATTTTGCATTGCTCGTGTGGTTTTACTACCCTCGCTGTCGCTCAGGTGCAAACTCCACATTCGCATGCAAAATGCTACTTTCCGCACTCGACGCGTAATGTATACTATTACTGATATCATATTTGATATTCTTATGATATCATATTGTTAACTGACCTTTGAAAAGTGAAAATTAATTCCTCTTTTGACACTCATAACTTCATAAATATAAGCCTAGTTAAACTGGTGAGAAGTACACTGACGATGATTTGACAGTGATTTTAAAATAAAATATGTCTCCCCATCTTAAGAATTGAACATAAATAATTCTGTTCTTCGCGTTTTATAAGCTTCTCAGACAAGGCATAATGAAGTATAATTATAAACCAATATCAGATAATAAAAAATGTTTTTCCTATATTTGGTAAAGTTTGGCGGTCATTTCACATAAAGAACCTAATAAGTGCCTAACTGAAGTGCAATTTCTTATACATTTTTAGTTCAAAAAAGAAAACAAATAATGTAGGAAATATGAAAACCCTTTAAGAAGCTTGCTAGTAAGTACTTGACGGGATTTTTTAATATATATATATGATTGTCTATGGTTAGTAGTTCGTTATGTTATCATAAAACTATGGAGGCATTATTGTACGAGTAGGAATATATTATAGCTTTATATGATTCAATGTATTAATTCTAATTCTAGTTGATTTATTTACATTAAATTTTTGTGTTTTCAATAGATATGTAGATAGATCCATTTATTACCAAATCACATGTACACTTGTGTGAGTACATTACATTAATTGTCCTGGTAGGAAATCGACCATAAGCCTCGGAGAAGAACGGAAGATAAACTATGAAAATCAAAGCAATAAGGAAACGTTCTCAGAATAAATTATTCTAATTGTAATAAGCCTGGACTTGAAATTACGAAGTATGATATGACGTTCAATTATAATCGTTATACCGTGTAACAATTCTTTCCTTTAGCTTGCCTTGTTTCATGTTTATATTTTAAAATGTCTTTCTTATTTTTTTATAGTTGCATTAGATTTTATTTTTATTTATTTATTTATTTTTTCTCAGAATATTTAGCTTAAAAGTTTTAGTGTTTTAACCTAAAAGAGAGACATATACAATATACACTCTTTTATATTTTAAAATCTCTCAATTTTTTTTTATAATTTCATTGAATTTTACTACGTTTTTATTAGCTTGCCTTCTTGCTTGTTTGTTTGTTTGTCCGGTACAAATCTGGCAATCGATTTTTTAACTAACTTCCCAAATAGCTAGACATTTGAAACTTTTAGCATAGCTCAGAACACGATGACAATGCATTATTTTAATACTTTTAGCCATCTTTCAGCAGAATTTAATTGGGTTTCAGCAAATTTTGCTGTACGGAAAGTTAGTTCGGAAAAAGTCCGCAAGTTATTTTATTTGTTTTGACATATCCCATAGTATTTGCAATCTTCATTTTGACGGGTCTCAAATTTGTGATAGATAAACATTGAATGACAGCAAAACAGGAAATATCGATTTTATTATTTCAAATATATCGATGGCATGCTTTAGATTTGGTGTTGGGGAGATCCGTTGTACAAAGATTTGTCCTTTTATAGGTTTAAGATCAGCTCTCTAGATGGTTGTCATTTATGTGAAGTAAATAAATTCGGAACTATTTTTTTTTTTCACTAACATTATATATTATATAACAATAACAATTATATTATAAACATTACATTCGATTCAAACAGAAAATTTAAAAACGTAGTATATAAAAAGTTCTTTTTATCTTGAAATTATTAGTTGTAAGATTTATTTTAATTTATTTTTTGTATATTTGTTTATTGTTTTTCTAAGATATATCTAGCTTAGAGGTTTTACTGTTTCAATCTAAAAGGGAGACTTATGCACAGTAAAGTTAAAGAGAGTGTTACATAGTCGGTGTAAATTGTATCTCGAATTATAGATATAGGTACAATGTACAATATACAGGAAGAATAAAACATTTTTTGGATAAGAGTATATAATTATTTAACACATGTCTGCCGAAAATAGTTCCTTCTCCTCCTATACTAATAATTATAAAATCATTTCACACATGTTTTCTTGTTTTCGGAGAATTTTTATTTCCTTTTATTTTTTTATTTTATAATTATTATTTTTTTTAGTTGGCATTTTCTATGGTTTTATATATCTTGAGACAAAAATTGTGGAGTATTTTCCTCAAGAATATTTTTATGGTATGAAATTCGAATGGTAATTAGCTATATTTTCTTATACATTATCCCCTTAGAATTGAACCATAGGTTTTTTGTTGACATGTGGATTTCCCCGCACTTTAATGGTTTTTATTATTTTAATATGTTCTAAAAACATGTTCCTACATTAAAACTAAAGATGATCACCATTTAACCATGGGTTCTGGGTTCCAGTTTTACAGCCTACATATCGTGAATATTAGTTATTTATGTTGATAGGTAAAAATAGGTAAAGGTAAGGGGTAGGGTGATGGAAAAGAGGGAGAGATAGAAAGTAAAATAATAATTGAATTTATATAGAATTAAAAGCAAAACCAAAGGGAACCAGGTGGCCGGAAGCATATAATTAGTAGCAGGGAAAATTTAAGAAATCACTTAACAATGTAACTAGGCAGCAAAATGGAATTTTACTGACGTGTGATTAGATTAAGCCTCCGAGCCGAAGGCGAGGACAGGCTATGATAATTAACTGCCGAGGCGAAGCCGAGGCAGGTAATTTACCTATTTGACAATGAATAAACGAGGCAGAAATGTTTCCTTTGCTGCCTTGTTGCATACAATATTTTATCTACTTGCGGCAGAAAAATGAAGCTGCTAAAATGTTATCTTTATTAATATAACATAGTTAATAACTAAGTAACTAAGGGTCATATTAATTAATTTGAGCCTCCTGTTTCAAGGTTTTCCTTCTTGGAGGCTCTTTGATTTCACAAACATAAATGCATATTTTAAATATCTGTTTAAATACTGTTATTAAATTATGTATATTTTTTGTTTGTTTTATTCTTTGTAATATGTTGTATAATATGTTTTGAATCAAATTAAATAAATTACTTACTTACTTACTTACTTAATAAAGATAATAAGATATGTATTAACTAAAATTAATGTTCAAATAAGAAACTTGGGAATTATAACAATAAGTGATAAGCAAACTCAATCTATAACAACATAATAAAAAACACACGCTTATAACACACATAACTTATGAATGAATAATGCACGCAATATAAAATATTTATTTATATTTTTACTAACAAATTACTAAAAGTATTAAAGATATCTTATATTGCTTAAAAGAAAAGAAGTAACTAGAATAAATCAAGAAAAGTAGCTAGTCTAATCTAGAATGACTTCAATAATAAAAATAATATGGATGTTCAATGTTTACATGACGCTGCAGTATAGCCAGTGACTAATATTTTTTTAATTAAAGATCTACAAATCATTGAACTTATTTAACAGAATTAACAAATATAAACAAATTATTTTATAATTAAAACGTTTATTTATTAAATATTACTTATTAAACTATAATATATGATGTTATAAGATAGAGATAATAGTATAAACTTTCATTGCCAACATTATTAAAGTAATAATTTACAGCCTAGGCAGTAAAATAAATTTTACTGCCTAGGCTGTAAAATTTTTCCTTACTTTTACCGCCTAGGCAGTAAAATTACATTTCTCTGCCCGAAATCGGTTCAATAATGCCTCATTTTGCTGCAGCAAGTAGATATACGAATTAAATCATCATGTATTTGTAATTATTAAATATTCGGTTCTTTCTTCTAGTTTCCTTAAAAGAGTTTCATGCCTATTTTAGCTCCAGTTAAATGTTTTACAAGATATATGACATTATAAATACCATATAGAAGAGCCCATTGTTAAAACCCTCAATAGCTTGCAAAGCTAGAGTGAGGGGTTACCTGACACGTACATATAATATACAATTTTATTGAAAAACATAAAAGATAACTTCATATTTTAAAATAATATTTTCCTAGTTTATTACAATTACTACTCGTTACGTTTATTAAATTCCGTAAATAACGTCATGTTTACATTTTTAATAAATAATAATTTTTATCTACGATTGATACGAAATATAAACATTATATCTTTGTTTAGATGCGTAGAAAGTGATTATTTACGTACTTGTATTCATTGCGCTTGCGCGTCTCATAGTTCTGAATAATTCCTCTTCTTTACCGCACTTGTGCGGTAAAGAAGAGGAATTCTTCAGCTTTACGCACGATTAGTGAGTTTGTTTACATTTAACAAAACTAATTTGGTGTTCTTTTATTAAAGTAACTGTTTATATCGAGTTTTTAGTGAAAAACAATGAGTGAATCAAGTGACTTTGACGAAAATGTGGAGAATAATAATCCTCTAGAAATAATTAATTCGGCAAAAAATACAACTAATGAATTAATGCCATCTTTATCAAGAGAGAGATACGAACTTACATACAGCAAGTTTATTTGTTTCTGTATTTATTATTTAAATCTAACAATCGTATTTTTATGTTATAGTTAAAAACAAGAATAAATAAATATAAACAAATATTGAATAATAGAGTATGTTGTTCGCTAGGTAAAATATAATAAATACATAAGTTTCCGCGAAAACACACTTTGTAAACAAATGCCCCCTCTTTTTCTCCGTCAGTCTCCCTGACCAGTCTTACGTGTCCAGCCGTGGTGCGCACTTCTACTCGCCACATCTTTTGTTATACTACCAACATTTATTAAGGTATAATTTTATTCTTATTTATTTAATTGTTTTTATTACCATACTATTGTTACTAGAATTGTTTTTAATAGGTTGTTAAATTCTATATTAAGAAAATGTTTTAGTTTATTTAAATAAATATTTTAGTTTATTTAAATAAATTTTTTACTTTATTTTAATGAATATTTTACTTCATTTAATGAATATTTTACTTCATTTAATGAATATTTTACTTCATTTAAATGTATGTTTTATTTTATTTAAATGAATGTTAGTTTATTTAAATGATTTTTTTACTTTATTTAAATGAATTTTTATGTTTATATAAATGATTTTTTTTACTTTATTTAAATAAATATTTTACTTTTTTTTAAATTGTTTTATTATCATATTATTATTTAAATGAAGGTTTTACTTTATTTAAATGAATGTTTTACTATATTTAAATTAATGTTCAAGATTATTTAGGGCAATTTATAGTTTAGTTGTTTGATTGTGTGAATGGCAAATTATTTCGACGACATTGTTTTCTTTTTACTTTTCCTCACTGCTAATAGTAGGAAAAGTATTGATTTTTTACTTTATTTAAATAAATGTTTTACTTTTTTGTTGAGTCGAAACGTCTCTTCACTAATGAAATAATTTCTGAGTTTAGTATATTCTTACAACTCACCGTCCATCATAACTTCGTATAATAAATGTTTTACTTTTTTTTAAATAGTTTTATTATCATATTATTATTACTAGAATGAACTGATTTATAGTTTGTTAAATTCTATATTAAGTTGATATATTTCAGTTTATTTAAATGAATGTTTTACTTTATTTAAATGAATGTTTAAGTTTATTTAGGGCAATTTATAGTTTAGTTGTGTATATGGCAAATTATTTCAACGACATTGTTTTCATTTTTATATGATGTAGCTAAATTTATATATAGAATTATTATTTCTCCTTGACTTTAACTACTTATGTTTCAATAAATCTCGAGTACTAATAAATAATAAAATAAATTGATAAAGGTTCTATGTTTATTTTAATTATTCTGTAATAAAACTAATCAAATATAATGAAATTTATTTCACGACAGGGCCTGTTTACTCTAATATTATATTAACACTGTGACACAGCCAGCGATTCCTAGCATGAACCTCACGGTTACGACCATCGATTCTACTGCTTTTTCTCAGAAAAATTACCGCTTTCCAACTATATAAATCATATTGGGTGTTGTCAACCAAAATTTCGGGTCAAATTTTCCTGCCTAAATTTGATCCTTTTGAAATTCATTTTCCCCAAAAATGAACCAATTTCAAAGAAAATTTGTATATATACGCTTTATTTAACATCAGAAAAAATAATGTGGAAGAATTTTTGAAAAAATAAAGAATTAAATATTTCTTATATACGTAACACATATATTAGAAGGTTATTTTAGGTTGTAACCTTCTGCAGGATATTTTAATATTTTTTTAAATTACGTAAATGTATGTGTCACTCAATATATGGTTTGGGTCAGAAAATTGTTTTCATTACCTATCGGTGTAAACATTAATTAGCTGTAATTAATTAATTATAGATTTATATTTGAGTTTGACCCATGTTGGAAAGTACTTATAGCGTGCTTATGTGAGGTCTTAGTAAAATTTTGAAAATATAGATTATTATTTGCATATTTCTGTATAGTGTAAAAGTAAATGTGTTTGATTGTAGAGTAGTAAATATATTTATTTTACACGTTTTAGTTTATTTAGCAAAATAAAGAATAAAGTAATCAACAAATTAAAGATGGTGGCTCAATCTTAAAAAGAGTGAGACATTTTTTTAAAAAGTGGTGAATTAACACCTCTCATGGAGTTGCATATTAACAGATTTAAATGACCTTAATGATTTCGTGTATCCTCCTCAAGTTCTTTTTAATAGTGAGCAAGCAGCCAATGAGCGATATTAGTAGGCACAAATGAAAATGTAAACAAAATAAGTAAATAAATATTAGAAAATTAAATGGATCACTAAGTGTATGTTACAGTTCGGATACAGAAGTTGATAGTGAAATTAACCCTGGGGGGGGGGGGGTCAATACATAGATGTGTCAATATTGAATTGTGTGCCATTCAGGTTTACCAGATCATAGGTTAACTTTTAAAGAGGGTGCAGATGTCATATTAATGAGAAATTTAAATTCCACTGATCAATTCATTAGTTAATGGAAAGAAACTATTATAGTTATAGTTAAGATATCTAAATATTTTTTTCAAGTTAGAAAACCGTCTTCGGAGAAACAATATTAATTCCAAGAATAACTTTAAATTTTAAGTTGGAAATAGAGGTGTGGAAACTATGCGTAGACAGTTCCCTCTGAAAGCAGCTTACTCGATGACAATAAATAAATCCCAGAGTCAAAAATTATCTTTAGTTGGTGTGGATCTCAAAGTTTGTAGTATTATATTTGATGAAATAGCCTTCTCAATTAACCAATATGATAGTAATAGGTATAATATAGTAATACTACAGCCACTGATTGATAATTAAAGATGGTTGCTCAATCTTAAGAAAAAGGAAGAAATTGTATAGAAGTGACGTATTAATACCTCTTAATGGAATTGCATATGTAACAGATTTAAATGACCTTATTGATTTCGTATATTTTAAGGTATATCTCTAATATGTATCTAAATATTTTTTTCAAGTTAAAAACCCATCTTTGTTATATATAATCAAAGTTCATTAGAAATAAATCCCAGGGTCAAACATTATCTTTTATTGGTGTGGATCTCAGAAAAAAGTCTTTAGCGCCGGCCAATTTTACGTCATAGTAAGAAGTAGCTTCTTCATTCAAGTTTTGGTACCATGTGAGAGGGTTACAGATGGAATTGCTTATACACGGAACATCCTTTACTATCCATTACTACATAGTTATAGTACATTACGCGTCGAGTGCGGAAAGTAGCATTTTGCATGCGAGTGTGGAGTTTGCACCCGAGCGATAGCGAGGGTAGTAAAACCACACGAGCAATGCAAAATGCTTTTTTCGCACGAGTTGCGTACCGTACTTTATCTACGATTGTTAGATTTAAATAATAAATTCAGAAAAAAATAAACTTGCTGTATGTAAGTTCGTATCTCTCTCTTGATAAAGATGGCATTAATTCTTGAGTTGTATTTTTTGCCGAATTCATTATTTCTGGAGGAGTATTATTCTCCACATTTTCATCAAAGTCACTTGATTCACTCATTGTTTTTCACTACAAACTCGATATAAACAGTTACTTTAATAAAAGAACAGCAAATTAGTTTTGTTAAATGTAAACAAACTCTCTGATCGTGCGTAAAGCTGAAGAATTCCTCTTCTTTACCGCACTAGTGTGGTAAAGAAGAGGAATTCTTCAGAACTATGAGACGCGCATGCGCAATGAATACAAGTACGTAAATAATCACTTTCTACGCATCTAAACAAAGATATAATGTTTATATTTCGTATCAATCGTAGATAAAAGTATTTTGTGTAATTATATTATAGTTTTGGGTGTGGCCTAGCTATATGTTTCCTCCGGTTGGCGAGGAAATTCCTATTAAGGGAGGCGGAGTTAATTTTTTTCCTTATTTTATAATCATTTTGGAAAAAGTCCTGCGATATTGTGGAAGGACCCATTTTCAAGTAATTCATTTTTTTTTAATATTTAAGCCATTTTCATTTTTTATATTAAGCTAAACAAATAATGAAGTATAAAGTATTATATTCGATGAAATGGCCTACTCAATTAACCAATATGATAGTAATAGATATAAAATAGTAATAATACAGCCACTGATTGCAAGCATGAACCCCGGGGCGAATGCTTTTTGTAACTAAAATTGAAAATTGAAGGTAGTAAAAAATAGAATAAATCAAAATGCACAAAAAAATAATAAAACCTAGGTTTACTAAAATATGAAATTATGTAACAATAAAGATATATTAATTATATTGTTTTAATTATTATTTACACACAGCGCCAACTTCTAGACGGATAAGGTGCCACCGATCAGGCATAGTGTAAACATAAAGGTTTGCGGCACCGCTCTGTCGCCCATCGCTTACCGGTCTTATCGCACCCGAGGTCTATATAATTTGTATAGGTAAGATAAAAACAAACAGGAATCATGGCTAATTTTTTTTTAAACAAAACATCATGCTTTTTGAGAAAATGTTTTGTTTCATCAGTTCACGATCATTTATACATCTAAATTGCTTAATAGTTACCCGCGAATCTCATTTCACTTTGATCGTATTCTGAAATATTTTCTAAAATAACTGTGAATGCCACTACAGGTTATTTTGATCATTTATCTTAGTGCATTTAATGTCACCTTGGTATTACTTTCATTGGTTCAAAGATAATACTGTTCTTACCTTAACAAGGGGATTTTTCCATCAGAAGGAAAAATTAAAGACGTAAAAAAAGGAAAACGTAGACAAGCAGACACTTTCCCTGTTGGGGAATATTAGCTACGCTTTCCCTAGTATTGTCCTAGTATAGTATTTCCCTGTATTGTCCAGTCTATATAACCCGCCTTACCTCGTGTCATTCCTAATAGGTAATTCTTTTTGCTGTAATCTTCTTATGTCATGTCACTGTAAATGGTTCTACATCGCAGTGTAATTCTAGCGTTGTGTATTTAATACTTTAGTGTTCTTTTGCGGTTTTTTTATATCAAGGTTTTATTAATATCTTGTTTGTTATTATCGATTATGCAATCTTAACGTTATTTACACTAAATGACGTAAATTAATAACTTAAAATATGTAAATTAAATATATTATATTGTTGTCTCATATATCTGAATTAATTTTTACTGAGTAAATTAAAAAAAAATGAAGCTTTTACTTTAAAACCGCACTGAAAAGATAGTTAAAAGGTATGAATTGAGGATACCTTTGGATTTAAATTCCTCACTACTACCGGGTGGTTATTATGTTAGTTAGTAACCTATATTATATTTCCTGTCTTTATTAGTGTTACTATGGGATTCATTTTAGAAAAATCTTATCCTTTGCCAAATTTACTATGTATCACATATAATAGAAATTATGCCTATGTCCTACATGATTCGTTTTCCATCTGCAGGGCACACTGGTCCTATAAACGTTTTTCGATGTCTGTCTGTCTCGCGTCCTCTTTTACTAAAGGTCGACCAAGAACTTATGGGCACTCGGGAGAACCTGTAAACTTATCTTCGTTTAAAATTAAAAGTCCCGAGTATTTTTTAAGTCTGTACAGTCCGGTGCTAGTATTTGATATTTTATAAATGACAATCAAAATATATAAGTTGACAATAGTACATTATGCGTCAAGTGCGGAAAGTAGCATTTTGCATGCGAGTGTGGAGTTTGCACCCGAGCGACAGCGAGAGTAGTAAAACCACACGAGCAATGTAAAATGCCGTTTTCGCATGAGTTGCGTACCGTACTTTATCTACGATTGTTAGATTTAAATAATAAATTCAGAAAAAAATAAACTTGCTGTATGTAAGTTCGTATCTCTCTCTTGATAAAGATGGCATTAATTCTTGAGTTGCAATGAGTTGCAAACATCATTATACTTCTTGATGTACGGTTCATGCTGTGGTCGGTACGATAAATTAAATGCTATGCATAAAACATACTTTCTATAAGTAGTTTAAATATTGGATTCACTATGTAACGTCTATTAATTGGTATCATTCATTTTAACGTTATACCAGTGTAGGTATGAATTATATTTGACTTAGATTGAAATATGCAACGCCCTATATATCTTCAGTTCAAAAGATACACTTGTCGTTATGAAACATACCGCATTTGGTAGAGTACTACCCTACCTACGGGTTGTATATCCCCTGTGTTTTTTCAATCATATATCCCCTTGAATGTTTTATCTGAGTCAGTAAGCTCTTTATGTTTCTGTATGTTAAACGCTATATAGTGTATGCATTACTAAATATTTCACATGCAAAATGCTTACTAAAGTATATTTTATGCTGATTATTGTATGATATATACAGTGTGTTCCAAGATAGTGTATCCGAGACTAAAAATGTTTTTTACTTTTGGGTATTTAAACGAAAGTCATTCGTCATAAAAACTCCTGCTTGTTCAAATAGATGTTTTTCAAAGTGATAATAATTACTTGAATTTGTGTACAATGTTCTTGAAAACAATAAAAAATTACTAAGATAAACTAGCCTTATTTTGATGAACTCCAAAAATATTATTTAGAAAAGTGGTTTATGAATTGAAAAAACGGGTAAATATTACATTTTAATAATTTTATAAAATATTTAATTTTCTAAAATATTGCATTTGAATTTGTTTTCTAAAAATAAATAATAATCTAACAACAAAAAATAGTCACACTTTAGTTTACAGTGTGAACTATTAGTTATTGTTCGATTATTATTTATTTTATAAAACAAATTCAAATGCAATATTTTAGAAAATTAACTAAAATTTAATATTTACCTGTTTTTTTTCAATTATTAAACCACTTTTCTAAATCATATGTTTTGGATTACATAAAAATAAGGCTAGTTAACTCTTAGTAATTTTTTAAAGATTTAAAGAAACTGCTGTACACAAATTCAAGGAAATAGTAACACTTTAAGAGGTTTAAGAACAACCAGGAATTTTTGCGAAAACCCAATAATAAGATTTTTTTTTTCACTCGGATACACTATCTTGGAACAAACTGTATATATCATACAATAATCAGCATAAAATATATTTCAGTAAGTATTTTGCATGCGAAATATTTAGTGATGCATACACTACATAATAGCGTTTAACATACAGAAGAGCGTACTGACTCAGATTAAACATTCAGGGGGATATGCTTGAAAAAATACAGGGGGTATTGTACAATAATATATGTTTGGATTATGGGAAAGGTGTTGTAAAGGGTATTATTACTTGACGAAGAAATTAGAACATTTGATTAAATAAACTTTCAATATATTTAATTAAATGAAAAATACGATAACAATAATAAAACTATGCAGATATTTATTTACACTTTTATACTTTGGATTGAACTTACAATCAAATTATATTAAGAAATAGCTACAAAAAATTACCTATATTATCATAATATCATAACATAATTAGAGAAGTGAAAAAACTTTGACAAGTGAAGAACACTGTTCACTTTGAAGTGAAGAACAATTGACTAATATAAAAGAAGTGCTACAATATTTTAATATTTGTTGGGCTCAACAAATATTCAAAGAATATCCTCTTCCTCAGCATCTCTTTTAAAGGTACTCGGTCTGTCCATCTATACAAAAACAAATCCTACATGAAGTTATATTTACATTGTGTAGTTATAATACAAACATAAGAAGCGTCTATACACACTACACACACACATATATATGTTATAAAAAGGGAAAAATGTATTAAATATATTTTTAAAATAGGAAGTTATAATAAAATAATATAGAGTAATATGGAAAAAAAAAACAGGATTATATATACTCGTATGTAATTTTTTTATATACATATGGAAAAATAACATACAATTACATAAACATATTTGTAAAATATTGTTTAAACATTTGTCGCTTTTTATATAACAACTGTAATTCAGAAAAAGTATTATCTTACCTTGAAAGGACGTAAAAATCAAACTGAAGCGGCAGGTGAGTAAGGAAAAAACAGGGGCAATTTACTCAAAAATGCAATATAACACGAGTGGAGCCGAAGGCCAGTTAGCACATGTACTCTCTAAAGAGGCTAGAGAAACACTGACAGAACAGTTCCAAGAGCCTTTACCACTACTAACGATACATACATTCATGGATTTAAAAATATATTATATATGATTGATTGGACAATGTAAAAGAAGGATATTTAATCAGGCATGAATCATTAGACTGAAAAAAGGAATACATCATGAAACATACCTTTACTGATATGTTTAAAAAGATCTGCGTTTATAGTCTATATTTGATATAAAATATTCGTCAAGGTATAATTCTTACTTATCCAATATATGTTTTGTTTTCATATTTCTTATTTTTATGATTCATACTTTATTTAATATCTCCCATTGATACTATACATTTTGACGTATTATTTGTCTATCAAACATTTGATTCATAATAAAAAGGTTATTTCAGAATTATATTTGTCAAAAAATATTTAACATATAATTAGGACATATCTTTCAAACATTTTAAGTTGTTTCATCCAAATATCCGTGTTGGTCATACAATAAAGTATAATTCCGAATTATACCCACAGAAATATGCACGATTTTTTTCAGTGTATAAGACGCGCATACGCAATGAATACAAGTACGTAAAGAATCACTTTCTACGCATCTAAACAAAGATATAATGTTTATATTTCGTATCAATCGTAGATAAAGATAATTGTATTAAGAACAATGAGTTTTTTCCTGTCAAAAAAATAAAAATAAAAAAAAAAATAACTGCATATTTCCTATGTAAATGCACAGTGATTTTTATGACACCTTTTATCAGTCATGAAATTATAAAGTTAGTATAAATGATTAGATCGACAGACTCGGAACTTGGAAGATTTGTTTACATTCTGAGAAAGAGCAAGAGTTAGGTTTTATAACCTGCACCCGGCAAACCTTCCTCATAACGTATTCATTTTTACAACACAGTGATCTATTTTATTAAAAACTAACTACCTATGACACAAAAACAACAACATTAGGGCACTCCTCAGATTTCCATCACTTCTTGGTCGGTCTTTAGCTAGATTAAATCAATTCTTTAAGCCTCGTCCAGACTGCCGAACCGAACAGAGGAAACGAGCCGAACATTGGTCTGTGCGCATGTCCAGTTTAAGGCTGGGCATGCGCACAGACCCAATGATCAGCTCCTTTCCTCTGTTTGGTTCACCATAGTCTGGACGAGACTTTAAGGCATAGACTGTCTTTTCAGTCTTCTTAGTCTTCAGGGATGAATTAAAATAGACTGTCATTAGTCCTCATTAATGGCAATATGTATTTGTACAATTAAGTGTTTTTCAGACCGGTTTTGGCCACTTTAATTGGTTTATTTTTATAGGGTATATTAAATTAAAAGATTAAAACGCGTGTTAAGAAATCCACTAGATATAGTTAAAATTATAGAGCAATTTATGGAATAATTGGACATATTTTGGTTCAAATCACTTTAATTTAAGGACAACGAGATATCACTAAAGGTCACTTTAAATTAGTCTACTCGAGATATAAAGCTAATGCTTGGAAAGTTGGTTCTTTATTTTAGTTCTTTCATTTATTTTTATACATTAAAAATAAAAGTTTTTTGGTGTTGTCCCCGTCTCGAGAATTTTTCACGTTTCCTTCCCAAACTAAAAAAATGTGTGTGAGCCTCTCACGCATTAGAAGTGAAACTTAAGTTCTAGAAACAGCTGATTTTATGCATTGCTCTCTTAGCATTTCTTAATGATTTTCTTATTTCAGCATTAAGAAATGGTTATGTGGAATTAAATTGAATAAACAGGTCAAGTGTGTGCCGGTCAGCACACAGCGAGGGTTCGTAGGCCACACTGTAGGTATAGTTTAAGTAGTACCCTATTGATGGTGTTTTTTAAAATGCTAAAAAGCTTACTTTGAACTATCCTGGGTCTGCAACAAACTTCTGATAAAGTATTTTTTTGCCACAGAACCGGACTACAACCATATAAATACATCGAAAAGACCGTAGTTATAAAAAACGTCAACTTCAATCAATCTTTCCTACGCTCGCCCTATCAAAGTTATAACCAAAGAATTATTTATTTTTGTAATCAGCTCGACGTACCCTTTCATATGATACTCCTCACGGTGTCGAAAAAAAAAAAATGTTAACCCTTAAGTTTTTTTACCCTAATATTTTTGAAAAATATTTTTTTAAAGTCGCTATATTTTTAAAATATGTGGGTAGGTACAAGACACATACATGCCAAATTTCAAAGTGATCGGACGAAAGGTGTAGCCGTGAGAGCACGCGACAGGACGGACGGACAGACACACGCAGGAAAATATAAGGGTCCTTGGTTTTGCCTACGGACCCTAATAAATAAAAAAATTAAAAAACGATCATTTATTAGTTTTCGTAAGAATATTTGAATATTATTTAACATGTATCATAAAAATAACTTCTCGGCGGGGAATCGTAGCCGGCAATTGATATACCTGTACAAAAATCTGTCACTTGGACGAGTCTCGAAACACAAATTTACATTACATTACATGATTTCGTTTCTTCCAAGCCAATTTCCTCTACACCGCGCCTAAAGAAGCTTCACTTAAAAATAAAATTTAAATACCGACTTTTCGCTCACTTTTAATTTATGTTCTTGCGAGCATCAATTAAAATTTGTGAATCTCCAAACATACAGTAAATTGAATCGTACGCACATCAACACATCACAATTAATCAACTAATAGTCAAAGACAAATATACGATATTTCTTCGCAGTGGCGGATCTAGATCTTGCGGGGCCCTGGGCGAGACAAAATGGCGGGGCCCCCTAGGATAGAGTGGGGATTGCTGATAAAAAAAAAAATAAAGTAACTTAATAATAAACCACTTATAACTTGATCCTATTTTACGGCTAATTCCCTTCACTTAGGGCCAGTCAAAGTTTTTTCTCGACCATAGAAACGTTTTTGCTCTCAAAATAATTCAAAACTTTTAAAATATGTAATTACAATTCTGCTCATGATTTTAATCTAACATATAATTTGAACATAAACCCCTTAAATTATATAGTTTTCAACTAATCATCATTTTCTTTGCAAACGTAATCGAAAAGAAAGCATTTTTATTGTAATAATTAAGCTCTGTTCTGTTATACTTAACTATTTATTCTTCTTCATGATATTTTGGGTTTTATGGTTATATTATCATTGTAAATAAAAAGTTAGGCTGTGTTATTTGTGATCGGTCCCATAATTTGAAATCTAAACTTGAGCAAATTAAATTTACTCCCAGAATTCATAATCTCAGCTTATAACTTTCCATTTTAGTGCCGACTTTTTAGTTTAATTTTAAGGGGGGTTCGGGGGTCCTCCCTCGGAAAATTTTGTAAATATGACCTCTCAAAACAGCGTTTTTATGCATCTCTGGGGTGAAGTTTCTCTTTGACATCAATTGGTAAAACAGCACTAATTAATTATTTCGTACTGTCCGATTTACTTCGTTGTTTTTACTTTTCCTTTTTACAGGATTTGTATTTTTTACATATCTCTGTACATTGTCAAACGATTAAGGTTATGTAGTATCTCGATAAATTCAGTGTTACATTTATTTATTTTTTTTTTTAAAAATACCCGAAATGTCACGTTTTATAGAGTAATGATAGAAGGTTATTGTTAGGTCAGGTCAAAGAGTACTAAACTCAGCCTAAACTTACCATAACCTTTCTTAAAATACTTTTCCCTAAAATTAAAAAAAAATTGAATATATCGAGATGCTACAACCGAAATCGTTTTTGTAATGTAAAAAGGAACAGTTTGAAAAAAAAACGAATTAAATTGGACGTTTAGATATAGGTGGGGCACATAATGAAGAATTACCCCACACAATAAATAACAAATTCGTCATCATTTTGAAAAGGGGGAGGGTGAGAAAACACTAGGACGTTAACTCACTTAATTTTATATGGAGCGGGGCCCCGCGGGCTATCTTAAACATAAAAAAATTAATATATATTTTATAACTTATTTATTTGACTTTTTTATAGCGAGGGGCCCCGCGAAAAGGTAGTAAGGTATGGCTCTACCATGTAAACTAAATTCGACTGAATTTTATAATTCTAATATTTCATGTTTTGTACATTATGGAACGGGGCCCCGCGGACTATCTTCACTATGAACTATAAATTTGCCTGTAAAGTATAAGTATTTTATTTTAATTTTCTATGGCGCGGGGCCCTCCAAGGCGCGGGGCCCTGGGCGGTCGCCCCTCCGCCCCCCCCTGGATCCGCCCCTGTTTCTTCGCAAATCGTAAAAAAACTTAATTTCTTTCTGCGTATATAAATTGAAATTACTCATTGTTTCATTTGACTAATTTACTGATAAGAATGACTTTAATTAATGAATATTGGTTAATTATTTACTCTTTTTCTATATAAAAAAAACAACTAATTAATATAAATGCTGGCATTGTGGAAACATACTCGGACCTCTGAGCGAAAAAATTCTGTTGGAAAGATAAAGCTTGGGTTGTTATATTGAGTCCCAGTTAATAAGATATTAAGAAATACAGGTTTAATGCAACAACGCGAACTAGTTTCAAGATAAATTCCATTTTGAAGCAGCCTTGTAACTCTGCACTGTTATTATAGTAAAACTCATATATTACTAACTATAACTCTATAGATAAACTGACTTAACAGTAAATAGTGTATCTATAATCTAACTCTCTACTTAGTCTAAGGTTGTTTATATTACCTATATGTAGTTATGCAGTTTTAATATTATTATTATTAGTAATCCTTATATATATATATATATATATATATATATATATATATATATATATATATATATATATATATATATATATATATATATATATATATATATATATATATAATTTGTGAAGACGCTTGCCACGCAAGCGTGACACATAGGACCTGTTCCAACATCAGACATTCCGTCATTAAGATGTTGGCTCGGCATTACGCCATGTCCTGCATCGTTTCGTCGCGTCCGATTCATCAAGGGCTGGCTATGCCCACCCATATCAAGAAGATCAGATATAGGACTTATCAGAGACGAGCGTGCTCTCATACCGCCATACTTGCTTGGCTGGCAAAACACAACAGCAATTTAATACCGTGTTTGCACACTGCAATAGGCTACACTAGGGTTGGGACATCGATAGGAAAACATCGATGTTTTCGATACATCGACATCGAAAGAACAAACATCGATGTTAGCCAAAACATCGAAAGAAAACATCGATGTTTTCGATACATCGACATCGGTCCTCCAAGGTGATGAGCAAAAAAAAAAAAAAAAAAAAAAAAGTCACCACTTTCAAAAAATCTCTCCTTTTCGTCCCCGATTTTCGTTGTCGTCCATTTTTTAGGCTGCGATGGCTCGATAACATCGATATTTTCGATGTTTCAGGAAAACATCGATGTTCACCGATACATCGAAAGATCAACATCGATGTTGAACATCGATTTTTTAAAGTCCGATACATCGATGTTTTCGATACATCGACATCGATGTCCCAACCCTAGGCTACACTATTTGTGATCTGGTATAGGTCACGCTTGCGTGACACATAGGAACTGTTGGTATATATTTATAACTATTTAATATCGTGCTGTTTTATAGACTTAATTACTCTTTTTCCTTTTACCATGCTATAAAATGTGCTTTTAGTAATAAAATAAGAAACATTATATACATAATTATGCAAAAAAAAAAAAAATCAGGTGGGAACTATTATAAGAACCATTGTATTAAATTAACATTGTACTTATTTAAAAAATAAAAAAATAACACAAATCCCCGAGTTCGTTATTCTGGGTAAATACTTTTAATGTGGTTAATGTTTATTATCAATATTTTTCCCTTAACTTCCTCAGATTTGTATTTATTAGTGTCGTCCTTGTCCTTCCTTTGGAACACATGCTTATGGTATGGTCATACACGTTAGGGTATATCTGAGAGGTAAACCTGTGCCGTTAAACCGGAGCGTGTATACTATCATAAAAAAATATATATATTAAAAACCAAAAACATATTAATTATATATTATTAAAATTTTATATTTTATTAAATTAAAATTACTGAATACCAATATATAATATTTTATTTATAAATTTATTTATTAACATATTAACTTGCCGATGACTAACACATCCAAAATGCATAAATTTGAATAATTTATTATATAAATTTAATTTTTATGGGCTATTATTATTTAAACTCAAACCGAAGTAATATTGGTATTTGTATATATTTTTATTCCGGTATCACTTTCCTCTTCTGAGCTTATTCACCATTGTTATTAATTAATTTCCGTATAAGATTCATTTTTACAATCGGAATGTTGACAGGATGAATCAATTGTGTTAAAATGTACTTGTTGTTTAATAATACTAAAAATAATACATCACTGGTTTTGTGTGTTGCGGGCTTTAAGGCTTTAATTAATCTTTAAGTATATTTTGTATATGCTATTAGAGGTCGACCAAGAAGTCATGGAAATGTGAGGAGTGCGCTAGTGTCGCCATGTACAGTCAGTTTTTATTAAAATAGACCACTGTCAAAAAATACAGTGTTGTTCTTTTGTTATTAATAATTTTATTTTTGATAACTTATATATTTTTTGCAACAGGCAACACTGTACCTGATAAGAAATCACTAATAATATACGATAATATCTTTATATTATTATTTATTGATTATTCATAATAATATTCTTTAAATCTAAATCGATTTTCTTCTTTCTTAATCAATTTTTTTCTTCCTCTTTATTTCTGAGTTTGATTTGTTACTTTATTATTTCTGGATTTTAGTTGTTACTTTTTTGTGAATTATTTTTTTACTATTACCTCTCTCGGCTTGTATTTGGCAATTTTCTCTTTAGTAAATTAAATTTCCTGGTATTAATAAAAACATGGATAATAACACGAATTCAAAATTAGGAAGAAAGACTCTTCACAGTCAAGGACGTGAAATAGTTTACAATGTGAATTTGTATTTTAAACACAACATTGGCGGGAGTGGCAGTTGAACAACAGAAGTACCTATCCATACAGATATTAATTGTCATGGAGAGCAATCATTTTTATAATAACAAATACATATAATAAATTAATATTATAAGTTAATATTATTAAGTTACATATTATAATAAGTTTGTTCCAACCCCGTTATTTGTAGCGTCCTTTGCATTTGCATCATCCCGTGGATTTGTGGCTCGTACACAAATCGTTTAGGAAAGTTGTGACTATAATTCGAATTCGTACTGTATAAAAACAAACAAAACAGGAAACCTAACAGATTGGGAACCTTGCTGTTGTTATTCTTGAGATTCGACATAACTGCGCATGTCATACAAACTAGAAATGAGTATTGTCTTAGCACCCGACTGTACTGACTTCGGCACTACTCGGAAGTTCCGATTTTAAACCAAGTTAAGCTTTCCGTTTCTCCCGTGTTCATGACTTCTTGGTCGACCTCTAGCTATAAGTATATTTAGATTTAGTATATTATATTATACAGTATAGTTATATATAGTGTAGTATGAAGAATAATAAAAAAAAAAACGTATTGTCAAGAGGGTTTTATAGTTTATAGATAGTATAATAGCTCGCCCCACAATTCACTACCCCATCCTAAATATTTGATCTATTATTAAAGCCTAGTCTACATCAACCATCATTTGTACGCTTGAAAATATTTATATAACAACCTGTTTATATAAATCTAAACAAATGTTAGTTTCTTTGAAGAAAATAAACAAACATTTAATTAGACGGACAGACACATTCGCAAACAATCTTATGTGGATGAATTTTTGGGCAAATGTTTTTTAGTTTGTTACGGTCTGTGATGTGCAGTTAAATTAAAAGATGCAAATGTTAAACGTTTTTATGCGGGCAATTGCTTTTTGGTGTAGACTAGTCTTAAAGTTTATTCTATTGTCATTTAGAGTAGGACGTCTAATATTATGTTCGACACAAATAACAGCTGCTACATTGCTTACCTAATGTGGAATGTAGCATAAGTTAATGCTAGTTTCATTTTTGTCTTACTATTGGTTTCAACTTCGTATACCGTATACGCACCTGCACCTATTTTACTTGCTTAAGATATCTTAACAAGTAGTATTTTCCGTAGATAGAATTAATGGCTACGTTTACGCATTGTGTATTGAAAAATGCTATCTGAGTACATTATATTTTCATGTAAACGCACCGTATTTAATCTATAGTTCATCTCAAACTTTTATAGTTTATCGAAAGTAGCCCGCAGATAGCCCCAGATTACTTTGAACCGTCTGCCCTCTTTAACTTTTGCTTAATTGATACTTTAATGCAAGTAAAAAATCAAAACAATTTTGACAGATTAAAAAAATTGGGGAAACAATTAGACAAATTAAACAATAATGGCTTGTAAAATTATAATATCAATAAAGTACGTAATTGGATGCGAGGAAGCTATGTGCCACACCAATTGGCAGTCTATTAAAATTTCGCTGAGTATTAAACAATCCACCGCCTTCTGTAATGGCAATGACAGATGGTGGTTTATTTAACTTACCTTAAGACTAAGACCATACCTTAATTCACAGTAAGCACTTCTAGATCGGGCAGTTGGTGCTAAATTTTGTACACCATTATTCTCTCTAGAGCGGGTGATGTTTGACCAGCACAACTCACTTGACTGTTACTACGGTCAGGATCGAGTTACTCGTCACAGGTGGACGCCTTACCTACCGATGTATTTATTCTGATTGCAATCTCTTCTGTCGGTTGCAGGAAAATGGAACGGAGGTTTGCAGCAACGGCGGGACCTGTAGCAACGACTGTCTGATTCACAGTAGAGACTTGACTGTCAACATGAAGGCAGCTCGCTCTCTCAGCCTGCTAAGCTACAGCGAGGCGCCGGCTTACCTTCAGTTCAACCCTTACATTACTAAGGGATACAGGGGATACTTATCTACTAAAATGTGCATCGAAAGGTTAGTAAATATTACGCAGTTTTTACTTTACCTTTATACCTTATGAAAAAGTATTGTTTTCACCCTAAAAAATCCGATACCGAGATTCCAACGAAATTATCCGTTTTGGGTGTTTTCAAGACGATTTGTGTGGTTTGTAAATCAATATCTGTCTGTATATTTGTGTCACGCATAACTCCTACCAGTTTTTAAGCTAGAAACTTGGTACAAAAATCAGTCCTTACATGTAGTTGTGCTGCTCGGAAAGACATAAATTTGTCACGTATTTAACCCATTTTGTTGAGTAAGCTAACTTTCAAAAATTCGTAAAAAATCTCCGAAAAAAATTCTTATTACGTTGAAATTTGAACCAATTTTACCTTTTTATAAGGCATATACATTTTCCCTGATTTTCGTTTTGATATCTGCGTATACCCTTGACATATAGATTCTATACCTACCAATACAACAACATTCTATCAAATTAATTAATTAATTGAAATTACTATTAATTATAAATTGATTATTATTAATTAATAAATTAAAAAGAAATTAACAAATTAATTAAATTACTTGGTGTTTTGAACTTAGAAAATTTAACGCTGTAAAATTTCGGAACTATTTCGCTGATAGAGCTGAAATTCGCATCAATGATATTTTTCTATGTCATAAATAAGTCCTCAATATTAAAATTTATTATTTGCCACAATTTTGGAATTATTATTCAAGGAAAAGTTCCGAAATGCCTCGCGTCTGATTTTTTTTTTTTTTTTTTTTTTTTTTTTTTTTAAATGTCACTTTTTTAAATCACTTCGTTTTATGTTATAAATCAATGATCATTATTTAATATAGTACAAGGACTTCACATTTAAATCCTTGTCATAAGAGAAACAAAAACCTACTTTTATCTACGATTGATACCAAATATAAACATTATATCTCTTTTTAGATGCATAGAAAGTGATTCTTTTCGTAGCTGTATTCATTGCGCTTGAGCGTTCATAATGAGGTGAAGAATTCTTCACCTTAACACACGATTAGCGAGTTTGTTTACATTTAACCAAACTAATTTGCTGTTTGTTTAAAGTAACTGTTTATATCGAGTTTTTAGTGAAAAACAATGAGTGATTTAAGTGATTATGACGAATATGAGGAGAATAATACGTCTCCCGAAATAATTAATTCGGCACAAAATATAACTAATGAATTAATGTCATCTTTATCAAAAGAAAAATACGTACTTACATACAGGAAGTTTATTAATTATTGTTTCTGTATTTATTATTAAAATCCAACAATCCTAGATAAAGGACGATACGCAACTCGTGCGAAAACTGCATTTTGCTTTGCTTGTGTGGTTTTACTACCCTCGCAATCGCTCGAGTGCAAACTCCACACTCGCATGCAAAATGCTACTTTCTGCACTCGACGCGTAATGTACTATTCTGAGTTACAAAGAAAGTATCAAGGTTTTCTACATTTAGAGCTTATGGCCGAAATAAATGTCTAGGTCAGGTCATGTTTTGCAGCTAGTATACATTGTGAAATTGTTTCTCATTACACCCTTGTTTAATATGTCTTTACTACAATAGTCAGGGGGCTCTTGTTTGCGACGTCAACCTCTTTTGTTTCTTGAATACTAATGAAGAATAGAGAGGAGGTTTGTCTATGCCTACGGCGAAATACTGCTGTCACAGGTTTTTTGATCGCCTTGACCTAGCCACATTCTTGCTTTGGTGAATCTGATTTAGAAGTGACCTTGAACCTTAACGATAACGTATTTTTATTTACGTAAAATATATTTAATAGTTATTTGATTTGTATTACAATGACTTTAGTAGAACGGCTTTATGAAGTATTGAAATATATTCTATACCAGCGTTTCCCAACCTTTTTGATGCTGCGACCCTAAAAATGTATCCTCTATTCAGGGGTGCCCAACCTACGGCCCGCGGGCCGAGTGCGGCCCGCGAAAAAAATCTGAAAAAATTCCTGAACATTCTTCAACCAAAAGTAAAGATACCACTTTTTGGAAATTTCGAAAAAAAATATTATTTTATTTTTTATTGACAAAATACGTTTTTTTTTATAATTATGGTCTTCTCGATGTATTTATATGGTTGTAGTCCGGTTCAGTGGCAAAAAAATATTTTATCGGAAGTTTGTTTATGTGTTTTGAGAATATCAGACCCATAGGATAGTTCAAAGTAAGCTGTTTAGCATTTTAAAAAACACAATCAATAGGGTACTACTTAAACTATACAGTGTGGTGGCCTACGACGGACCCTCGCTGTGTGCTCACTAGCACACACTTGTCCTGTTTATTCTTTTTTCTTTCTTTCTTTTTTTTCTTTAAACATTTTTGCATTTGATACATTGCATTCAGAGTTAATTAGAGAAGGTATAATTATAAAGGTAGTTAGGGAAATTTTAATTTATAGTTGTGGTAGTTGAATCTTAAGGTGTGAAAATTTAAAACATTAATTCATTTTGATTAAAAAACGTTTCGAACCTTCATCCTAAGGTTGTCATCAGTCTTCATTATATTTTTCAAAACATTTTAATTCGTTTTTATTTTATATAATGACGCTCTCTTATTAAAATAGAGAATTATCTTTATTTTACCGAATTGAAACAAATCCTAAATAAAGAATAAAAATTGATAAATGACCTTAGGATGAATGACTACTCTCATAGAATATTATTATTGCAGTCCATTATTACTTTCTATTTCTTAAATCTTATATACATTATAAATTTACTTTATCATTACTTAAATATTTTTTAATATAATTATTTTACTGTATAAATCGCCAGGAAGTGTAGTCACTGGACTACTTCTTCTTCATGTTGCTCCCGCCATGTTAAACTAACATCATTATCACTTGTTACAATGAAATTATGTGTAGTTGTGTTATTCAATAAAAATTAAAAAAAAAAAAAAAAAAAAAAAAGGATGAAGGGTCGAAATGTTTCTTAATCAGAATAGAAAAATGTTTTCAATTTTCACACCAGATCCATCTGCAATGTTAAAAAATCAATTAAAAAGGTGCTGACTTCAACTTCTTCTGGAAATTTTAAAATGACCATCACCCGAATTTGACAATAATTCTGCCTAGTATTATCCAGCTTGGGTGTGAGATATATAATAAATCCTGGCATACTAAAGCTGCTATATTTGTACTTTTGCAGAATTTTATATTATTTTTATATAGAACTGATCTTTAATTTTTCAATTATCTATCATAAACTGGTCACCCCCTTGAAATTAATTCGGTGTCTTCATAAAGAAAAAAAAAAAAAAAAAAACCTATTGATAATTATGTTTTTTCTGTTTCAGTATGTTTTGGATGACGAACGAGACTATAAACATTTGGTCGCACATATTCGGTTGGATGCTGTTCTTAGGCTTAACTCTTTATGATCTTTGTCTTCTTCAAATACACGCTTCCTTTGCTGACAAGTTCATCGTTGGACTTCTACTTGCATGTTTTCAAGTAAGTTACCACCTGTTTTGTTTTGCTTTTATAGCCATTTACTTATCATAATATAATGAATGTATGATAAAAATAATTTCATGATTTTAATTAAATAATAGCTCCTACTGGATTAAAATTTCGCACGTCGGCAAGAATAGTGTTCTAACTCAAAAAACGTCGTTTTTGAGGTAAGGCCGCCACGATGTAGAGAAAATTTTTCTCTACAAGTCAGCAACACCGTCGTAAGTCTAGTTCATTCCAATACCACAGGGAGCGCGAAGTACGTTATTCCATTAAGTGAATAGTGAGGGTATGCCATCGAGAATATAGTTCTAAGTTAGTTGGTACCAAGCATTGGAGAAAAAAGATCACGCTCCGGCGAGTCAACACTGTACTATTTTGACTTGGAACTGTATTTCTGATTGTTTTACTGTTTTTTTTTTTAGTTGCTACAACGTTTTTTGACATGTAACTTTATTCATGAATGGATGTTTTCTGTGATGTTAGTTAGTCATTCAATTTTTGGATGATACGTTATTCATGAATAAAAGTAGTACATTATTTTTAGTTATCCCTTATGTACATTATAAAGTACCAATACTGTAAACAGCTTGACAAAAATAAAAAGTTTGCCCAGCCATACAATACTTTCCCGCTTAAAGCCAAACA
This sequence comes from Gerris lacustris, assembly GCA_951217055.1. Classification (NCBI taxonomy): domain Eukaryota; kingdom Metazoa; phylum Arthropoda; class Insecta; order Hemiptera; family Gerridae; genus Gerris; species Gerris lacustris. Next base: position 72,827,357 of record OX578281.1, on the reverse strand, counting down.
AAAGATTTTTTAAAGTAAGCCACATATAACATTTAACTCGACGTCATATAACGAGAAAAAATTAAAATAACTTTATTTTGTTTCTATTGTTTTAAGACACCAGAATGGATAGACATGGGAAATTAATTTTATCTACGATTGATACGAAATATAAACATTATATCTCTATTTAGATGCGTAGAAAGTGATTATTTACGTACTTGTATTCATTGCGCATGCGCGTCTCATAGTTCTGAATAATTCCTCTTCTTTACCACACTAGTGGGGTAAAGAAGAGGAATTCTTCAGCTTTACGCACGATTAGTGAGTTTGTTTACATTTAACAAAACTAATTTGCTGTTCTAGTAACTGTTAATATCGAGTTTTTAGTGAAAAACAATGAGTGAATCAAGTGACTTTGACGAAAATGTGGAGAATAATAATCCTCCAGAAATAATTAATTCGGCAAAAAATACAACAAATGAATTAATGACATCTTTATCAAGAGAGAGATACGAACTTACATACAGCAAGTTTATTTGTTTCTGTATTTATTATTTAAATCTAACAATCGTAGATAAAGTACGGTACGCAACTCGTGCGAAACGGCATTTTGCATTGCTCGTGTGGTTTTACCACCCTCGCTGTCGCTCGGGTGCAAACTCCACACTCGCATGCAAAATGCTACTTTCCGCACTCGACGCGTAATGTACTATTGCAGGTGGCTCTTGATGAGCACTTGGCACCAACTCCAACAACCCAAAACACGATTCCTTTGTCGTTTGTTGCAAGAAACAGAATAGACTCAGGCGATATTTGGAAAGGATTGCCCTTTGAAATTGAATACGGAAGTGTTAAGGACTTGATTAACATGACATTTTTTAACACTCTTAAAACAATATTACATCTAGACGAATCTGACCCCAACAACATAAATAACTAACATCTGATTAGCCAATATAAAGTTATAGATGGCGCGGCGACTCAGAAGCTTCCTTAAATAACAATAATCACCGTAAAACCGGGATGCAAAAATAATTGTCGCACAAAATGTACTGCAACATTTTCAGAAGAAGAAAGACAGATATTTTTTTAAAAAAAATATTGGGTAAATTATCTAAAGGGAATTTGTTTAAATCATGTAACTAAAATAGTTCCAAAATACCTCGACTGCAATTTTTAATTTTTTTTAATTAAGTAAGTTATAATTTAGATATTATTATATTATGTATCTCAGATTCAATTTAACGGGTGTTATGAAAATATTGTTTTTCCCTCTACGACTGTGAATTAGTATTTTATTTTTTATTTTATAATTATTTTTATTTATTTATTTTTTTTTTTTTTCAATTATTTAATTAAGTAATCTATTATTTAGATAATAATATTATATGGATCTCAGATTTATTTCATAATGTTGCCGACACAATAAAAATTACGTTTTCTACATTAGTTTTTTCCATTTTTACTCCTTTTTATCAGTAATTATTTGATTAATTAAATGTTACTAATATTACCATCGATTAATGGTTTAAATGCACAGAATTTATTAAGTCTCCCAAATCTCAACTTAAAAATAAATATTACTTTTTTGAGTTAATAAGTTGTATTGATAAAATGTATTTATACTTATTAAGTGATGAGCCCACCAAGAATAGTGTATTAACTCTTAGAAACCCTAGTCATAGAGTCACATTAGAGTATAAACTATTATCAAGCAATCAAGTATAAGGTACCAAGTCTAAATCGCTTGGGGATATAGAGTTCCATCTTAGGTAATAGGAAATCACTGCAGCAAGAATACAGTCACAACTCAGAAGGCATTAGGGCATTATAGTTCTTTCTAAAAAAAAGTGTTCCAACTATTTATTCTATACCGTCATATCTAAAAACTTTTTTTTTTTAAATTTGTAAAAAATACTTATTTATATTTAAAAACCTACGGGTTACGCTGTAATGATTCTCAACAACCTAGAAAACCTTTAGGGGTATCTATAATTATTAATAACTTATTTGCTACTTGTATATTATTTTTCAAATCTTATTTTTGCATTTCCCAAAAGTAGCAGATTTTGAGTTAGAACAGTATTCTTCCCGAGGTGCGATTTGAGAAAGGTGTTTGTAAAAAAACTTTACTTTAACGCAATAATCATTTCAATTATTCTCTGCGCTGATGCTGCTGGGACTCAGAACACCAAGTAAAAGATAAAACTTGGAATTGATGGTCATTTTTGATAACAAATTCATGTTAATGTTGTCCGTTAAAGACCCTTCCCAAGCACTGAAAAGTCTATCATTTCACACCAGGGTCGGACTGGGAAGAAGTTTCGGCCCGGGAGTTTCTCCATCAGACCGGCCCTCAAGCCTTGAGTTGGCCTAGACTATTTCCGGCCCATTTGAGGCCTTAACCAGACCGGCCCACCGGGAAAACTCCAGGGCTCCCTTATAGCCAGTCCGACCCTGTTTCACACTCATTTTTACAAGCATTTTCTGTGTCTTATATGTCTTTGTGGCATCACTCAGAAGCAACATCCTTCATGTTGTAATTTTTATTAGAAACTTATTTGAAACTCTTCAATTTGAACAAATTGAGACTTACTGCCACATATTAATGTATGTTTTGCTATTAGCAAAAATGAATCTTTAATTAAATAATATGTTTGTTCCAACCCCCCCCCCCCCCCCCCCCCCTTAGACCAAAGATCTAAAAACCGTCCTTAGCTTTGACCTTCGGATTGTTTGAGAATAGTTTAGGGTGTATCGTCAGGTGTAGAAGATCAACAAAGATTTTTCTTAGCTTTGCAAGTTCATTTTGTTTTGGAGAAATCCAATTTTTCTTCCTAGCTTACCATAGGTACCATAATATGTAATGTAATAATTCTAAAGACTACTTCTTTTATATCTCTAAATTATAAATTTCCTTGAGTAGGTATAAATTGGTTTCAGACATAGGAAACTCAGTTAATCTATTTAATTTTTACTTTATTACCTACTCATGTGATTATTTGTCGAGTATGAGAGGAAAGAGGAAGCTATGTGCCACACTGATAAAAAAATAGATAAGCAAACTTTTTTTCTAGGGGGTCTAAGCCCCTGTAAGTGTAAGTATGCTAATGCTTTTTACTGATAAATGAACTTTGTTACAAAAACTATTTGATTGTTCCAGGTATGCATGGTGATGTCGTCTTTGTATCATATATTCTCTTGTAGATCTGAACAGCACTTCCACTCGTTCCTGTGCTTTGATCTACTGGGTATCGCCCTTAGTATGCTTGCAATATATATGACTGGTGTCTATTACGCTTATTGGTGCCATAAGGTAAATCAATTATTTTTAAATCCTTTATATGAACTTCACTTTTGTGCCTGGGTGGGTGGGTGGGTGCCTGTCGTTAAATCTTTGGGAGGCTAGTTAACCCTCTCCCAGTTATCCAATCGAGCTGAAACTTGGCACATAGACTCTACCAATACAAAAACATTCTAACAAATTAATGAATGAATTAATTAATTTTTCAATTTAATAATTTATCTTTTTAAAAATGAATGGATTAATTAAATATTAAAAAAATTAAGTAATAAAAATTTAATTAATCAGTTAATTGGTTGGTATATAAAATCTTTGGAGGGCGAGTTAACCCGCTTCCAGTCATCCAATAGAGCTGAAACTTGGTACATCGACTTTTTAGCAATACAAAAATATTTGATTGCGCGTTATTTGGTTGCGTGTTAAAACGATCTTTAATATTGGAAAGTTTCATGTTTTTATCTTTTTTAATTAAAAAATTATTGGAACTGTACAGAGTAACAGACTGACAGATACATTAACGAAACTATAAGGGTTTCTTTTTTTGGTTTTACCAACGAAACCCTAAAAAATCAGTTACAGGACCCACTTCGTGGTCTAGGGGCCTTAAAAGATATTTATATATTATTATTTTTTTTAAAAAAAACTCTTGCCTATGGTAGAAATGAGAAAGAATGTGGATTGGACATAATGTCTTTTGTGGTATTATTTTCGTAATACCACATAAATTATAATAATATAAATAGTAGGGAAATATTTATTACAAAAGAGAAACAGATGCTGCTTTAATGTTTAACCATTACAAATACTAAAAAGCTCAATGATTGTTCTTATAAGCAAGTTAACCCTGATTATTTTGTTTTGCAGGGCTGGCAGACATTTTACCTGGCGACGGTATTCATAATCTTTGTTCTAGCAATGGTGTTACAAGTTCCTAGTTTACAAGTAGACTCACATGTTAAAATGCTTACCTTTGTCGGATGGGCAGCTTACGGAGTAATTCCCACGATACACTGGACAGTCATGATGGGTGGTCTTGATAATCCTATTGTTGGGGTATGTATTCTTTTTTTTTTTTTTAAACTTTCATAAATCTCTAGAATTTAATTTATTTGTTTCTACTATGAGGTTTTCAAGAATAAGTTTGTCCAAGAGACTTCTATCTAATTTATTAGATACCCTTAATTAATGACATCTCAATCTGCTAAGAGTAATTGAGGAGCTTAATATCAAAGACGGACCAGAGCACATTTCAAAATTTTACAGGAGAGCCGAAAAACTGTAGCTCAAATTCTACTGGTGCTAGAGCTATGATTTTTTTCTGTACATTCTTAATAATGAAATGAAAGTGAATTTCTTTGACATTTTAGCTGCAAAATGGAGTTAAAAAGTGGAGTTGTCCTCTTTTGAAACAAAAACCTGGTTTTGTTCATTTTTGAAGCAAAACGACGTGGAAAATAATTGTTAGAATAATAATATTGGAGAAATATTTTTTTCCCCACGTTATTCAGAGCTTTTGGGGGGTAGTGCCCCCAAATTTAGAGCTAAAATTAATTTCTCAATTTCCTCTCAGGGTATCATTTTTCTAAACATGTATGCCAAATATGGTAGGAGTAGGTATTCAGATGTTAAAGCCTCCTGATTGGCTGTTTAGGTTATGTCCACTTTTGAAGCAAAACGCGTGTTGACTTGTCCTTGTTTGAAACAAAACTACAAATATTATTCCATTTTTACCTCTTTTCTGGTTGTTTTTGATGCAAATGGATAGCAGAATCTGATGCAGCAGCCAAAAATCTATAAATAACAATTGATAACTGAAATTCGGAAAAAATGTCGAATGTCCGTCTTTGATACTAGGCTCCTCAATTACACTTTGAAATCAGTGTATTTGTGAACACTTTCTTTTGAACTAAAAGCATAACATTATCAATAACCTGTGTTTGATTCTCAGAGAGCTAAAGATAGCATTAATAGGTGCGTATAGGAGCTGATCCTCCTGTCCTGTAATGGCCTGAGACTTAACTTACGTTATTTATAGACATAATGATGATAAAATGACCTTGTTATATATATTGTTGGTTATTTACTTGGTTATATCACAGACTTTTTTCTTTAATGAAATTGTGTATTTACTTAAAATCTCTTCTTGTTACTACTTTTTATCATTTTGATTTCTTTGTTATTGAACTTTTCTGGTTCCTATTATACAGTTTTAATAAAATTTATTTTATTTGTTTTGTTTTTTTACACATAATAATTTTATAATAACATAATATCTGTACAGTACTACCAGAACTTTTAATTATTTGTTTATTTATTTTGTTTTTGATATGATTTAACTTCGACCTCAAATACATGAATTTAAAGAAGCACATGATACATGATTTTGATGGAGTTGATGGTACATGATTTTTTTGTTAAATTTAACTATAATATGACAGGGCCTTATGATGTATTTTATAATAATTTAAACATCTAGATATAATTTAAGACCTCTACAATGGTAAAATAATCTTAATATCTTTACATAAAGTTCTAATTTTAAACTCTGGCCTAACAACTATTATTTTTACTACGGAATGGCTTTGAATAAGTAAAGCCGGTACCTCCATGTAGAGATTAAAAATTGATAATATAATTTTTAAGTTTTTGGTAGAATTCATACTACGGAAAGTTTAAATTTTAATTTAAATTAAATTATAATTACTATTTACAAGGGGAGATAGACAGAGAAAAATAGACTTCAGTGCCGGGATTCAAACCACGGACCTCTCTATATTTCCAGTACAGATGCTCTAGCCAATTAAGCTACACTGAAGAATAATTTCCTCTGTCGATAACGATACCTAGTCCCGAATTAAGCTTTCAAATTTTTCTACAAGTCTAGAAGTCAACATTAACGACAATAGAACTAGACCGAGAAATATCGCTTGTAATTATAAAGTACCCAATTAATTAGTACCTGTACCTAGTACAATAGGCTAGGGCATCTGTACTGGAAATATAGAGAGGTCCGTGGTTCAAATCCTGGTGCTGAAGTCTATTTTTCTCTGTCTGTCTCCCCCTTGTAAATAGTAATTATAATTTTGATTTAAATTATAATATAATTTCATAATTTAGAAAGATTTTTTATGAACTATTTGTGATAATAGACTACTAGTTAAAAAGTTAGTTTATAAAAAAATTGAAAAATAAATAAACAAATAAAAACCGGTTTGGAAATTTTCATTACAATTATGGCAGTATAAAATAATTTTAAAATAAATATATATATATATATATATATATATATATATATATATATTATATATTATATATATTATATATATATATATATATATCCATGTAGATTTTTTCATGTTAATTAAATTGCATTTTCATTGAAAATAAATAATTTGTAAAAGGGTCAGCTTTCTATGTAGTTGGAAAGTCAATACAAAATTGATTAAAATATTTGAACCCTAAATATGTAAGTGAAGTGAAGGGTAAAAATATGAAGTTTTTCAGTAATTAATGTTTAATACTGACTGATCAGTATGTTTTTCATTATAACTATTAATTTATTAATTCTTGTTATTTATTTATTTTACAGTTATTGTTACCCACGAGTAGTAATGATGTACATAATCACTGGGATCGCCTTTGGTATTTACATTTCTAAAATTCCAGAGCGATTTTTTCAATGGTAACTTTTTTTTTTTAATTATTATTATTTAATAATGCTTTAAATTTAATTAAATCGTTAAGATTAAGTATATATAGGTGTAATCTTAATTTTTTTAACTGTATAATGACTCCGTACCATTAGAATTAGAATTTTTTTAAATTTAAGAATTTTATTTCCTGTATTTGTTCTTAAGTTTATTTTGGCACATGAGCAGCAAGTCATAGTTGTAAATTGAAATTTTAAAAACTCTGATTTGAGACAGATCAATGTTCTGAATGAATAGTTAATTAAAAAAATGATGTGTTGATGTGATTCATGCAGTGTGCAAGCTTGTACCTTGCCATCCATAATATTAAACCAGATAATTTCTGATGGTATCATTTGCAGTGTGTTTCCCAACACTACAAATGATAGTAAAGAGTGGTCTAGTAGGACCTGGGCTCTGATTTACCAAAGAGCAGACTGGGGCATTTTGCACAGGGCGTGGGTCTCAGAAAGGGTGGAATAATAACTTGAT